>OX940974.1:24994424-25399424 GCA_954871275.1 Leptopterna dolabrata
CAGTTCTCTGTATAGATAACCCGTCTATATAATATAATATGTACTATTCTAAACATATTATGTAGATCGCAGACTCTCCGTAGGTACCTACCAGTCTAAATCACGAGTTAAATGTTGCTAAAACAATTCTGTCGATGACAAGCAGTAACTAAAACGGCAAAAAGAAACGCAAATAATGAAGTTCTGAAGGAAAATTGTTGATGTGGAGTGAAATAGATGCCCCTTCTGCGTAGATCACTGTTTTCTGTGGTCAATACCTACCTTCGTGGTCAAGTATAATGAACCGTTGTGTAATAACTTGCCCATCAATAATACTTCAACGGTTGTTCAAGTTTCAAAAGTACCGATCAACAAAATCCAGCCGCTTCTTGGTAGATGAACCGTTGTGTAATAATTTACCCATCAATAATACTAGTACTTCAACGTTTGTTCAAGTTTCAGAAGTACCTACCAACAAAATCCAATAGTCCATCACTTATCAAATGAAATAATATCGCAGAACAACCAACTCGACTTCATACAGCCATCCTTGATTATAATCAGGTGCTCCCTAGTGATGATATCCGGGCCGGATTTATACTGTTTGATTCACGATCGTGTTGACGAAGCTTTTTGGTGCACACAAACGGCTGGACGTACGTAAACAATGCTCCGGGTGGTCTCAAAAAATTGTTTAGCTCAAGACAAATTTAATAACGTAAAAAAAACCATACCCTTTATATCGAAAGTTTTCGAGCTACAGCGTTCTTAAAATTTCAACCCCTATTTTGAACCCCCTTAGGGATGACTGACAGTAACGTCGAGCTTCGAGGACCATCTAGACCCCGGAGGGAACCTATAACCCGAATTTCATCAATTTTGTTTCATGGTAACTAAGAAAAGTGGCCAGTACGGCGTACGGCGGGCAGACAGACATTTTTTTATTGTAGTTTTGGATTCTACATACCTTGAAACGTAAACCATCAAATTTTGAGGGGGGGGGGGGGGGGGGTTAGAATTTTTTTTTTTCTTGCTCGATTCCAATGGTTCATTATTGAAAATAATAAACCAAAACTACAGGATAAATTGTGATAACTTGATATGACAGCTAACTTCCCACAGCACTCCCAATCTGATCTGCTGTAGTGCTTTGGTCTGCCGCTAAGATCGCTGAGGAGAATCTTTTTTTTTTTTGGTGCACTGAACGCTGAACTGCGTTGTGTCGATCCATACCGTCGCATCCATGAGAAGTCCCGTTATCATCTTCCCCCTGTTATCAGTGATTCAAAACGGATGTATTTTTGTTCTCGTTGCGTCTGCAGATTCAATCATGATTATGTTGTACACAAACAACGATAGTGTACGACTAGATGTCTATCAGTGGTGGACGAATGTTATTGCGGATGTACTCTTAGTGTAGTTTACGATTGATTGTGCCGTTGGAAGGATGAGAATCTTCAATCATAATCATTATGCTTGTTCTACCTTCAAATCTATCAGTCCCTGTAAAGTATTTCCGTGAAAGATTACATTCCAAGTACCATGTTCAGCAAGAAAACGCATGCCGATATCAAGAAGTCGACGCAGAAATTGCAGGACCCCAGGAAGGATTCGGCTACTAGATTCAAGCATTTGAAAATAATATTAGGTAAGTTGTGTGTCCGTAGATAGTTACCTACCTATTATGTTATCTGTTCAATGTTTATTTACGTTACGAACTTCATATCGATAGCCTCAGGACGGATCTTATTAATTCATCTCAGTTGCAGGGCTTACGTGTAAAGTATTCTTATTGATAACTCCATCACAATGTGAATTGTGATCTACAAATTTCTTGGTAAATGTAACCAGGTACCTACTGGGCCTGATCGCCATCATTTTAGACAGGCGTCAGCGAACCACATATTCTGTTCAGTTTTTGAAATATTCGTTTCATATGTCGAATTCGTGGTCTAAGAAATTACCAATACGTGGGATTATGGTTTTATGAAACGCTCATAATATTTTGATTCTATGGTTTCCAATGTACGCATGTTCGTCGAGGCCACGAAATAAAATATCTGAGTTGTCAGTAGGCACTCACCTCTGGACCTCACTTATGTATACCTTACCTTACCAATAAGCACTACAGGCCGAGGTGGCCCTTGGCTTCCCGAACTCCGCCTATCCACCGGGCACGGTTTTCTGCTTTGACCCGCCCGTACGGCGTAGTTTCCCCCTCTCCACTCTCAAGAAAGGTAGGGGGGCAGTGTGACAGCTGCCCCCGGAGACACTGGTTTGATTATTACCTACTCAATGCCTCCAGTATTTGATGATTCGTATTCGCGAATCGACCACCCCATCAGCCGTGTATCACAAAGATCGGGAAGAGCCCGGATCCAATATGGACGGGATTCCCATATACCGTCACACTCCTCCCCTTGAAACATATGTACTTATTAGAAGAGTAAGTATGTGAAGTTAATATTGACACGGGACTGAAAGTAGTATGGATTTCTGATTCAGGAATGGTTCATCTGAAAAACTCCAAAGCTGATAGTATGTACATCGTAATGGTACTACTGCTAATCATTTACTGGTGAAGAACTTCGCTCCTTATACATATCACTTGGCGGACTTGGAAATAAAAAGAAGGAGGAAAGTAGTTGTCAGAGGTTCTGGTTCAGGAAAATTCATCTGAACAACCTCTAGGTGACTCCATCATAAGATGGAACAACTGGGATTGTTTGAGACAGGTACTCCACTAAGAAATTTTCAAATCGGCATTTTTTGCCTTTAAAATAAGGAAGTATCGAAGTATTAGGAAATATCGAAGAGGCTTTGCACGCCTATAACTGCTCAATTTGATGGAACTGAAAAGGGAAAAATATAGAACTATAACGGAAAACTGAATGGCCGAAGTGCCGAAGTGTATATTCTTAAAACAAAGGGTTATTAAAAAAGAGGACGTTAATAAGAGGATTCCTTCTGGAAAACCTCAGAGCTCTTCCTTCTGGAGAAGCTCTCAAAATATTAAGTGGAGGGGGTACCAAGGATAAAATCCAGCACGCCAACCAACCATGTTCTGCTATCATGCAATTGGTGAGGGGTTGTAACTAGCAGCCGATACCGCGTAGTTTCCCCCTCTCCACTCAAGAAAGTTAAGGAGGCAGTGTGACAGCTGCCCCCGTAGACACTGGTTTAATTATTACGCAATGCCTTCAGGAGTTGACGATTCGTTTTTGCGAATTGACCGCCCCATAGCCATGAGTCAAAAAGATCGGGAAGAGGATCCATATGGACGGGATTCCCATATACCGTCACAGCTTGTGATCTTCGCATTCGAATCATCTGAAGGTCCCGTAACACTTCATCAAGCCATCAGTTTCTGGGCCGACTCTTCCTTCTTCTTGACTTAAGTCTTGCTCTTAGCATTCTTCTCGGTACATCATCGATAGGCATTCTGTCTACATGACCTAGCCACCTTGTACGTCCCGCTTAGACGAACCACACTATGTCCTCGTGTTTCAGGATTTCGGCAAGCTCATCATTCTTCCTTATCCTCCAACCTGCTCTATCGTTTACTGCTTCATGTGTTCGCCTTACGATCTTTCTTTCGAAAAGCCTCAGCCTCTCTTCGTCGTCTGCACGCATAGTCCACGCTTCTGAGCCATAGCAGACTACAGGATGGACAATCTTATCTTCGTGGTTCTCGATATAATTCGGCTTGCAAAGTTTCATGTTGTCATAGAATGCTCTATTACCAGCCATTATTCTGGAGTAGATTTCATCCTGAATTCGGTTTTTGGAGGTAACAGAAGTTCCAAGGTATGTGAAGCTACCTACCTGTTCTAGTTAATAGAAGTTCCAAGGTATGTGAAGCTACCTACCTATTCAAACTTATAAGGACCAAAGTCCCATGTGGTAGAACCTGGGGCGCCCGGCAAGATGGAGAAATCTTGAGGAACTTCGTCTTCTGCTATTTGACTTCGAGGCCCAATGGGTTTCCAGCTTCGTTTAGAGCTTCAAAGGCCTCAAAGCTCCATGGTTGCGGTCCATCAGTGCTATGTCATCCACATACCATGACTTGTCGATTACTGTTCCTTTTTTGTGGACACCCTTCACAGCTTTGTGCAAGGCCAAGTTGAATAGGATTGCAGACCAAGCATCCCCTTGCCAAACCCCAGAACTTATGGTGAAGGGTTTTGCATTGTTGCGTCCAGCCAATACTTCCGCCACACTCCCATTGAGAGTAATATCGACCAGACAAACAAGCTTTTCAGGCACACCGTTTTTATCAAGGCCTCCATCACACCCATCCTGCTAAGGCTGTCAAACGCCTGCTGATAGTCTATGAAGAGCAGATGGAGCTGTGTGCCGTGCTCAAAGAACTTTTCAGCAGCCTGCCTAAGAACGAAAATTTGTTCTGTTGTGCCTTTGTTTCAACGAAATCCACACTGATATTCTCCTATCACTTCCTCAGGATATCCTTTGATCCTTTCAAGAAGCAAAAGGGATAGAACCTTGTACGCTGCTGCTAGCAAAGATATGCCTCTGCAATTGCGGCAGTCCATCTTATCACCCTTTTTAGGGATTGGGAAAACTAGACTGTTGCACCATTCCTCTGGAATTGTTTCTTGGTCCCAAATCAGGAGGAGGAGCGTATGCAAAGATATTGCCAACCACTCATCTCCATTCTTCAGAAAGTCTGCCACTATTCCATCATTGCCAGAGGATTCATTGTTTTTCAGTTTGTGAATGGCACTCTGCACTGCACTCCTTAGCCATGTAAGGTAAGCGCCTACGGGGAGGGGACCCTGCAATAACCTCCGTGTGTATGTAGGCCAATAATTCAGGCACAACCATCCTATTTGACGTTACTTCAATACTTGGTTTATTCGACAGGGTCACCTGGACATCACCTGCGCCTAAACGCGAACAAGGACTATATATCCAATCTGGTCTATTAATAGACTTCCGTAACGCTTTTTCTGTCATGTCGGTTTTCGGCTGGTAGGTCATCGCAAAGCTTGTACCATGCTAAAACCGTACCGAAGATTGGGAGCTGGAGCGAATTCTTCGGTAGTTTATTACTCGTTACCCTAATACAAAATCTGACTGGCAAGTGTTCATTAACTCCTCTGACGGTCACCTAAATTAAAGTATCATGACCAAAGGTTTTTTTCTCTCATTATATTATCCCTTAAACGCCCAGGAATGTAATTCATGAGATAATTTTTTGCTTCTAAAGATCTTAATCCATCCCAAATAACATGAAATAACGTTAAAAAAGGTTCATGTTCATTCACTACCATGAACCATGGTCTGTATGCAAGAAGATACACTGGGAGATTAGGTTGTCCGGAGTCTTTTACTGAGTAGAGGATGGTATCAAAAAACATTATTTTGAATAATGAGGTGCTTTGTTAATGAATAGTCCCGCTGGATAATTTTAGTGTAATTCAATAATAAGTAGGTACATACCTACATCGTATATGAATAAAATATATTATGTTTAGGACCCCCCGCCATCTCTACACGAGGTTTGTAAATACTGTATTATTTTTACATACCTTCACATTTTGGAATAAGTGTCATCTGCTATTACGTACGCAGTTTTACGCAATTTTTCATTATGGTACTCAGTCGTAGCACTTGACAAAGTACAGTTTATATGGAAATTTGTGATTAAGTAGGGATGGCAAAAAAAAAACGCTGCATATCCCTGCAAAATGGTTTATTATTTTGTACAGAATACCATTCTGTTACAGATCGCAGGTCTCTGTATAGATAACCCGTCTATATGTATAATATAATATATACTATTCTGTACATAATATTATGTAGATCGCAGATCCTCCGTACCTACCCCGTACTCGTTACTAGGTACCTACCTAAATCACGAGTTAAATAGTGCTAAAATAATTCAGTCGATGACAAACAGTAACTAAAATGGCAAAAAGAAACGCAAGTAATGAAGTTCTGAAGGGAAATTGTTGATGTGGAGTGAAAAAAGTTGCGAAAGTACCTACCAACAAACTCCAGCCCCTTTTACGTAGATGATATAATGAACCATTGTGTAATAATTTACCGTTGTGTAATAATTTACCGTTGTGTAATAATTTACCGTTGTGTAATAATTTACCAATTGTATAATAATTTACCATTGTATAATAATTTACCCAGCAATAATACTTCAACGTTTGTTCAAGTTTCACTACCTATCAACAAACTCCAAAAGAGAAACCATTTTTCAAATGAAATAACATCACAAAACTACCAACTCGACTTCATACTCCGTGAATATAATCAGGTGATCCCTAGCAATGATTTTATCTCGGGCCAATTCCCGATTGTTAGCGCGTCCCTAGTGATGATATTTGGGCTGAATGTATACAATTTCATTCACCCTACTGTTGAAAATGCCTGTCGGTGCAAACTTCTGGGCATTACTGTGAACGAACGGCTGGACGTACAATGCTCCTGGTGGTCTTAAAAAACTCCCAATTTCGAGAACTATTTAAAACCGAAAAAAAATTCGAGAAAACAGCGTCCTGGAGACTTCAATCCCTATTTTTCACCCCTTAGGGATGACTGACATTAACGCCGAGCTTCGAGGACCAACTAGATCCCAAATGGGACCTATAAACAGAATTTCATCAGTTTTGGTTCATGGTAACTAACAAAAGTGCTCAGTACGGCATACGGCATACAGAAATTGTTTTATTGCATTTTCGGATTCTACATCCCTTGAAACAGAAACCATCAAATTTTGAGGGGGGTTTAAACATTTTTTTTTTTCCATGCTCGATTCCAAAGGTTCATTATTGAAAATAATAAACCAAAATTGAAACAGATGTATCGATGTTCTTAAACATCGACAAGTAACCATCGATGGTAGCAAAACATCGATGTTTTTAGATTTGCCATCGCTGTTTCTATTTAAGGTTTATTGTTTTATATCAATGACAAAATCCACCTTGAGGGCCATTTTCGAGAAAAAATAGATGTTTTTAATAGAAACATATCTGTTTTTATCAAAAATATTCTTATCATGAACAAGAGATTGACGAGAAAACATTTTTTATATGAATTCGCATAGAAAGAAGATTAGAAATCGTTAAAAATCGAAACATAAAAACTGCTAGGCTCTGACTAGGTACAGGTGAAGTGAACTTTTGTGGAGGTGTTATTTTCTATGTTAGGAGAGGCAAAATTTTGATCAAGATGGCTACATCGTCGTCGATTCGCGTAGTCCAACTTGGCAGAAACAACTGCGACACATGGGCTGTAGGCACTTATGATCAGAAACGACGCATGGGATTACGTTAATGGGAAAATACCTAAACCGTCAGGCGATGCAGGTGGAGTAGATTGGAAAAAGAAAGACTTGAAAGCAAAATCTGAACTAACCTTAACGATAAGGCTTCAGAATTGAAACTAATGAAAGGATGTCAAACTTCACTCGAATTTCGGTCGGAGATAAAATCAATTTAAATTTACCAATTAAAAGGTCCTGCATGGAAAGCAACGTTATTTAAACACTCAATGCCCCACAAAATGCAATCTGGTGAAGATACTAGGGACATTGTTGCTGGATTTCGGTAGTTTGATAAATTTGATGATACGGAAATCATAATAAATTAAGAATTGTTAACTATAATGCTACTATGCAGTCTGCCTGAAGAATATGAAACTTCGTGTGGCATCTAGAGGTGATATCACTAACCTTGTTGCTCTTAGAACAAAAATTGTTATGCAAGAAAGAAGAAAAGCTCAGGGGACGATTCAAATGCACTTTACGTAAATTAAGCAAAAATTAACTTCGCCATAGCCGGTCCCAAGCCGATACTTGCGAAGCAGAGATCGTGATCACTATGTCTTATATTGCACCAAGAGGAAGAAATCCAAGGATGCTGTTCTGAAAGCAAAATAAGAAGCATGGGAAGAATTCGGCAAGTTCATGGAGGGGGAGTTTCTGGGACAAACAGAAGCTTTTCTAGAAGATTCTGAAGAGCATCAGGAAAGGAAAAGAGTGTCCCCTAAAATATGTAAAGTATGAGCGTGGTAGACTTCTGACTGAGGAAAGGCCAATAACGGACCGCTGGAGGAAATACTTTGAATCTCTCCTTGCAGGTCAGGAAGAGCAAGAAGCAAGGGATGAACCCAGGGAAAGCACCGTGTCACAAGGAGTTCAAGACCAAGACCAAGCCCCATCACTGTGAACAAAATGAAAGTAGCCATCGCCACCCTGATGTGTGGGAAGTCGGCTGGCCATAATGGTATTGCCCCTGAACTGCTGAAATACATGGGTCAGCATGTGGACGAACTACTCCTGGATGTCCTCAAATTGGCTTTTAAGACGAAATGGATTCCCAAGGACTGGGAATTGGCCATTATTGTACTGATATACAAAAAAGGGGATACCTGTAAGTGTACGAACCACAGGGGAATTTCGCTGCTGTTGGTCCCTGGTAAGGTTTACAGTCACATTTGGCTGAAATGCTGAGAGACCTTGAAGAGGAACAGTGTGGTTTTCGACCGGGCCGTGGTACAATGGACCTGATCTTCACACTCAGACAAATCTGTGAGAAAGCTATCGAATATGACAACAATGTCCACCTAGCTTTTATCGACCTTGAAAAAGTGTTTGATCGGGTGCCATGGAGGGAGCTATGGAGGGCCTTGGAGAGACGTAATGTCAACCCAGATCTCATAGTGGCAATACAAAGCTTCTACACCGAATTATGTGAGAACCTCCAGTCAGATGTCTTATGAGTTCCACACCTGGGTTGGCATAAGGCAAGGCAATGTACTGGTCCACTCCTCTTCATTACACTCATGAACGACGTGATCAAGAGTTGCAAGGCCAGGACGCGTCAGTACAACACTGGACACTACAGGCTATCTCCTGTTAATGTAGGCAAACTTGTGTTCGCAGATGATGTGGCGTTTGTGGCCAGCTCAGAGGCCAACCTGCAGGAAACCCTTAATGTGTGGGTGGAGGAATTAGATAAAAGAGGAATGAGAGTGAGCCTTGGCAAAACGAAAACAATGAGTGTCTCCTGGAATAAGCTAGCTCACAAGATAAGCGTGAGAGGAACTCAGCTGCAGCAAGTAGCGGAGTTCATTACCGCAGGATTGCCACTGGAGGAAGGCTCTTTTTCTCCCTCAGTAGACAGTTCATCAGCAAAAAATAAATTTCAAAAAGGATGAAAGGGTCTATAAAAACACTTACGTCCCACTTCTCACATATGGAAGTGAAACATGGCCCCTCACTGAGAAACACTTTAGCTTGATCCAGGCCCAAGAGGTGAGGTATTTTCGGAGAGTGGAAGGGAAGATAAAGTGGTACTGCATCAGGAACACACCATTCAGAACAGTTCTAGATGTGCAGCCGCTCCCCCACACCATCAAATTGGCCCAGCTGAGATGTGCTGGCCACCTCTGGAGGATGCGTCAGGATAGACTCCGAAGGAGAGTATTCGAAGCGAGACCTCAGGGAGGTAGACCCAGGGGAAGAAGAAGACGGACATGGGTGGATAATGTCGAAGAGTCACTGAGGTCAAGAGGTCTCACTCTCGAACTGGCCAAAATGACGGCTCAGGAGGGACCAAAATGGCAATCCCTTTGCGCAACTCTGCACCCTAGAGTATCGAAGAGGACGACTAAGAAGAAAAAGAAGAAGAAATGTTACTGTTGTAAAGGTTTTGGTATAAAGCTCCAGATCGTCCAAACAAGATAATGGAAAAGGTAAGAACGGTAACAGAATGTGGCTACATATAATATCATACAGCACTGATGGCTGATCATAGACATGATGTCTGATGTCTTGTTAGTGGATGTTCGTCGCATATGTGTTGGGATGATAAGAAATTCATGTCCATGATTCCAATTAAAGATACCAAACTGAACCTCACAAACTCTTCCAGCAAATCGACCACTGTGGAAGGAAAAGGCGATGTTGCATGGATGCAACGAAGGATAAAATTATCATCCTCAACAATACACTATACGTTCCTGACCTAAGAAGCAAATCCATCCTTGAGCTGCACCAACTGCTTACAGTCTATAACGACAATCAGGGTGCGCAGAAGCTTATCGAGAATCCCGTTCATCATGCTCGAACCAAGCATATAGACATACAGCAGAAGTTTATCCGGGGTGCTATAAAGGAAGAGCTAGGAACTGAAAGTGGAGAAGTTGGAGACGGAAGAAATGCACGCGGATTTCCCCACAGAACCTGTGATGACGATTAAACACGAGCTGTGCATGGAGGCGTTGGGATTGGGAGAATCATGAACATGAAGGGAAAGGGTATTAGGAAAGCAAGTTGAGGATTCTCCAGTATTGTTGCTATGTTCCTATAATCGTTGTAATACTTCCTCGTATAGAGATCACGTGGTCACATGATGATAATAAAGTTAGCATTCGTGAATTTTGCTACGTTTTGCCTGCAAAACTGTGTTTTTCTTTCTCATATAAAATTAGATTAGAGAAGTGGAGAATAGGTATAAATAAATACGATTCTCGATAGTTCATTACTATAATGTAATTATTAATTATTTTGTCCATTGTTCTCTAACCGTTTCATACAAACGGTCCCTCCAGTAAATTTAGTAGGATGGTGGTAAAAAACAATAGAGACACTTAATAGAATTCAAATAGCTCTTGGTTGGGTCAAACTACCCAATTTATTTACCAGTGGGTTTTTATTTACATTTATACCCCCTTCTCATGCTTTCCTCTGTTTTTCAGTATAGTTAGTTCTGTTGAACCATCTTTATTGTTGATTTTTACACTGTTTAATTAAAATTTGTATATACCTACATTCCTACATTCTGAAGCATATTAATTATATTCACTGTTCACTATTTCCTTTAAACGTTCCTTTTGGTTTATTATTCTGTGAATAATACACCTATGTATTCGCTCAGCAAAAAAATTTTATAACACCCCCTCAAAATTTTTTCTTTTCCGTTTCAAGGTGCGTAGATTCCAAAAATGCAATGTCCGTCCGCCGTACGCCGTCCGCCGTACAACGTATCACGTGTACAGGCTTCATTTTCGGTCTAAAAAAATCGTTCTTTCGCACACATGCTCCATTTGGGCCCTAGTTGTGTCCCGAAACTTTTCAGCCCGATCGGAATATATCCAGCGGAGTTATGAGTGAAAATGTGTATAAAAATAGGTACTTTTTGTGTTTTAGTAACATAGTAGTAAAATGAGATTTTGAGGTATCGTATTCCATGTTTTTGGGGACGAGAAGACCGAATATTAAGTCGATTTTGACCAAGGAGTGGAAAATTGAGGTTGTACCAGATGCTCAGCTCCCAAAATTGATTTTTCGTGAGTCAAAAACCTGGAAAATCGTCTGAAATCACAAGCAGTATGTATAATAACAATAGAAAAAGTGTCAACACGTGGATCAAGACGATTAAATGGCACTATCAATGATCAAAGATAGTTAAAAAAAAAATACACTGCCAAGGTGATGGCACAGGAGCTTCCTCGTCACAATCAGAGTGACCCATTATAAAATAGAACAGACTCGGAAGCAAAATAACATAACATTACATTACATTACATAACATTACATAACGTTAAATATACATATTACATAACATTACATTACATAACATAACATTACATAACATAACATTACATAACATTACATGAAATATACATATTATACATATTATACATAACATGACTTCCATAATACATTACGTCCATTATACATAACTAGCCTGACCGCTCGCTTCGCTCGCTATCCGAGATTCGCTGTACGCAGTATCGTGGAACCAACAAACGACGGAAAAATCCCATAGCCTACCGGGTATTTGTGCCCAATTTTATCAAAATCCGTCAAGCCATTCAGGAGTTGACCATGGTCGACCATATTTCCGCTATGGTCAGGGAATTAAAAATGCGCCTACGTTCAACTTGGGAGGCTACCGGATATTGGTGCCAAATTTGGTCGATATCCGTTGAGTAATTCGGGATTCGACCATGGAGGGGCCCATGGATGCGCTATGGTCGACCGCGGGAGTAGTCCGAAGGGTCGATCGTAGATAGAATTTCACGTAGATTACGAATACGCGATAAAAAATAGGGGTTACCATTTCAATTAACGAAGTTGACCATGGTCGACCATAGTTCCGCTATGGTGAGGGAATTAAAAATGCGACGTTGCACAACTTGGGAGCCTACTGGATATTCGTGCCAAATTTGGTCGATATCCGTCAAGCCATTCAGGAGTTGACCATGGTCGACCATAGTTCCGCTATGGTCAGGGAATTAAAAATGCGACGTCGCACAACTTGGGAGCCTACTGGATATTCGTGACAAATTTGGTCGATATCCGTTGAGCAATTCGGGATTCGACCATGGAGGGGCCCATGGATGCGCTATGGTCGACCGCGGGAGTAGTCCGAAGGGTCGATCGTAGATAGAATTTCACGTAGATTACGAATACGCGATAAAAAATAGGGGTTACCATTTCAATTAACGAAGTTGACCATGGTCGACCATAGTTCCGCTATGGTCAGGGAATTAAAAATGCGACGTTGCACAACTTGGGAGCCTACTGGATATTCGTGCCGAATTTGGTCGATATCCGTTGAGCAATTCGGGATTCGACCATGGAGGGGCCCATGGATGCGCTATGGTCGACCGCGGGGGTAGTCCGAAGGGTCGACCGTAGATAGAATTTCACGTAGATTACGAATACGCGATAAAAAATAGGGGTTACCATTTCAATTAACGAAGTTGACCATGGTCGACCATAGTTCCGCTATGGTCAGGGAATTAAAAATGCGACGTTGCACAACTTGGGAGCCTACTGGATATTCCTGCCAAATTTGGTCGATATCCGTCAAGCCATTCAGGAGTTGACCATGGTCGACCATAGTTCCGCTATGGTCAGGGAATTAAAAATGCGACATTGCTCAACTTGGGAGCCTACTGGATATTCGTGCCAAATTTGGTCGATATCCGTCGAGCCGTTTGGCCGTGCATAGAAGGACAGACAGACAGACAGAGCGCATGCGCAGGGCGAACCGCTGGCTCTATCATGTTGAAATTTATATGGGACCTCAATGGGCCCTACCCGCTTAATCCCTGAGAATTACATTGAAATTGGGTGAAATCTTTGGTTACTACGGCTGTAACAAGGAAATTGAATCTATTTCACGCCAGCGCATGCGCAGAGCGCACCGAGGGTCCGATCATGCTGAAATTCATACTGGAACTCACTAGGCCTTGTCCAAACAACCCTTGAAAATTTGAGCGAAATTGAATCAAAATTGTGAAAGTTATGCGTGTTTGTTGAATTTAACGTTAGCGCATGCGCAGGGCGTACCGCTGGATCAATCATGTTGAAATTTGTATGGGACCTCAAGGGGCCTTATCCGCATCATCCCTCAAAATTTGAGCTGAATCAATTCAAAATCGTGGAAGTTATGGCTGTAACAAGGAAATGCGGACAGACTCGCAGACTCACAGACCGACAGACACGGAACCAAATTTGTTCAGTAGGCTTTGAAACGCAAAATGCAAGTGGAAATTTTGATTTCTGAAGACAAAAATTTTTTGGCTCACGAAAGTGAACACAAGGCTTCCGCTGCTTCGCAGACTCGGAAGCAATACACTGCCAAGGTGATGGCACAGGAGCTTCCTCCTCACAATCAGAGTGACCCATTATAAAATAGAACAGACTCGGAAGCAAAATAACATAACATTACATTACATTACATTACATAACATAACATTACATAACGTGAAATATACATATTACATAACATTACATGAAATATACATATTACATAACATTACGTCCATAATACATTACGTCCATTATACATAATTGCGAAAGTTATGCGTGTTTGAAGAATTTTACGTTAGCGCATGCGCAGGGCGAACCGCTGGCTCTATCATGTTGAAATTTATATGGGACCTCAATGGGCCCTACCCGCTTAATCCCTGAGAATTACATTGAAATTGGGTGAAATCTTTTGTTACTACGGCTGTACTATTTCACGCCAGCACATGCGCAGAGCGCACCGAGGGTCCGATCTTGCTGAAATTCATACTGGAACTCACTAGGCCTTGTCCAAACAACCCTTGAAAATTTGAGCGAAATTGAATCAAAATTGTGAATGTTATGCGTGTTTGTTGAATTTAACGTTAGCGCATGCGCAGGGCGTACCGCTGGATCAATCATGTTGAAATTTGTATGGGACCTCAAGGGGCCTTATCCGCACCATCCCTCAAAATTTGAGCTGAATCAATTCAAAATCGTGGAAGTTATGGCTGTAACAAGGAAATGCGGACAGACAGACCCACAGACCGACAGACACGGAACCAAATTTGTTCAGTAGGCTTTGAAACGCAAAATGCAAGTGGAAATTTTGATTTCTGAAGACAAAAATTTTTTGGCTCACGAAAGTGAACACAAGGCTTCCGCTGCTTCGCAGACTCGGAAGCAAAAGCGTAAGTACCTAATTTGTGTTTTAGGGGCCAAATTTAATGGAAACCATCAGAAATAGCTATTTCGATTATTACGCATAAAAGAAACAATAAATGAACAGCCAGCATTTCTGTAGACCAATAAAATAATAGAATAATAAACCCATGTGACAAGGACTTATCAGCGTTTTTTTATTCTGAGAGTGATGTTTAAAATTAAACACACATACACAGCAGTGTTCCTATTCGCTGTTTGCGTTAACCTGTAATTCGATATTTTGTAACAATTATTGAGACATCTAGAAAATTTATGTCCATGAAGACTCATATCACTTTACAAAGGAGGATAGTTAGTGAGTAACTTCGTCGGCGGATGTGATGGTCACTAGACCCGAACCAAATGGTATTTATTTATCATAATAGAATTTCTGAGAGTTGAGCCAATAACACTATTGTGATGATCCAGCGGGAGCTATAGCTAGGAATAAGTACGCGAGACTCTCAGTAGTCGGTTTGTTACTTGATTGCATGTTTATTGATGAATTACAACGCCTTTTATACCCCTTGTTACAGACCCGGAGGGGGGTAGGGGAACCCCGCTCCGGGAAGCCGCCAAGACGCGGCTTATACCTCAAGTGACGCTAGTTACATTGTTAGTAGGGAGCAGCCGATCACCACACTGCTCCCCCCAGAATTGAAGTTAAATACTGCAATTATAAATTCATTTTCGACGGTGAATCATGTTGAGGCGTCGGTGGAGGTAGAAGAGGCTGCGTGTTGTCTTGGTGTTTTGCTGTTGCGGTGTCATCCTGCATTAGCGGCGGCTGCGGTGCGGGATCCGTGAGCGTGCTCGGAACTGGGAGCGTGCTCGGATGTGGTTCCGCTGATAGTGTCGGGGGCCTCGTCTGGGAGACCTCTGGAAGGGGCGGCTGGCGGGAGTGACTCTGCTGGGCGGCGAGGCAGGAGGTGCCGGAGCAGGTGAAATGGGCCGCACTTGTGGCGTAGCTGCAGCGGTTGGCGGCTCCTCTTGCGCTTGCTTGTTTGTTGCCTGGGTCCCAGTGGTAATGGTGTCGGGGGACACTTGTACCCCGATGCTCTGGTGCTGGGGGTGGTGGCAGCCGTGTGTGCAGCAGTCGGAGCACTTCCCGGCGAAAGGCGGGAGCATCAGCGTGATGGTTTGCTTGTGAGTGGCTGTGTAGGTCATTATGGGTATCCCCGCGGCGTCTGGCGGGCCGCTGACATGAAGTGGGGTGATTCCCTGTGGTGGCTTCATCATCTGATTCATCGGGTTGATGAATGGCCGAGATGGTATAGGGGCGGCGCTGGCCCGTGTGATTACCATAGCTTCTCGTACCGTTGTGGTCGGGGGACACCTCCCCGGGAGTACTGGCTTCGTCTTTCGTCTTTTCGTGGGCGAGGCGTGATGGCCTGGAGGCGAAGGTGTCAATGCGAGGTCCCTCAGCAGTTGCTGCTTCGAAATGAGTTTCGGAGGTGTGTTCGGTGCCATTGTGAGGGAGAATGACCTTCGCGGGTCGCGGTCCGTGTTTTATACCCGCGGAATCCGCGGATGAATTGGGTTGGCCAATAGGGAGCGAGATTTCTTGACCAATCGGAGTTGAGGGAGGCGGTTGTGTGAACTAACAGGTCTCCTGGAAGTCGTGGAGTCGCCGAAAAAAGTCGCTGTGAGGGCGAGTAGCCGTCGGGGCCGGGCCTGTTGCAGAGGCCGAGAAGGAGGCCGTTGAGGTCCGATGCCCAGGTTCTTGACGAGGAGGTAGCGATGATAGCGTCTTTTAAGGCACGGTGTAGGCGTTCCACGAGGCCATGTTTGGCTAGAGTATCGAGTAATAATTTTACGTGCGTAAAATGTTCTCCGATATCTTTGGAGGCTACTAGAAGGTCGTATTTTTCGCTGATTTTGCAGCGGAAGAAGGCACGGGCGAGGTCGAACGTAGTATGTGTGGTCGTCCTGAAAGGTACCGTTGTGAAGTCGTGGAGGTGTGGTACCGTGTATCGATCGGGGACAGTGAGCCTGTCGAGGGCGCGGTAGTCTCCAACGGGGCGAATGTCTCCGTCTGGCTTCGGTACGTCGTGTAGAGGGCTTGACCAAGGGGCCTCCGATGGTTCCATGATGCTGGCGTTTAGGAATTCTGCGAAGTGGGCTTTCGTCTTCATATAGATGGCCGGGGCTAGGCGGTCGCAGGAGGCGGGAAGGCGGGACGCTGATCGCAGAAGGCGGGAAGCCGGCGAAGGTGCGTGTTGAGCCGTCGCTGGAAGCGAGAAGGCGGGAAGCTGTTCGCAGAAGGCCGGAGGCCGGTGAGGGTTGCGTGTTCGTCGTCGGGGTGACCAGTGTGATGATCCAGCGGGAGCTATAGCTAGGAATAAGTACACGAGACTCTCAGTAGTCGGTTTGTGACTTGATTGCATGTTTATTGATGAATTACATCGCCTTTTATACCCCTTGTTACAGACCCGGAGGGGGGTAGGGGAACCCCGCTCCGGGAAGCCGCCAAGACGCGGCTTATACCTCAAGTGACGCTAGTTACATTGTTAGTAGGGAGCAGCCGATCACCACAACTATCAATATGGAATGAAAATGAAACGATCCCGGAGGGTATTCTAGGTATATCATCAATAATAAGGTCAAAGTAAGGCCGCACGAACAGAGCCGCACTGCGTTTTCTGCGAGAGGCCGTTTTCTCAGCTCCAAGACCGCGCGCGATCCAGTAGCTTTACATCGAAGGTGTCAATAGCTTCTTGTCTTGATGACAGAAAATTCGCGGTGTTCTCATCCAGCCCGTAATTGCACATCAGGGATGAGGCTATGGTGTGTTTTGTGTTCATATGATATCATGTTCTGTTGAAGCCCAAGTGTCCTTTGGAAACGTAGAACTATCTTTAGTTTCTCTTTATTGGAGTCATGTTCTATTCATTGCCAACACTCTCGCTAATCGATTAGGTACATAAAAAAATTATTTACCCACGTAGAAGGTTCCATATGATGGAGGGGAAGGGTGTTTTGAGAGGTTTTACTCATCAATTTTTCTTCGGTACCTAGTCAGTCAAGAGTTTAACACTTAGATGGCACTATATTAATAAATTGTTCCTACTCCTGTACACCTTTATCCTCAGTATAAAGGTGCTAAATCCTAAATATAAACCAACTACTAGTTAGATGAACAAAAAATCCACGGAATTGGAATGTTGTAGAAAAGGAGAAAAATCTGAAACTGTGACTGTCGGAAGTATGGATGTAATCGAGCAATGCGCTGGCCTTCTGAGGAAAATAATGTCAGGCCACTAGGCTCATATACATATACCTGCTGTGTCATCATCCCACCCTTAGGTGCACAGCCGAGATGAGGCTGTGGTGTGTACATAAATAAATATGAGGTAATGTTCTGTTGAAGCCAGGGTGTCCTGTTAGGAGACTTATTTATCTCATTTTGGTTTATTATTCTGTGAATAATACACCACAGTATTCACACTCATCAAAAAATTTTACCCTCAAAATTTTTTCTTTTACGTTTCAAGGTGCGTAGATTCAAAAAACGCTGCAAAGTCCTTGTCACATGGGTTTATTATTCTACTGGACATACGTACAGAAATTTTGGCTGTTCATTTATTGCTTTCATGTGCAATTATTGAAATTGCTATTTTTGATGGTTTCCACCAATTTTGGCCCCTAAAAACACGAATTAGGCTCGGTTTTTTTTACAGATTATTTTTGATCATTGATGGTACCATTTAATTGTCTTGATTCACCTGTTGATACTACTTCGAGTGTTATTATACAAATGTATGGTGATTTCAGACAATTTCCCATGTTTTTGACCAATAAAACATGAATTTCGGGAGCTTAACCTTCATTACAGCCTCAATTCTTCACTCTTCGGTCAAAACCAACCTAATATTCGGTCTTCTCGCCATAAAAAACATGGAAAACGATATCTCCCAAGTCATGTTCACTAAAACCTCAAAATCCCACGAAAACCCCTATTTTTACACCCATTTTTCTCCCATAACATCCCTGGGTGTATGCCGATCGGGCTGCCGTGTTTCGGAGCACAACCAGGACGCAAATGTGTTCCCAAATGGGAACCCAAACTGCGTGCGGAAGAGCGACGATTTTATACCAAAAAGTTAATGTAAATTTAAGGCTGAAACTTCCCAGGTTTTTGACTCATAAATTGATTGATTAGGTGCCTCAGAAATTTGACCTCCGAGAGTCCGAATTTGCTTTGGCTGCCATTCACTACAATCCGGAATTGGCGAAACCTGTCAAAGAGTTTCCGGAGATGTTGAAGGTGCTCCTCACTGGGGGATGTGACCAAACACGACATCTATGTACGGAAAATTAAACCTTGATTGACAGCAAGGATGAAACACTGGTAGCTCCGTGCTGCGTTTCTGTGTCCAAACGTCATAACATGGAATTCAAAGAGGCCAAGTGGTGTAATAATTGCGGTTTTGGGAATGTCAGCAGGCTCCTTTGGGATTTGGTGGTAGGCCTTGACCAAATCAACGGTACTGAAAATGGTCTTTCCTGCAAGTGTGTTCAAAATCATGAATGTTAGGAAGAGGGTAGTGATCATGAATGCTAACGGCGTTTAAGGTATGGTACTCCCCGCACGGACGCCAGGTAGGTCCTTTTTTGGGACCATGTGTAGTGGGCTAGACCATGGACTCTTGGGAGGCCGGCAAATCCCTTGCTCAAGCATGAAGGCGAATTCGGCTCGTGCCACAGAAAATTCTCTGGCGATAACTTCCTAGACCATGCACAAATGGGGTGGGTCCCTCGGTTAGGATGTGGTGTGTAACAGTATGTTTAGGAGCGACTTTACCAACAGAATTAGGGTTCATCAAGTCTGAATACTGTGAGAGCAATGCGAGGTATGGAGAACTGTTTGCTGGCCCTACAGTAAAAATCCCAACCCATGAGACGTCTTGTAGAGTTGCAGAAACCTTTAGTGATGTGTGGTTGTCAACCAGTCTGCCCTTGATGTCTATCAGCAAGCCAGAGTGATGTAGAAAGTCGGCTGCTATGATCGCTTTGTCGACCTCTGCAGCAGTAAACGGCTAACGAAAGAACGGCACAAACCTAGATCCACCTCAAGAATTTTTCTACCATAAGTGTTGATGATCGTCTCATTTGTGGCATAGAGCTGCAGCTTCCCCGGTTTCGACGTTGAGTTTGAAAGATTAGGGGGAGGAATGGCTGGAAATATCCGCCCTACTATCTACCAAAAACCTAGACCCTGTAGCTCTGTCAGCCACGAATAATTGGCGACGTTGTATGAGAGTGTGGCTTCCGTCGCCTCTAGTGACGACCCAGGTCTTTTTTCCGCCAGCTGGGTAGTGTTTGCGTCCTTGTAAGTGCAGGGTAAGAGGCACTTCCTAGCCCTATCCTTATATTTATGGTGGAAAATGCATACCCCTTCGATGTGTGTTTGACCGTGTGATTGTGACTTTGACCGTGAGCGGGATCTTGATCTAGGATGCCCCAGATCATCAATGCGCCGGGATAACCACTCTACTTCGGCGCCGAGCTCCTGTAGTATGGAGCTTGCCGATTCCGAGTTAGGCTGTGTTTGCTTGCTTCTGGCGGCTAAAACAGCATGTGTGTGAGACGTGGAAGTTATGTAGGATATTTAGTCAGCCATGGTCGCTAATTTATCTAGATCGTCCTCGCTCACGCTCAGAATGGCTTGTACTTGTGTCGGGATACGCTGCTGTCATAGCGATTTCATTAACTCCTCGCCTAAGCTACCAGCAGCGAGCTCCCACATCTCAAGGAGAAGCTGCGTTGGTCTTTTGTCTCCTATGTCTAACTCACTTACCAATTTACGGTGTTGGGTCTGCTCGGACTCGGTGAATTATGCTTCGAGTCGTGCCAGCAATGTGCCATACATGTTTTGTGCTGGTGGGCAGCAGATAATGTTGCTAACAGGGGTCAAAATTTCGCTCTCGATAGCGCCTACGAGAGTGTGGCATTTGGTAGTGTCACTTGTTATGCCCGCATTATAAAATTGCGAGTCCAGTTTCCTGAACCATAGTTTTGAATTAGCTTTCCAAAACAGGGGCCCTCTAACGAACTCACCTCAGGTACGTCAGTCTTTACCACTCCTCTGGGCTCCCGGCGCCTTGCATCTTGTTTTTCGAATCGCATCTTTTTGATCACGTCGGGGTCACCATTTGTAGAAGGTGACTACAAACAATAGATAAGTCTGACTCCTTGTTCGAATTTTAACCATAGGAAATTTATTAAACACAAAGTTGAGAGCAAAGTTTTTTGGTAACTCACAACACAGCACAACTTCTAGCCAAAACTATTCTCAGACTCAACTTTTCACCTGTGACACCTTTCGAAACGGAATTTAGAAATATAGAGATATACTGTAGTGAAGCTACAACCTGTTATGGGCCACTGGCCTGGCTGTCTGTGTGTATCACCATCTGTCATTTGAATATGTTGG
This sequence comes from Leptopterna dolabrata, assembly GCA_954871275.1. Classification (NCBI taxonomy): domain Eukaryota; kingdom Metazoa; phylum Arthropoda; class Insecta; order Hemiptera; family Miridae; genus Leptopterna; species Leptopterna dolabrata. The sequence continues at coordinate 25,015,325 of OX940974.1, forward strand.
TGATGGTATCAACTGCACTTTGAAATGCTTTAGTGTATTTGTCCAGGGTATATTAGGGTCGTTTTTGGTGCAAAATTTTGGTGCATTTGGGACCTCTTTCTTTTTTAAAGGTAAAATATGAAATATTCTGTTGTTATTTCGCATCTAGCATATTCTTAGGCATTCTTCGCTTCTAGTAATATCCTACAGTGGTCACACATAAACATAGATATTTCCCAGAGATGGCCAATTTAAAAAAAAATTAAGTTCTAGGAAGTGAGAGTCAAGTCTAGGGAGTGAGAAAAGAACTCAAGTTATCATCTTAGACGCATCCTCTTTTACGACTCTTTCATTTGTGTTTTCAATTGAAAATAGCAATCATAAACAGCCTCGAAAAATAAGCTCAAAATCTTACTAGCTGTTGAGACCCGGTGGGGTGTCCCAGTAACTCTACAGCCTAGTATGTAGGTAGGTTGGAGAGTACCACACCAATTACCTAGGTCCAGCGGAATATTGTTGGTAGGTAGGTATAGCTTGTTGGGTGTCTCGAAGGACCACTCCCTTCTGGGGAGAAAGATATCGCTGCCAATGATCGGGGATTGAGCACAACCGTAGCAGGAGAAATATTACTTACAGTAGGTAGCTGGATGTTTGCCCCAATGTACGGAGGCGGCGTTGCGTCTCCGTGAAGCTGGTCTGAGCCGGCCTCCTCCTCTATGACGAGAAGATCGTGGTATTGTTGACCGAAGATATAGCCGAATCGGCTACTCCTCCACAACTCTCGTAGATGTCAAAACCAAAGCGAACTGTCAGGAAGGTCAGGTGGATGCCGGGTCGATAAAATAAAAGACGGTAGATGGTGTGTGATTTTAGAAAAAGCGTGGTCGATATAATTCCGAATAATGGTGGCAAGAGAGAGATTGATAAATTGATAATAATGAATTTGAAGTGGGTGTGGTGCGGTGAAAATGAAATGATCGTGTTAAGGGTGTCAAAAATATGAGGTGAGCGTAAACATACTCCCCCCTATTTTTGACTGAAGATGACCATACTACAATTCGATAGTTTTCAAGGTAAATTATTAATTGGCAACGGAATGAGGTTTACGGCGGAACGCTTGAAAATTCCTTTGGAGGTACGAAGAGTCACAACTCGTATGATGTCATCCTTACCAGGGTGGACTTCCAGGACGCGTGCCATAGGCCAGTGGGCAGGTGATGTTTGTGCACCCCTGACAAAGACCACATCACCAATCTTGAGATCCTTGGTGCGCTTGGACCATTTGTTGCGGGTTTGCAAGGAAGATAGATATTCATCTCTCCCGCGTTGCCAAAAATGTTGTATCCGTTCACGGATTAGTTGCCAACGGTTCAGGTGATTTGAAGGAATATCGGACTGATCAGGTTCAGGCAGAGCGTTGAGGGCTTGGCCAATGGTGAAATGCCCTGGTGTGAGAACCACTTCATCATCCGGGCTGTCAGAGAGAGGCAGTATAGGACGGGAGTTCAATATCCCTTCAACCTTGATAAACAAAGTGTGAAGCTCACTTTCAGTGAATGGACGGTCGCCAAGTGTCTTCCGTAGAAGGGTCTTTGCTGACTTGACAGCTGACTCCCAGCTCCCCCCAAAATGGGGTGATGTTGGTGGGTTGAAACTCCACTTGACAGCCAAGTGGGAGGTATGATCCACGATTGATGACTGGTGCTCGGCGTTATTTAACCAGTCCCTTGCCTCGCGGAGATAGCCTGCTGCACCAATAAAATTGGTTCCGCAGTCCGATTGGGTCTTGGATGGGATGCCCCTACGTGCGATAAATCGATCAAACACATCGAGAAAGGCTTCGACTGATAAAGAAGTACATAGTTCTAGATGGACAGCACGGGAGGCCATACAGATAAACACACAAAGATAACATTTGTGGGTTCTGGCGTTGCGACGAGAAGATTCCCTACAGATAAATGGCCCTGCAAAGTCAACCCCACATTGCAAGAAGGGGCGCACTCCATGTACTCGCTGTGAGGGTAGGTCGCCCATGAGCGGTTGTACAAATGATTTACTATACCTAGTGCATGTTACACACTTCAGTTTGTGCAACCTCACCAGATTCCTAGCCCTTGGGATCCAATATTGCTGTCTGAGGAAAGCAAGAAGAGCGGTAGGTCCTGGATGATGGTTTTGCTGATGAAGGTAGTCTATTACTAGTTGAGTGAAGTGAGAGCGGCTAGGTCGCAATATGGGATGCCGTTGATCCATAGGTAAGGAGGAATTGGACAACCTTCCTCCAACCCTCATAACCCCCTCATGATCAAAGAAAATAGAAAGGCGACGCAACTCTAGAGGTAACTCATTGGTTTGAGAAGTAATATAGGCACTGGGGAAGTGTTGTCGTTGAAGAAGACGAATATAATTTATATGAGCCAGGTGGAACTCTTTGGAAGAAAGAGGGCCTACTTTGCGTTTTCTCCGCTTCTACTTTGGAATGCGACAGTTAGAGAGAAAACGACGAACAAATCCTAAGACTCGGACAAGGCGGAGGAAGGAGGAATAACGTTCCGAGCGAGTCAGGATGTGGTTATAGTTCTGAACATTGGCCAATGTGAGTATCTTCACAGGCCTCATCTCCGGTAGATCGACGTTCCGGACTGTCTGTGAGATCGGCCAATGTTCAACAGGCTGAGAACACCACGACGTTCCTGACCACCAGATATGATGTTGAAGTAATGATGATGGTAACATACCTCTGGAGCCTGCGTCAGCTGGGTTGTCGATTCCGTTAATATGGTACCACTTATCTTCCGAGGTAACAGTCAGTATTTGTTGGGTACGGTTTGATACGAAAGTTTTCAGTAAGTGTGCTGGTGTTTTCAGCCACGAGAGAACGATGGTGGAATCTGTGAAACAGAAGGTGGAAGTTATATCGAGGTTGGTGGTCAGAGGTTTGAGAGATAGTACAAGTTGAGATAGTAATAATGCTCCGCACAGCTCCAGTCGTGGTATGGTTAGTACCTTGAGTGGAGCTAAACGTGTCTTTGCTTTCAGTAATGACATGGAAGCTACTCCTCCTTGCGTTCCATGTAGGTATGCTACTGCACAGTAGCCTCTCTCTGAGGCATCACAAAAACAGAGAAGGCGGTACGTAGTGTCTGTACTGATTAGAAGCCGAGGAATTGAGATGTGAGATAGATTACGGAAGTCCTGGAGGAAGTTGCCCCACGGAACCCTAATATGATCTGGAACGTCATCATCCCATGGAACTCCTGTCTTCCAGGTTTCCTGGAGGATACACTTAGCAAAGAAAACCACTGGTGCTAGATAGCCAAGCGGGTCATACAGGCGAGCTATGATGGATAATATATTACGTTTAGTAATACCAGAATCAGGTTGCTGCACATGGTATGTGAAAACATCTGCCTGAGGGTCCCAAGTCATTCCCAAAATCTTGATGGTATGGCTGGTATCATCATTACAAAGTTCAACAGGGGTTTGCACCCCACAGTCCTTAAGAAGCGGTGCATAATTAGAGCTCCACTTCCCCAGCTCGAACCCCCCCACAGCTAGCAAGTTGATGATCTGGTGTTTGAGGGAAATTAACTCTGTAGAAGTGTTACATCCGGTTGCTATATCATCAATATAAATACAGTCAGAAATCACTTTGGCTGCATCAGGATAGGTTTCCCCCTCGTCCAGGACCAATTGCTTGAGAACCCTTTGAGCCTGAAAAGGTGAACTACGAAGTCCGTAGGTCACGGTATTCAATTCATAGTAAGAAATAGCCTCATCAGGACTAAAGCGCCATGCTATTTGCTGAAAATGCCGATCTTCAGGGTTTACCAGAATCTGCCGAAACATTTTCACTATATCGCATGTGAAAACAAAAGGAAACCTGCGAAAGTTCAGTATAATGGTACCGATGTCCGCTTGCCTGTGTGGAGATGGTCATTGAGCGATCCGGTTGACGTGCGGAAGCTGGCATCGAACACTACGCGGAGCTTTCCCTTGCCTTCTCCGTCCACTTTGTAGATAGGATGATGCGGGATTAAGTATGATGGAGGAGAGGTAGCAAGAGACATATGGTTGAGGTCAAGATATTCTGCCATAAAGGCATGGTAATCCAGACGCAGCTGTTCCCTTTTGGCCAATTTTGCCTCTAAGGCGTAGAAACGATTAAGTGCTGCTTGGATGTTCGGCTTAATCGAAGGTGTCTCCGTATTAAAAGGTAGAGATACTACATATCTCCCCCCACTGGTACGAGTGTGAGTGCGCACAAAATGATCCTCACACTGCTGATCATCCCTAGATAAGGTAGAAATAGAGGGAAGTAAAGGTTCCTCCACTTCCCAGAATTTCTCAAACTGGAAGGAAGGCTCCGCTAGAGATAAGAGAGATAATGAATGATTCGGTTCAGTGTCACATAGGTAACGGCCCATAACCACAAAGCCAAAAAGAGTATCCATGAGACGGGGTCCATGTTCATGGATGGTAAAAGGGGCAATGATAATGACTTCCGGGTACAAGTCAGCCCCTATCAGAAAGGATATGGGTGCTGATACGGTGAAATCAGGGTCACTGAGGCTGTACGATAAGTAATCATCCCACATATGTGAATCCAGATTGCACTGAGGTAATTTAGGTGTGATGGTAGGTACAACTAGTGCCTCAGTGCTGAGAACAGACATAGATGGTTATCTAAAGGAAATATTTATGCGACCAGTGATGTCCTTGAGTGGTGATCCGTTGACTCCTGATATATGACCCTGATAGGGTCTAGTGGATTTCCCAAGCTTATGGGCGCACTTGTTCGTAATGAAAGACACATGGCTTCCAGGGTCGAGAAGGCCTCTGAACACATGAGGTCTACCATTAACATCAAGGATGGATGCTTTAATAGTGCCTAAAAGGACACCACTAGAAAGGGAGGTACTAGTCCCAGCAAATTCAGGGGTAGAAGCGGCTTGTTTGGCTGGAGTAGAGGTAGAGGGTGATGATATGCTAGGAGAATCTTTAGTACCTAGATGGAGATAACTGTGGTGCTTGGATTCACAGTACCTGCACGAGTATTTAGAGGTACACTCCCTGGTTCTGTGAAAAGGGTGCAAACAGTTTCGGCATCCCGTCCATTGCTTCAAGGAGTCAAGGCGCTGCTCAGGAGTGGAAGATTTGAAGGTGGGGCACTCAACAATGATATGTTGCTTCCTGCAGACAGGACACACCAGGGAAGACTGTTCATGGTTACAGTTGGTTTTTTGAGATGGTTTAGATTCATGCGTAAGAAGTGCCTGACCAGATTGTGATTTGGGAGCAAAGGAATTAGGTTTTTTAGGACCTGGGGAAAGCTTGGTAGAGGATTCAGCTGAGTTGGTATCTGTCAATCGCAGAACCTTAAATCTACCCTGGACAAACTCTTTTAACATATCAAACGTAGGATACTCGTGATTGATGATAGACAGGGGGGGATGAGTGACAGGGTCTAACCACGTAAGGCTAACTCACACAAGTGATAGCCCTCAAAATGAGGGATAACCCATGGGTTAAAGGCCTGAAGAGAGATATCACTCTCAGATACGACAGATAAGTAAGACTGGAGTGAGTCTGCAGTAGGTTTACCCCCACTAGGCTTGAATGCAAGCAATTTCTCAATATACGAATTAGCCAGTTTTCTCTTATTATCATAAGCTAGTAATATAGAATTCCATGCCTGAGTGAAGTTAGCTTCGGTAACTGGGATGGATTTGATAATATCCAAGGCAGGTCCCTGTAGGTACGAAAGCAGGAAATGGAATCGTTCTGCATTGGAGAGGGAAGGTTCACCTAGAATCAAGGCAGAAAATAGCTGTTTAAACGTAGGCCAAGCTGCAAAATCTCCAGAAAAAGGCTTAATGTTGATTTTCGGTAAGATAGTTCGACCAGAAGATTCAGTGGACATTCTTGAATCTGAAACTCGAGCGGAACCAGCCAAAGGTGGCGACAGAAGGTTAGAAGTTCTCAAAATGTCCTCATGACATCCTAAAGCCTCATAGTAATATTTTTTGATGTTATTGTAATAGTCGATGTCGCTATCACCGGGGAAATCTGGTGTCATAGCATGGCTGATAGCGTATTCAGTTGCATCCTCCCAAGCAGCCTCAAATTTAGCCATAACACTATCAATGGATCTGATCATCCCTGAGAAAATCAAACGTTCCTCGGGAGCTGTTCTTGCGATTTTCCCCCATTCCTAATAACCTTGAGCTCCTGGCCCTTGGCTTCATATAGCCTTTTAAACTTGGCAAAACCTCACACAGTAACAGTAAGGGTATCCTCGTTCAAAGGCATTATAAATGGAAAAAATAATCAATGGAGCAATAGATGAGATAAATTGTAGATGGTCAAAATAGTATACAAGCAATATGGATTATTATAAAATATGCATAGAAGGTGCATAACAATAGATAGGTACCTTATTAGAATCACGATCGGCACAATCGAAATAGGGAACCACACACACACAAATAATTGATATGTAAAGTTAAAAAATAGGTATCAGGGCTGAATTCATATCCGCGGCTCGAAGAACCAAATGTTGAGACCCGGTGGGGTGTCCCAGTAACTCTACAGCCTAGTTTGTAGGTAGGTTGGGGAGTACCACACCAATTACCTAGGTCCAGCGGAATATTGTTGGTAGGTAGGTATAGCTTGTTGGGTGTCTCGAAGGACCACTCCCTTCTGGGGAGAAAGATATCGCTGCCAATGATCGGGGATTGAGCACAACCGTAGCAGGAGAAATATTACTTACAGTAGGTAGCTGGATGTTTGCCCCAATGTACGGAGGCGGCGTTGCGTCTCCGCGAAGCTGGTCTGAGCCGGCCTCCTCCTCTATGACGAGAAGATCGTGGTATTGTTGACCGAAGATATAGCCGAATCGGCTACTCCTCCACAACTCTCGTAGATGTCAAAACCAAAGCGAACTGTCAGGAAGGTCAGGTGGATGCCGGGTCGATAAAATAAAAGACGGTAGATGGTGTGTGATTTTAGAAAAAGCGTGGTCGATATAATTCCGAATAATGGTGGCAAGAGAGAGATTGATAAATTGATAATAATGAATTTGAAGTGGGTATGGTGCGGTGAAAATGAAATGATCGTGTTAAGGGTGTCAAAAATATGAGGTGAGCGTAAACACTAGCATTATTGTACTACTAGCATCTTTTATCGGTAACATCTCTCTTACTATCATTATTTATAGGTTTATAATTTTCCTGTATATTTGCCCCTTCTGTGTAGGTCACTGTTTTCTGTTGTCAATACCTGCCCCCAGGAAAACCCTAAATCGAGTACTGGAGCCAACCGGGCAATTACAGTTTCATAAATATGTTGTGGAATTCTGCATGCTGTGGAATGCTGGAAGAATTCTTTCATAAATTTGTTATTCTTATTCATGGAGCATAATGTTTGTTGAAGTTACTTACCTATCAGTAAAATCCAAAATAACAATCATTCTTCAGATGAAAAATTCCAGTCATGCAGCATGGCTGAAGGAGTGAAATGTCAAAGAAGTAGTTAGGGAAATTGAGAATTTAAATTAATAGTTATCTGCCAGAGCACTCATTACAGCCAGATTAGGCACTCGTTGAGACCAGGTCACGTCGTGCAGAAAAATTATGTAAAATAATTTTTGGGTTTTTTGAACCAATTTATTAGGTTGAAATATAGAGGTATACAAGGAACTTGTATAATGGTGTACAAAGAAACTGTATAATCACCTACCTATTGACTTTTATAATGAAAAGCTTACAAAATGGTACTTTCCTATAATAATTTATTTGATTTGGTCATTTGCTTTTGTTTGGTTGTTTGTTTTCAGTATTTATGTTACGATATTCGCTCGTTGACCAAAATCGACTTCACATTCGGTCTCCTCGCTCTAAAAAACACGGAAAAGATACTTCACAATCTCACATTACTGTAAAACCAAAAACTCCTATTTTTACACCCATTTTGGTTTATTATTCTGTGAATAATACACCTATGTAATCGCTCAGCAAAAAATTTTTGTAACTCAAAATTTTTTCTTTTACGTTTCAAGGTGCTTAGATTCCAAAACGCTGCGAAGTCCTTGTCACATGGGTTTATTATTCTACTTGGCATACCTACAGAAATGTTGGCTGTTCATTTATTGTTTATTTCGGGTGAAATAATTGAAATGGCTATTTCTGATGGTTTCCACCATTTTTGGCCTCTAAAACACGAGTTAGGTATACGCTCCTTTTTTTTTCAATTTATCTTTGATCATTGGTAGTGCCATTTAATTGTCTTGATCCACGTGTTGATACTACTTACAGTGTTATTATACAAATTGATGGTGATTTCAGACGATTTCCCAGGTTTTTGACTCATAAAAAATCAATTTTGGGAGCTGAACATTTGGTAGAACCTCGATGGTCAAAATTGACTTCATATTCGGTCTTCTCGTCCCCAAAAACATGGAAAACGATACCTCAAAAACTCATGTTACTATCATGTTACTAAAACACAAAAAGTACCTATTTTTGTGCACATTTTCACTCATAACATCCCTGGGTATATTCCGATCGGGCTGAAAAGTGTTGGGACACAACTAGGGCCCAAATGAAGCATGTGTGCGAAAGAACGACTTTTTTAGACCAAAAATGAAGCCGGTACACGTGATACGGGGTACGACGGACGGACATTGCATTTTTGGAATCTACTCACTTTGAAACGGAGAAGAAAAAATTTTGAGGGGGTGTCATATAAATTGTTTTGCTGAGCGAATACATAGGTGTATTATCCACAGAATAATAAACCAAAATGCAATGTCCGTCCGCCGTATCACGTGTACCGGCTTCATTTTCGGTCCAAAAAATTCGATCTTTCGCACACATGCTCCATTTGGGCCCTAGTTGTGTCCCGACACTTTGCAGCCAGATCGGAATATACCCAGGGGTGTTATGAGTGAAAATGGGTATAAAAATGGGTACTTTTTGTGTTTTAGTAACATGAGCTTTTGAGGTATCGTTATTCCATGTTTTTGGGACGAGAAGACCGAATATGAAGTCAGTTTTGACCAAAGAGTGGAAAATTGAGGTTCTAACGAAGTTTCAGCCTTAAATTTATATTAAATTTTTGGTATAAAATCGTCGCTCTTCCGCACGCAGTTTGGGTTCCCATTTGGGAACACATTTGCGTCCTGGTTGTGCTCCGAAACACGGCAGCCCGATCGGCATACACCCAGGGATGTTATGGGAGAAAAATGGGTGTAAAAATAGGGGTTTTCGTGGGATTTTGAGGTTTTAGTGAACATGACTTGAGAGATATCGTTTTCCATGTTTTTTATGGCGAGAAAACCGAATATTAGGTTTGTTTTGACCGAAGAGTGAAGAATTGAGGCTTTAATGAAGGCTAAGCTCCCGAAATTCATGTTTTATTGGTCAAAAACATGGGAAATTGTCTGAAATCACCATACATTCGTATAATAACACTGGAAGTAGGATCAACAGGTGAATCAAGACAACTAAATGGTGCTATCAATGATAAAAAATAATCTGTAAAACCCGAGCCTTATTCGTGTTTTTGGGGGCCAAAATTTGTGGAAACCATCAAAAATAGCCATTTCAATAATCGCACATGAAAGAAACAATAAATGAACAGCCAACATTTCTGTAGGTATGTCCAATAGAATAATAAACCCATGTGACAAGGACTTTGCAGCGTTTTTCACTCATAACACCCTGGTATATTCCGATCGGGCTGCATAGTTCCGCGACACAGCTCGTGCCCAAATGGACCTGTGCGCGAAAGAACGCATTTTTTGGACCAAAATAAAGGTAGATATGGATGATATGGCGTATGATGGACGGCGGACGGACATATCATTTTTGGAATCTACGCACCTCGAAACGTAAAAGAAACAATTTTGACGGGCAAAAAATGTTTTGCTGAATGAATAAATTGGTGTATTATTCGCAGAATAATAAACAAAACCTGAGGAGTGTTTCTACTTGACCGTACTGTTCATACTCCCATACTTGGCATAACACTGCTGACACCCCAAAAACCATGAACTTTACTGACATAAGTATCCTTGGATTTCCAAGTGAATGGCGACTGTACACTATTCATCCCAGCTTGGCTAACTTGAATATGTTTTAATCACAATGCCCTTTCAAGCAGAGTTATAGTGGGTTCAAACCTAGATATGTGTATTCATCACCACTTCAACTGGTTGTCCATTCAGTTTTCAAATCCTGCTTGCCTAACCTCCCAGGGTGTTTCCAAAATACCGCTACCTTCGACTTGCTTAGTTCAAGACTATTTATAGCATAATATTGTTTTATTTGTTTTAGAGCACGTTGATAACGATGAAGAAGACTATTTATAGCATAATATTGTTTTATTTGTTTTAGAGCACGTTGATATCGATGAAGCAAAGAGTCTATTTGAAACTAACTACCATCATATTTTCTTCGTTTTCTATGAGTGCTTCATCACTGCTGAAACCAATTTGAGACAGAAAGGTGAGTAAAGACCAAAGTTACCATCAAACGCTGTTGAAATAGTTTTAATTTATGAGATAATGAATCATTGTTTGATGGGGCATTGGGACTTCATGGTTTTGATTGGTATTTTATCGAGTTTTACGATTGAGATCCGGAAGAAACAATCAACCTAAAAAAATCTCAATTAAGAATTAGCATACCTCCTGGAGGAATCCGTCTTCTCAAGCTTTTCGAGTAGGTACTAGAGGCTATTATCAGGCAGTCAAGAGAGTACTCCATAATAGAAGAGTATTTTCTTGATGGCCTGGTGATGATGTTCTTACATTGAAAGTGGTGGCCTCCAATACTAGATTTGCTAATGATAATGGAATCCTCTGGGAGGTATTTAGTTGTAATTCTGCTACAGCAGAACTAACATTTAAATTTCATCTGAAAATTCACACCAATTTTAGCATGTATGGAAACCAATGTTGATGACATTAGGCCGGGAAATCTTGTCTTGATTAAAGGTCGGCATCTTTATCAGTGTGTCCGTCTGAAATTCAAAATGTTTAAAACTTTCAGTATAATAATTATGGTCATATTTATTAGGTAATCAGTGGTGTACCTTTGTGTGAGAAAAGAACATTATGCCCTTTAGCCGTTGGTTTCCCTGTTTCTCACAAATAATTATTGCAGGTATTATTGAACAAAATACTTGATAAAAAATAAACTTATAGAAAAACATGCTTAGGTAGTTTTCAGAGCTTATTAATATTTTGAAATTGTATCTGAGTAAATATTGGCGTTGTCCGTTTAGTTTCTAATCATGTATCATTTTTCTTGCAGAGTTACCTTTTCACCTAGGTAAGAACCTTAGAAGGCAACTCAAGGTTGTACGATTTTTAGCTCCTTGTGATAGTTTGCTTGACTGCTTGATTGATCCATATTATGAGTAGCTCATGAGTTTTACTTGCAGTATCCTTATTGACCTGCATGCCGTTTCTTTTCGATGTAACAGTCCTTCATGTAATACCTTCTTGCGAATTTTGACTGAACTAATTTATATCAACCATCCATTTTATCAGTATGCTGCTAATAAAAATAACGAATTTTTCGTTTTCAGCAACGATTGATTCAGAATATTTTATTTTTATCCCAATAATTCATTCATAAATCAGTTTTCACCTTAAATATTTTGTTTCCTAGCCAGTTCATCCTATTCCTAGCCGGTACAACTTATATAAATTTTAGCATGGTAGGTATCTAAACTAACCCCACCTAAATCTGTTTTTAAGTCAGTAAGATTTTGAGGAAGTTCAAGCTTCCTAAGGTTTTCCATTAGGATTTCCATATTTATCCTGTTGGGAAAATCCAGGTACCAAGTTGGTTTCGTTTTGCTTATATTTGGCAGTGTTTCTACCACAGCACATTTCTACCAAAATATCAACTGAAAGTCGCTGCAAAACTTTATACTACCTTTATATCCCTGTTGCTTTGATGAAGATAGATTATTAAGAATATTGAAACATGACAGTGATAATGAATCAACAGCTCTGAGGAAAATCCCTATAGTTGGTATCAAATTTCAAGTTGAGTACCGAATTCCATAATGACCTGTGCCTCAATCCTAACGTTCTCCAGTTATTATGTAGGTACATTAAATAATAGGAGATGCCTATTGGGCATTAAAATGAATATATAAAATGTAGTTTTAAACCCCCATAAATTAAGGTTTTGGATGGTTAGTGTGTTTTTTCCCTCTGATGCTCAGTTGTTTTTCCTCAGAAAGTTAGTAACTATTTATTAAACTCCTGCTACTTGTCCAGTTCTGTATTCAAAGCTCAAGCTCAAACTCAGCATACTCACAAGTATTTAGAAGTGTGAATCTTTGCCAGATGGTTCGGAATTCGGGTTCCAGAAGTAGTACCTTCTTACAGAAGGTTCTCATACTTTTATCTTTGAATGTATTGATGTAGAGACATGAATGTCAACATGTACGCTTGTTTCATCGATTCTTGTACAGAATATGGCTGTGCGAAGTATAATAACTTGATGGAACTTTGAGAAGTCACTGGTATTGACAGAAGGGAGATCGAGTTGATATCAGGTTAGTAATGGGAGGCTGTTCTACAACATTCGAATGTGTCTGATCTGGCCCATACTATTTGAATCCAAGCTTAGGCCTAAAAATTTACGTCAAAACGAAGGGACCATAGTTTGTCAGGTCCAAACCGTATCCACGACTTTTGGATGGGACAGTTTGAAAGTTATATCATCTCCAAACAATCAACAGTTCAATCTGACTCTTCAATCCAATACCAAAAGTTATAGAAAATATTATCCGCTGCAGGCATACAGCCGAGGTGGGAAGTGCAGCCTTGAAGATCATATTGTGTAAGATATTTGTATCAATGGCATGTACCTCAGCAATATTTGTAATGCTTAGGATAGGATGGTGCTCATTGGTAGCCTGGCTGACTTTCAATATCCATTGGGTTCCATCATTCAAGTTCCACAATGAGGCCTATGAATGTTATGAACTGCCATCATAAGGTAGTTGGAAAGCGGTTGGAGCAAGTTTCATTTTACAGTTACCTGGGAGCTTTGACGAACCAGGCTAAACAAGAGATCAGAGCTTGATTTAAAATGGTAAGAATAAGAGTAAATGGGAAGTATAAGAGCTATCTTACAAGTGAATTTGTTTAAATATGGTTTACGTTGGGTCTAGGTTTTTATGGTCTGGTTGGGCTCTATGAATGTGGATGGTCAGTTTCTATGTTCTTTCTGTGCTCATATTATGGATGCAAGTACAGTTGACCAAGGCAATGAGAGGAATATTGAGTCCTTCAAGATGTACATCCAGCAGCACGCGATATACATCCCGTGGGTTGAGAGGTTTACTATCGTGGAAGTCCTTATTATAATGAGGGAAACCGGAACTCCTTCTCACCATCAATGAGGGAAAGACTTGGTACACTGGACATGTAAGACGAGTTGCACACAACTTGTTGAGGCTCATAGTAAAGGGAAACACCCGGGGAGACGTTTGATTGTAAGACGGCAAAATTTGTAGCTGAAAGACCCGAGTTTTTGTGTAGCTGCTAACAAAGCTCGCCCTTCAGCTCACCAACCTCCGAGAGGAGACGGCGAATTAAGAGGAACAATGGATCCAAAACTAGGCTGAAATATCCAAACGAAAAAACTTAAACATACACTCACCTAACTTTCACATACGAGTATTCTGGTTCATTTCGTTCTTCTCTTGTTTTGTGAGAGTAATCTGGTATTTCTTTCTCCTCTTGTTTGTTAAAGTAATCTGGCCTATTTCTTTCTTCTCTTGTTTGTCAGAGTAGTCTGGTATTTCTCTTCTCTTCTTTGCAGAATAGCTGCCATCTTTAACTATTAATCATAGATTTATGCTAATAGTGAGTGCTGGGCCTATGTTCAATTTCTTTATAAAAGCTTTACATTTGGTGTGCACTTTGGTACCAACACTCTTCTCTTCATTATTGCTTCCACTGGTTATTTTAAAACATCCTAAGTAGCCTATTGTACCGAATAAAGGGCAGTTATAATTACTTTTATTTATTTTGATGGAAATAAGTAAGAATTGTTGGAATTTCGTTCTACATAGTTTCATCATAATTTCCCCAAGTTTTGCCTTTTATTTAGTGGTGTAATTTTCCCACGGGACCCCTTGCTCTGATCTTGTGACGTAATTTTCTCTTTCTTTCTGTCTAACTTCCTGTTGATCTGTTCGTAACTTGTAGCGGAAAATTATCATTTTGTTATTTTGGGTCGTACTGCTCTTGTGATAGTGAGAAGAACGTTTTTCTGATCCATAACAGTGAGGACTACCCACTTATTTTTATATTGGTTTATTATTCTGTGAATAATACACATATGTATTCGATCAGCAAACAATTTTTATAACACCCCCTCAACATTTTTGGTTTATTATTCTGTGAATAATACACCTATGTATTTGCTCAGAAAAAAATTTTTATAACACCCCCTCAAAATTTTTTTCTTTTCCTTTTCAAGGTGCGTAAATTCCAAAAATGCAATATACGCTGTCTGCCGTACGCTGTCCGCCATATCACCTGTGCCGGCTTCATTTTCGGTCTAAAAATTCGTTCATTCGCACACATGCTCCATTTGGGCCCTAGTTGTGTCCCGAAACTTTGCAGCCCGATCGGAATATACCCAGGGTTGTTATGAGTGAAAATGTGTATAAAAATAGGTACTTCTTGTGTTCTAGTAACATGTTAGTAACATGAGCGTTTGAGGTGTCGTTTTCCATGTTTTTGGGGACGAGAAGACCGAATATGAAGTCGATTTTGACCAAAGAGTGGAAAATTGATGTTCTACCAAATTTTCAGCTCTCAAAATTGATTTTTTTATGAGTCAAAAACTTGGAAAATCGTTTGAAATCACCATCAATTTGTATAATTACACTAGAAAAAGTGTAAACCCGTGAATCAAGACGATTAAATGGTACTACCAATGGTCAAAGGTAATTTGAAAAAAAAATGAGCGCACCTATTTCGTGTTTTGGGGGCCAAAATTGGTGGAAACCATCAGAAATGGCTATTTCAATTATTTCACATGATCATGCACAACTGCATATTTCATTTTCAGTTTAAAAAATTCGTTCTTTCGCTCACAGGCTCCATTTGGGCCCTAGTTGTGTTCCGAAACTTTGCGGCCAGATCGGAAAATATCCAGGGATGTTGTGGGTGAAAAATGGGTGTAAAAATAGGGTTTCTTGGTGTTTTAGTAAAATGAGTTTTCGAAAAGGAGTTTTTTAGGGCGAAAATACAGACTGTGAAGTTGATTTTGACCAAACGAGTTTCTTTGTAACGAAGGTTCAGCTCCCAAAATTCATTTTTTATTAGTCAAAAACCTGGGAAATGGTCTGAAATCATCAGCGATTTGTATAATAACACTAGAAGTAGTATCAGGAGGTGAATCAAGACAGTTAAATGGCATATCAATGATAAAAGATAATTTGAAAAAAAAAGCAGCGTAATTCGTGTTTTTGGGCGCCAAAATTGGTGGAAACTGTCAGAAATAGCTATTTCAATTATTGCATATGAATGAAACAATAAACGAACAGCCCACATTTCTGTATACGCCCAATAGAATAATATACTCATGTTTGTGACAAGGACTTTGCAGCGTTTTTTCATTTGAAAGTACAGAATTAGGTAGTACCTAAGTATGTATTTCGAGTTTGCACCTTTCATAGTTATTTTATTGAAAATTGATTTGAAATATTCACTGGATGGATGCCACTGGTGGGTAACTGGCGGATATAATCCGTTTATAGACGATAATATAGGTTACGAATCGTACTAATCGGAATTTCCTCATTTTTGCACCGTGAGTAGCTATTAGAGGAAAAATCGACCAGTTTTAGACTCGTGAGTAGTCCTCATTTTTCAGTCAAGCTGTTTTGGTTTTTCCGGCTCTCTGTATTTAAATGCTGAGGGATGCATACAGAACTTATAATGTTCATAATGATCATTCATAAAAACATCATTGGTAAGGTCTAAAGGGATGGCGATTTGGTATGAGGAAGCTCTAATCCAAAGTGGAGATGTCTAGTGCTGATAAGGATAGGGTGTGGGCGTGTACTATCTGGTCCCATCTTTGTCTTGTAATAGTGTCATCCTATTCTCCAAAGAATTAGCAGTTGTTATATTTTTCCACTTCCATTCCCCCACATCAGGTTTACGTATTTTGTTATATCTGGGAATAGAATGGCAGTAATGCACCTTCCTAAAGTAAACAGACCCATTAAATCGATTTGTAGAAATTTAAGAAAATATGCAAAACATTTGAAAATTTGTACACAGTACTGAGTATAACCAGTGTCGTGAGATTGCAACCGTATAAGACGATTGTGTTTTTTGCAATGAACATTCTTGGAGTACTGCTTGTAACCTCTAACGTTACTGTCAACGTAGTTGTGCCTACTAATTGGTTGAACTAATTTATTGGAGAATGGCTGGCATCCCCTGTAACTCATGCATGTCTCATATTCAATCCTCCACCTAGTGATATTATGTTGCTTTATGCATGTGATTTTTCCTGAAACGATTTCTGTGGGTCGTTGAGTATTTTTGTTTTTACGGGGGCGTTGGCTTTGTATTTCAGATCACTTCAGATATTATCACCTGTATGCTGCTCCAGAATGACTGTTCCAAAATGTTTACTCCCTTCTACTTTCCCATGGGTGTTAGATGGGCTGTCAGATTGATTGAACCATCCTTATCCAATAGGCTTCCCCTTTTAAAAGTAAGTTTAGGTATGCCAGAAAAATCTAAAAAATGTATATTTAAAAAAACTCATTCAGATTCTGTAACATCTCAAAAATTTTTCTACTTAATTGCCTGATTTTTTTTCAAGCATTTGCAGTAACGGATTCAAATTTTTCAGTCCAGTTGATGGTATAGGTACCACTTTCCGCTCTAACAAGAAATCCATTCTGTTATCCTAGCTTTTAATTGCTGAAGGTGTGCAAGTTCCGGTAATCCAACGTAGGGTTTCTGTTGTGTATGGGGAAGGTGCGATGAGCATTTAAATGATCCGCAGGTGGAAGCGGAGTTTCCTAGAAGGTCGACAACAAGTGGGGAACGAGGCGCGTAGTGGCAGGCTGTCAACTTCAGCTGGCTTCAGAAGGCTGACCTGACACCGTTACCTGTTCTCGCGATTGATGCGCGAGTTATTGTTGATGAAATATGTTGAAAGATCTCATCCTCTGTTCGATATTGGTCGTTCATCGATTTATCGGATTCACAAAGACGTTTCTCAAAGGTGTGGTTCACAGCTGGCTGGCCAGTTTGGACGGAAAGTGGTATACCATCAGATTGAAAACACTTGAACACTGTTACTGCAGATGCTTGTTGAAAAAATTATGTAGAAAAATAGTTGAGATGTTACTAAATCAGAATTTTTATTTTTTATTTTATTTAAAATGTACATTTTTTAAAATTTTTCCTGGCATGCCGAAACTTACTTTTGGAATGAGCCTCGTATGTTCGTTATTTCGTGTATTTGCATGATGTTTTGTTCTTTCTTAACCTGACTTTCATTTTACTGTTATCTACTTCTTCATAATAGAATCGTATAGGTATCTGTCTGCCTGTAGATTTATCATTATCACAAAATTTCGGCACCATTGTCCATATTGTTTCTTGTATATCTGTCATATGTCAGACGTAATTCTCCACAGTCACAGCCACAGAAATTCCCCCTCCACTTGTCTTCCAACCCATCTACCTTTTCTTAACATGCACAGCCACCTGCATTCAGTTCTTTTCAAAGCTTGAATTGAGAGTTACAGTTGATGAGGTGCTCCCTCTACAAGTCTAAATCACTCCGGGGTTTTTACTCTGTTGATCTTTCCCTACTAATGATATTCATGATATAGCTGTGTAGTTTATTAAAATTTCTCCACACATTGCTTCAGAGCATCATATTATTAAAACATACTTGTTTAAAAATCAGTCTCAAATGTGCCTCTGGCTAGGTCCTGTTGTGCTTGCAGACCCTTGAATTATTCCTTTCAAATAATTAGGTATGAAATTTAGAGAAGAAAACCTATTGATATATATTTTCTTTCAGTGTTTTAACTTGTTGAAACATGCAATTGGTATGTCATGTGAGTGGTTTCTTTCATCCTTTATTTCAATCCTTTATTCGGGTTATTTCAGTCTAGAGGAATTCTTCTTTGATACCACTTTTATACACAATAGAATATCTATGTAATAGAATAAAACTATTTACTTCCTATGATGCTATGGATCGTGCCATTTGATGTTCTATTCAAAAGTAAAATGACTTATCAATGGCTTCGGTATTTTATTCTCACAATTAACAGAGAAAAGGTAAAATGTTTTTGATTTTAATATCAACTAGGTAGGTATTCGCCTATTTTAATGTCATTTTTGTTACTCTGATTTTTTTCCAGTTCATAAAACACACCGTGAGGAGCTTGAAGCGGTTCTTGGTGTTCTTGACAAGATACTTATTCTTTTACCTGAACTTTTATCCAGAAGATGGCAGTGTCACTGTCTCACAAGATTAATAGCCAAGTTATTACACCCTGGAAATTCTCACAAGCTGAGGAAAGAAGCAGTAAGGTGTGTAGCCAATTAATACACTGTGAAGCGTGAAAGATGCATTAATTTTCCTTGCAAACTATGCAAACTTCGTTGTACTTTTTAATCAACATGTATGACAAGTATAAAAACATGAGGTGCGAGGCATCACACTACTTCATTGCCCATATTCAGGCGATATGGAGGTTACCGTGGGTAGTATCTTTGAAGAGTACAGAGTACAGTCAGTCATAGCGTGTGGTTTTAAAAATATTGTTATTGGTTGGGACACGAGTTATTTGAGACTTAATATTTAAAAATATGGCTTGAACTGTTTCTATATTCATTTGAGTGACTACGAAAAAGATAATGATATTACAAAGGACGTTTCAATGCATGCAACATTGCTAGGTGAGTAGCAGCTGAATGGATCAGTTCAAAGCTACATGTATCTATTTTACTACTTTGTCTGTACTTTGTCTACCATGTACTGTGTGTCATGCAAATGACCTCAAAAAACCAAAAAGAGTGGTTTGCTTAACGTTACTTTCCATTCTTCTACTAGATCTTCTTCAATAGTGTTTCAAATGTTGCAGATACTTCTTATTGTGGTATCAAATTCTTGGTGAAAACAGCCCTGACGAAGTTCATGCTCTTTTCGCAACTTTGGTCCCTGGATTTCAAAGCCCTTTTCCAGATCATCCTGGTCTCGTCAATGCTTGCACCCAGACTTCCTCATCATTTTTTCATGATGTCCATCATGGTTTGTTTGAATATTTCTAAACTGTATATTAAAAACACTTATTGGTGCATGACTGTAGTATCTTTTAAAATAGATATGTCATGATTAGCATTCTTACAAATTGGAGTTTTATGTTTAATTTCTTGTTCGTTTGTTTCACAGGCCCTATTTCAACTATTGAAATATTGCCAATTTACCCTCCACAAAGTGGTGATAAATTACTTGATGACCCTACTAAATTCTTCATGGATGCTGTACTGGAATACATGGTCAATCAGGTATTTATGAGAAATAATTAAATCATATTCCTTTTTTTTCTTTGTATCTCCTTGGTATGATAGAAATTAACCTTAGATATAGCAGTGACGTGTATAGTTTGGTTCATCATTTTCCTTTCACTGAATACTTACTAATCCTTTAGCTTCCAAGAATTAAGGGCCGAGGCCCCTGAGGTGCTGTTGGTCTCTTCATCCCTAGCTCTTTGGACCTTTTTTCCAAGACGCCTCTTGATTCTGTCAGAATTTATGAAAATTGTTCAACAGGCAATTTTCTGTTCTTATTTTTAACATTCAATATTATAATAAACAGTTAAGTAAAAAATTTTGTAAGAATGCAAACTAAATTATTCGGGTACCTACCGTTGTAAAAGTAAACATTTTAGTGGAGCTGAATTAAGGTTTTAATCATCATAAAACACGGTATGAACAGTATTCAAGAGAACTGAAATGATCATCAAATGGAATTTGGAACATATGATCACGAGACGCAATTTAGATATTAAATAATTATTGTAGGAACTACCATATTCTTCCACCCATCAAAAGTTCAACTTATAGTCTTTGAAACGCTCAGGGATGCGACGCTCTCACGATGAGCAAGGTCGAGTTCTTCAGGTTCATCCTATGTAGGTTCGTCTCCTCGGGATGCTTTACGGTTGTGTGGTAGTTGTAAGGATGGCTCGCCATTTGGAGCCAAAGTTTAAATGCTACACTCGTCTCCCTTCAAGTCTGATCAGTGCATAATATTAGGGTTGGCATCTAAGAGTTCTACCTCTTCTACTAGAGGTATTTAGTTGATCGCACGTGTTTCAGGACTGGATGATGGAAGAAGCCAAGATGGTAGGGAACAGCCGTTAGCTGATCACCTGTGATGCTTAAACATTCTTTTGTGAGGGGTTTTGTTGGTCGCAGTACCCATGAGGGATCGGATGGCATGAAGTGAATCTGGGAGAACGTCTTCCCTATCTCGAATGTACAGATTTTTCTGTTCTATGGCGAGGGATACTGTTCTCCAAATCTGCTGTTCTCCCGTTTGATTTGCCCATTTCAAGCAGGGTTATAAGGTGTGGTCATGGAAGTGGCTACTCCGCGGGAATGGAGGAAATCCAGGAGTTCTCTGGGAGAGAATGATGTACCGCGATCAGTGTTCACATAAGCCGGCACTCCAAAAGTTGTAAATAGATTGATGAGACAGTCAATCACAGTTTATTAATTAGAATCTGGACAAGGATAGGCAAAGGGGAATCTCGAAAATCCCAGGCCCAGCCTGTGAGAGAACTGCAGAAATAGCCTAGCCTCAGAAGCATCAGTTTCTACTGTCAGTGGCTCCGTACAATCGACAGTTTTCACTAGAACAGTCTTCAGTTTCAGTCTTGATACTTCCAAGGTCTGATATGTCCTCCAGGGAAAGGAGGAATGTTTTGATTCTAACAGACGTCCAACTTTATCTGAATAATTGGGGACCCATTTTGCATAATGAACAAACATTCCGATTAATTTTTCTAATTCCTTTGGGTTGTTAGGTGGGCGTAAATTGAGCCTCAAGCGATCAGGATTCGGGGAAATAGTTTTATTTTCAATTTTATAACCTAACAGAGTAGTTGAAGTTAGAGCGTGTTCGATTTTTTCTTGATTGATTGTGAAGCCATATTTCTGAACTGCATCCATGAATCTTTTCAAGTTGAGATCGTGCCATCTTGACTATCCCCGCAACCCCTCACGTCATCTAAGTAAGCATACGTTTTCTCTAGCTTCTCCTTAGAAATGAAGTCATCAATAACTCGCTGAAAAGCAGGCGGGGTGTCTGTAAGGCCAAAGGCGAGGCGCCGAAATGTGTATAAGCGGCCACAGGCTTCAAAAGCCGTGAAGAAGGTTTCTCTCGAAGGGAAACCTAATGGTATGCGCTCCCAAAGTCAATGGTGCTAACGTAAGAGTTACTGGCGACTTGAGAAACTGTGAATTCGTTGTCAGGGATGGGATAGGCATCAAGTTAGATTTAGCGATTTATTGCCTGCCTATAACCATCCTCTTTCTGTGATTTTCATTCTTGACTACAAAAGCTTGCACTTTCCAAGGGGACCTACTTTCTTCAATAATGTCGTCAGCTAGCAATTTCTCTACTTCATTCTTCATAAACTCCCTATCCGCAGATGTGTATTTCTGGGATTTAGAGATAATTGGTTTCAAATTTCCGGAGAGATGCCCGAAGAGTGGAGGGGTTCGATTTTAGCTGGTGCTAAGTAGCATACTGTGATGGGAGGCTTGGGTCCTCCGAAAGAAAATGAGAGCTCCGAATGTTGTTTTAGAAGATCGTGGCCAACTGTGATGCTTGCACACAAATCAGGGATAACACTAATCTTGACGTTTTCAAGTTGGTGACCGAGAAATTTCAGTTGGGAAGACAGTAATTGGAAATTTGAGAATTTAGAGAGGTATCAATACAGATCCCTATGTTGGATACATTCTGAAACAGCAGCTCTCAGCAAACTGGTGGGAGATGAATGTTTCAGAACTACCTTTGTCAGTTAATGCCTGAGTAGATACATTGTTTACCTTAATACTGACAGGCTGCTGCTTAATGAAGAGGCTGCAAAGAGAGCGGCAGATACTTGTTTCTTTGGAGATTGACTCACAAAATTTATGTCGAGCAAGACCGCAGCAATAAAATAGCTGCTGATTTCGACAAACAGCTGCTAAATTGGTTGAATCTTGCTAAGTGATTCCTGTGGATCAGAGAAAGTAGCATCAAGAGTCGACTCGAATTGAGAATACTTGGCGGATTGATTGTTTGGCGATTCTAGAGTACGAGCCTTTTCAGTGGCCTCATCTAACATCAAAATGCTGAACTTGAGTAGTCTCAAACGAATATTTTGAGAGCAGATTCCTTGGATAAATGCATCCTGGACTTTCTGATAGGTTTCAGCATCGACAGCTTGTTTCGCAGTTTTTGCTGAGGACTTCCAGAGCTTGATGGTACTGGTCAGTCGATTCTTCCGGTGCTTGCTTCCGGGTCGCTAACTGATGTCTCGCAAATATTTCATTAGTAGACTTAACATAATGGATTTAAGTATTGCAATGGCGTCCTGATAGGTATCTTTATCTGTTGTAAGAAGGTAGAATGAATGAGAAATGTGATTTGTACATAGAATCAGCTTACTGGCATTGTCGGCTTCCAGAAATGACGAGATGAAATTTTCAAATGTCTTGAACCAGTATTTCCACTCTTGAGCAGCCGTGTATGAGTGAGGATCTACATCAGGCTTCAAGAATTTATCCATGTCATATTATTATTATTACCTATGATGATTAATTGTTGTAAAAGTAAACCTTTTAATGAAGCTGAGTTAAGGTTTTAGGTAATAATAAAACACGGCGTGAACAGTATTCAGGAGAATTGAAATGATCATCAAATAATAATAATAATAATAATAACAATAATAACGTTTATTGTGCAATAGACATATTTCTGTCCATAAAAAGCACACACGAACCACATAGCAGTGCAATCAAAATTGAAATAGTTCGGCAGGGCACCACTTACCTAAGAACCAAATTAAACTTATATATAGGTACAAGAATACGAAATGTAGGTACAAGGCAATACAAAACTAGAGATTATAAAAAATTGAAAGGGAGGGGGGAATGCACGTTTGCAAATCGATTAGGAATGACCAGGGATATTATTACTTATCCAGTTGAAAATGCCTGTCCACTGCAGCCAAGAATCGCCCAAGGTTAGGCAGTGATCTAATAGCGACTGGTAGGGAGTTCCAAGATCGGACACCCGAACCCGATACACCAAAGGAGCTGGCCATCCTTTGGCTGTAATGCCTAGGTATGAGAAGGGCATTGAATATCTCTGAAGCAGCTCGATGGAAGATCGAATCGAGGTAGGAGGGGAGCATACCATGCGCAGAGCCTGGAATACTATCTTCAGTTGTCTGAAAATGTAAAATTCGTTGGAAGGTAAAGGAAATAATTTAAAATCACCGATGTAATGTCGAGGCTTGATGTTATGTGTGAAGCGAACAGTGGAGTTGTAGGCAACTAGCAGCTGGCTTGTGAAGGAAATTGAATATGAGAAGAGGGATGAGCCGTATAAGAAATGAGGAGCGACCAAAGCATGAGCCATGTTTCAAGTAAAAGGGTGTAAAGTTGGGCAGTGGTCTGAGAGAATGAAGTGAAGCATACACGCGCCGGCAAAGTCTGGGAATATGATTGCCCCAAGACAGTTTTTTGTAAACACAAGTTCCTTACATGCACTGAATGATGCACAACAACTCCATACACCACACCATAAATCGCTGGTAATGGATCAGTGGGGATATCAACTCTGTAGATGACTATCGCTTGGGATTTGAGAGGAATGAGAAGTATACCATTATCAGACCACCACTTGGAAATATTGACAAATTCGATGTTGACTGTGTGGATGGCAGAGATATCAATTTGGAAATGATCCGCAGAAAGGTGATGGAAACAGAACATTAATTTACTTGGGAGATCGTTAATAAAAAGAGAGAAAAACCTGGGGCCCAAAACGGCGCCCTGGGGCTTAGTAAGACTGCGCATAGTAGAACATGATTCATTGAAAACAACCTACCTTCCAGTGACATACGAAAGAATTAGAGAACAGACGGAAGAAGAGAAAACCAAAAATGATTTCAGCTTCAAAATGAAAAGGAGATGGGGAACTGAACCGAAAGCATTTAGGAAATCAAGGAGCACCTTAATTGTGCACTTGTTCACTTCGATTCCACTCTTGATATCCATCCTCAACCATTCTGAGCAGGGCCATCTCGCAACTGTGAGATTTACGAAAACCGGATTGGAAAGAGTCTAAAATAAGTATTGTTATTTCTTATGTGCTCAGCAGTTTTATTTTGCATTAGAATTTCTAAAATTTTGCTCAATACAGGGAGCACTTACTGGGCGATAAACAGAAGGACCATAAGGATTAGTCACTTTGGGGAGTGGGGTCACATTTGCTGATTCCAAGCCTTAGGGAATTTCCAAGTTATAAGATATGATTGAAGAAGTGCGTTAGGTGCCCTAATATGAGGCGGAGTAAGAGGAGCAGAAATCTGTGAGGGAGACAATCACTACCCACTGCATTGGATGGTACAGACTGGAAAGCTGAAGCAACCTCATCAGAGCTGACACGGCGAAAGGAGAATTCAGGGATGGATAGAGAATTTTTCCCAATTTTGACCAGTTTCTTAGTCCAAGCTGTCAGACGTTTGTTCCACTGCTAATCTGCTCGCCTACCAGAATCCACCCACTCAGTATAAACAGCATCCCAAATAAGCATTTCTCATCTGGTAAGTAAGCCGAGTGTTGTCCAGGAGCCGACGCTGAAATCGGTGACCATCGGGTAGAAAAGGTTTGATTTTTTTTTCCAAATATGTCCTACAGGTAAAGTAAAAAAATGGATGTCTGCCACTCCGGAGCCGAGGCTTAAAGACATTACGTAATTTTAAATGTCAGAAAATGCCAAATTTTTGACTTACTAGTTGATGGCTTGAACTGAATTTTTCTCGTTCGTTACCCTCTGTGGACTTGAATTTCACTCGTCTGCCTCCCCCACCTCGCTGCCCAAAGTGGGCAGACGAAATTCAAATTTGGTGAATTTGGACCGTTTTTTGTACTTACTAGTTGACGACCAGAAGTTGAAAGAGTAAATTCGACTAGCCATGGACAACAGTAAAACACACGTCTGCCACGCCATGCGCGCTGCTAAAATTTAGCAGACGCCAATACATTTCGCTAAAAAATGCGTACAAATTTGACTTATATTAGTTGACGTTTAAAACTTTCATCACCTAGTTGTGAATAACTAGTAAGTTGAAAAAAGCATTGTCTGCCACTCATTAGCTGCGGCCTCAGCTCAGCAGAAGGGATAAAAAAATGGCAAATTTTGTGCAAAAATCGGCGTGGACGAGTTGAAACCTGAAAACTAGGTAATTACATTCGTATCATATCCCTAATGATGAAGGTCCACGTCTGCCAAGCTGAAACCGCAGCACAACAACGGCAGACGAAATTTAAAATGTGACAAAAATACACCAAATTTTGACTGTTTAGTTGATGGCTGAAACTTTGGGTGTGCTTTCTTTATGGATATCTAAGCCTAGAAACACACGTCTGCCACTTCGATCTGGTAGCATTTCAAGAGCAG
This sequence comes from Leptopterna dolabrata, assembly GCA_954871275.1. Lineage (NCBI taxonomy): Eukaryota > Metazoa > Arthropoda > Insecta > Hemiptera > Miridae > Leptopterna > Leptopterna dolabrata. The sequence continues at coordinate 25,041,082 of OX940974.1, forward strand.
ACGTCAAAATGTGCCTTCGATCAGGGCGTTTCATACCATAGGACTCAATTTTTGACCGTCCAGTGGATGGCTAATTTTTTTGTACTGTATTCAGTACCAATCTGCGGACATGAAAATGCACGTCTGCCTCAATCATGTGGCGGCATTTATAGCGCAGACGCTAAAATGGTCTGCAGTTACTACAGGCATTGCCAACATCAGTACTTAAGGTTATTTGTTGGGTGGCGCCAAGTGGTTTTGGTTAAAATAAATCGGTTCTTTTCATCTCATCAAGAATTTATTGGAAGAAAAAGCAACAACAGTCGGTAAACGTCGATAGTATTCTTGATAAAATATATTATTTACTATCCAGTATATTATTACACCATCCGATCATAACCATAACTGCCTTTGTGGTAAAGTGGTAACTTTGTGGTAAAGTAGTAGCATCTAACAGTTCTTAATGTTTTGGTTTATTATTTTCAATACCTACCTATTGAACCTATAGAATCGGGCATGCAAAAAAAACCTCCCACTATAATTTGATGGTTTCCCTTTCAAGGTACATAGAATCCAAAAATGGAATAAAAAAACGCTGAAAACTATTTTACTCAACGGTTTATCATTGACCTGTATAGATGCCCTTGCCGCGTAGATCACTGTTTTCTGTGGACAATACCTGCCCTCGTGCTCCCCCCAGGAAAGCCCTAAATCGAGTACTGCAGCCGGCCTGTGATTTACAGTTTCATAAAAATGCGCGGGAGTCAATAATTCAACAATTAATTATTTGTTGCTATTCATAAAGCACAACGTTTCTTCAAGTTATAAAAGTAGCTATCAATTAAACCCAAAAGAGCGATCATTCTTCAAATGATATAATATCACACAACAACCAACTCGACCTCATACAGCCATTCTTGATTATAATCAGGTATTCCCTACCAATGACATCTGGTCCGGATGTATACCGTTTCAGTCATGATCATTTTGATCATGCTGTTTTAGGGGAGGGTTACGTTTTTTTCAATTATTGAAAATAATAAACCAAAAGTACCTACCAACTAAGTCCAGAGTAACGATCGTTCTTCAAATGAAATAATATCTCGGAACTACCAACTCGATTTCATACAGCCATGCGTGATTATAATCAACTGTTCCCTTGATATGGGGGCTAATAGTTTGGGCCAATGTTGTGAAAACACGATGGGGTTTGGCCATAAAAGCAATGTGTTTGGAACAACGCAGGGGTACCTATGTCTGATGCAAAAGTAATGGGTTTGGGCCAAGGAAGGAAAGAGCCGAAAGGCATAAGGAAAATGTATAGCAGGTATCTTAATCTGTCTGAATTAGTCGTTGTGAAAGTCAAAATTATACCGGTTACACATGGCGCCGAGGTAACTCGTAATATCCCTGTCCCTTTAATATGAGTACTACTGCATCCAAAGGTCAGTTTTTCCTATTTGAAAAATGGGTAAAAATGGCCAGTCGCAATAAACTGAATCACTGAAGGCGTTATGGAATGGCGATTCGTTGCAGAAAAAGACTGTATCAAACTGTTTATGTCAAGTTAGGTACTTAAGTATTATATTATATTTTTACCAACCAACCGCAAGGAAGATAACTGGTCCAAAAGCATCGGCCCGACAACAGCCTTTCAGTTTCAGTTAGCCCAAAATCATTGTCCCCAGTGATATCTGGGTTCGATGTATACCGCTTCATTCACGATCATGTTGATGAAGCTTTTCCGAGAAACGAGCGGCTGGTCTTTCAATGCTCCAGGTCGTCGCAAAAAATTCTTTAGTTCGAGATCAAATTAAAAACATTTTTTTTAAACCATACCCTTCTATCCCAAGTTTTCGAGCTACTGCGTTCGGGAAATGTATACTACCCCTATTTTTCACCCCTTATAGATGACTGACAGTAACGCCGAGCTTCGAGGACCAACTAGAACCCAAATAGGACCTACAACGAAATTTCATTAATTTAGGTTCATGGTAACTACGGCGTACGGCGGACAGACAGAAATTTTTTTATTGCATTTTCGGATTCTACATACCTACCTCGAATCGGAAACCATCAAATTTTGAGGGGGGATGGTTAAAATTTGTATTATTCATGCTCGATTCCAAAGGTTCGTTATTGAAAACAACCAAAATTTCCTTTGATAACTTTAAAAAAATCATCAATGTGTGCGACCACTATGTTGGTATGAGCACAGTTGAACCATCTATTTGAGCTGGTCGAAAATATATTTATTGATATGTCATGTTTTATATAGCTGAACAAAAAATAACATAAGCGCCAAGGAAGTAGGCCAAGATTCTTTATAAATTATATAGATGAAATAGGTACCTGCGTGAGAAAATGAGTTTTGGAAAAGTACCTACTGATATTAGTGACTTTTGAAGAAGTAATGCGGTAACAATTATATGATATCATTTGACGGTATTTGAAAATGTGAATGTTGAATTGTGTTGATGATGTTGTGTGTTCTGTGGATTTCAGTACTCATTTTAGTTTCAAATTTTCCAACTGGTGTAGGTGATAATAATGAGGTAGGTCATTAATTTTGGTTCAGGCCAACTGAGAAAAGTGCGAAGTACGGCGGACAGACAGACTTTTTGTTTTTTGTTCCATTTTCGGATTCTACGTACCTTGAAACGGAAATTATCAAATTTTGAGGGGGGGGGGCTAAAATTTTGTTTTTCCTGTTCGATTCCGAAGGTTCATTATTGAAAATAGTAAACTCAAAATTTCTGTTCGTATGCCGTACTTCACACTTTCCTTTGTTACCACGAACCATAATTAACGAAATTTGGTGTGTAGGTCCTATTTGGGGTCTAGTTGGTCGCGAAGCTCGGCGTTACTGTCAGTCATCTCTAAGGGGTGAAAAATAGGGGTTGAAATTTCCCTAACGCCCAAAAACTTCCCTAATTTCCAAAAATTTCCCTAACGCTCAAAAACTTTCAATGGGAGGGAATGGTTTTTATTCAACGCTTTCAAATTGATCTTGAACTAAAGAATTTTTTGAGACCACCCGAGCTTCGTCAACGTGATCGTGAATGAAACAGTATTACATCTAGCCCAGATATCATTGCTAGGGAATACCTGATTATTATCACGCAAGGCTACATGAAATCGAGTTGGTTGTTCCGGGATATTATTCCATTTGAGAACGATGGTTACTCTGGATTTTGTTGATAGGTACTTTTTAATTTGAAAAACGTTATGCTTCATGAATAACAACAAATTAAGTTAACGATAGAATTGTTGAATCCACCGCATTTTAATTCATGAAATGTGATTGCCCGGCTGGCTCCATTACTCGATTAGGGCTCTGCGGGGGGGGGGGGGGGGGGAGCACGAGGGCAGGTATTGTCCACAGAAAACAGTGATCTACGCGGCAAGGGCATCTATACAGGTCAATGATAAACCGTTGTGTAACAGCGTTTTTTATTCCACTCTTGGATTCTATGTACCTTGAAAGAGGGAAACAATCAAATTTTAGTGAGAGGTTTTTTTTTGCATGCCCGATTCTAAAGGTTCATTAGGTATTGAAAATAATGAACCAAAACATTAAGAACTGTTAGATGCTACTACTTTACCACAAAGTTACCACTTTGCCACAAAGGCAATTATGGTTATGATCGGATGGTAATAATATATTGAATAGTAAATAATATATTTTATCAAGAATACTATCGACGTTTACCGACTGTTGTTGCTTTTTCTTCCAATAAATTCTCGATGAAAAGAAACGCCCAGATCGAAGGCACATTTTGACGTCTGCTCTTGAAGTGGCAGACGTGTGTTTCTAGGCTTATATATCCCCAAAATTTCAGCCATCAACTAAACAGTCAAATTTTGGTGCATTTTTGTCACATTTTAAATTTCGTCTGCCGTTGTTGTGCTGCGGTTTCAGCTTGGCAGACGTGGACCTTCGTCATTAGGAATATGATACGAATGTAAATACCTACTTTTCATGTTTCAACTCGTCCACGCCGATTTTTGCACAAAATTTGCCATTTTTTTATCCCGTCTGCTGAGCTGAGGCCGCAGCTAATGAGTGGCAGACAATGCTTTTTTCAACTTACTAGTTATTCACAACTAGGTGATGAAAGTTTTAAATGTCAACTAATAAGTCAAATTTTTACGCATTTTTTAGCGAAATGTAATGGCGTCTGCTAAATTTTAGCAGCGCGTATGGCGTGGCAGACGTGTGTTTTACTGTTGTCCATGGCTAGTCGAATTTACTCTTTCAACTTCTGGTCGTCAACTAATAAGTACAAAAAACTGTCCAAATTCGCCAAATTTGAATTTCGTCTGCCCACTTTTTGGCAGCGAGGTGGGGGAGGCAGACGAGTGAAATTCAAGTCCACAGAGGGTAACGAACGAGAAAAATTCAGTCCAAGCCATCAACTAGTAAGTCAAAAATTTGCCATTTTCAGACATTTTAAATTTACTTAATTTCTTTAAGACTTGGCTCCGGAGTGGCAGACGTCCATTTTTTACTTTACCTTTAGGACATATTTGAAAAAAAAATAAAACCTTTTCTGCCCGATGGTCACTGATTTCAGCCTCAGCTCCTGGACTAGAGGATATTTCTGGCGTTTCCGTTTGATCAAATGCATTAGGGCATGCTTTTCTTAAATCTACTAATTGACCATTCAACAATTCCTTCATTTCATCAGCGCTCGATTTATAATAAATAGACGACCAGTTCAAGGCATCTTCAGTTAGGCTGTGTGTATTAATTTTGTCTGTGTGTATTAATGATGAATTTATGATGGCCAAAAGCAGGGGATCTGACTGTAATCTAAAAAATGAGATAGCTTAGTTGCAATAAAATGATCAGTCAAAGTTTGGTTAGAAGGTGTTATGTGGGTAGATGAGGAAGATAGTTAAATTCAGAGAAGAGAGCATAGCTAAGTACTTTTGTGAAGATGCATGATTTACTAATAGATTCGTATTCAAATCACCCATCACTAACACCTCGTCATACAAAGTCGCTAAAGAAGAGAGAGCATTTTCAGTAGATTGATAGTCCGTTGGTGTTTTGGGAACATAAATTACTCGAAATAGGATTTTACGATTTGGGCCTGCTTCAACCTCGACGAATAGAAATTCAAAAAAGGAGCCAGTATTGCTTTTGAGGATAACCACCACCACCTTCTAAGTCATTTCTATGAATACGGTAGGACTAGAGAAATGGGGTTTGAACTCCTGGGTATGCTCATCAATATGAGCAGGTAAACTGTTGATGTTGATGTGAGATGTTACCAAACAAAGTTTTTTCAAAGAAATGCTCCTTAAGAGGTCAGACAATCCACTTAAGTTCAAATGAGGAACTTGCACCCATCTGAAATTCTGTATGAAACCTTTTTTACTCTACACTAGACCACCTACGGTTCACGAAAATGTGATCAAATATGGAAAAAATGTAGTTGTAATAATTAAAATCGAATTTGAAAATCGGGAGAAGGGGAAGCTGCACGAAATGCTGTGTGATTGGTTGATGAGGGTTTGACGTCACAGTAATCCCCGGGGAACAAGGTGATTTCCATGGTTCTCATCAACTAACAACTACATTCATGTAACAAGTTTCCTCTTCGTTATTTTCTGTGATGTTTCAACATCTTCTACACAACAGTAGTGACAACAGCGCATTACCATACTGTATAACAAAAATAAAATACCTCAAAGAAGAATGTAACCAACAAGCAAACAAAAACAAAGTTGGTCTACTAATAAGGGGATTCAGTTGACTTAAGTATTGTTCACATCGAATAGAACCAGTAATTGGAGTTTTGAGAGTTTGAGAGAAGAGTCAAGGACTACCCCCCCCCCCCCCCCCCCCCAATGTATTAACTCCTTTTTTGTGCTCAGGATATTAGTTGTTTTTATTTAACTAATTCCATGGTTATTGTATTTGTTTCAGATAACCAGGATAGAATGGAAAGATAAACCATACAAACAACACAGATGTTTTACTTATCTTTTCGAGCGATTTAAGAAGTATTATCTCCCTAGTATCTTTCCCAATTTTTCTGTGAAAACTAGTCTCTTCAAACCTCATTTAGGTGGGTACTGTTTTGTTTCTGTTTAAATTTCCAATCTTCAGGTAAAAAGAGCTTCCTTAATAAACTTCTAAAAACGTATAAACATAGTTTATGAAAAGTATCCTTGGAAGCAACTTCTGTTTCAAGTTGCGGATTTGAATTACGGCATTTACAAATCAAGTCCAACATTTTAAAATTAAACTCAACATTTTCAGAGTAGAATTGAACATTTTGCTCCTGGAATTCAGCATTTTACAAATAGATTTCGGAATTTAGTTTTTTTTCTATTATAGCCCTGGATTTGACCTCATTGGGTATATCCCGGGGGGGGGGGGGGGGGGGGGGGGGGGATTTTTTACTCAAACGATATGACTACTCGTTATTTCAATATTTAGTCCCTGTAGGCTTCACATGATTTTTATTAGGGGTGAAGAGCTAATTGCTGGTCGGGTGAGCACATGCAAGCTTTTTAAATCTTGTATTGGTGCCCGCCCGAGACAGAACCAGAGACACTGCGAATTTTTCTCCCAAACGGAGATCTAAAGATCAGACGCTCTAGCCCGCTCTGACACCCCGGCCCCGATTTCGGAATATTCTAAATATTGAATTTAATCCAAGAATGGTTTTACATTCTCTATCATATATATATATGTGTTACCTAATAAGTTGAAATCCATCAATTGTATGATGAATGCTAAATTTTTATGTTGAATTGTCTTTGCAAAATTCTAAAATCTACGAGGATTTGAAAAACGAGTTCATTGTCTAAATAATGTCCTATTGTGTCGAATGTTGGTTGTTGTGGTTCCCCTTAAATCTATACATGTACCACTCCTATGTAATATAGAAAGATTTTACCAAATAAACGAAGGTAACGACGAGCCGGGGGATGCCAAGGGAGGAGGGTTCCCTCCTTCAACCATCAACCACCCTCAGCGGCCGTAACGGCCGATTGTGGATGAGGGATGGGTGGAAAAGTCCCTATATAATCAGCCCTTCAGGCCCAGCTCGTCATTTGATCGATCACACTCGAATGCACGACTATTCCTTCACCCACACCTCACACCTCTTTGGCGCCCGCTGTGTTTCATCCGTGGGGTGCTCGAAAAGACTTCCAAGGAGCAGCTAATACCCTCTGTGGTTCATTCTCGCAGGGTATTAGTATTAGGTCCCTGTCTTTCATCTAGCACTTGCTGTGGTTCATTCTCGCGGGGTGCTAGCAAAAGACTCCTCAGGAGCAGCTGATACTCGCTGTGGTCCATTCTCGCGGGGTATCAGTATTAGGTCCCTCTCTTTCGTCTAGCACTCTCACTGAGGTTCATTCTCGTGGGGTGCTAGCGAAAGACTCCTAAGGAGCAACTAATACTCACTGTGGTCCATTCTCGTGGGGTATCAGTGGTAGGTCAGCTATGAATCTGTAAAACCAGGCATTTTGATTAGTGTTTCGGCCTTTCCTGGTAATTGTTGACCTTTTTGGGTTTTCTAGTAGAAAGCAATCTAATTTTAAAAAAGACCCCCCTTCCCCCGTTCAAACATCGTCATTTTGTGCTTCAAAATGTGTAGAATCCAAATCTGCAATGCCCATTCACTTTACTTGGTGTCATCGATGGCCTTCTTAATTTATGGATGAAAAAACGGTCTTCTCACAAACGGACACTGTTTAGCCCTAGCTGTGCAACTGAGCTCTTTAGCTCGGGTCGCCCTCACTCCCGGTTTTTATGGATGGAAAATGGGTTTTTTGAGGATTTGGAAAACATGGGCTAGTGGGGTAGGTACCTTTGTTTGTAGTTGAAGTCGCTTCAAGAAAAATAGGTTTGTGCATGCGCAGACAAAATGTTCGGTCCAGTTTTGTGTACTTATTATCTAGGGCCTAACCTGTGCATACCCTCAAATTTCAGTTCATTACAACCATTCTCATGGGTAGTTATGCGCTTGGAAGGATTTGTAGATCCACAGACAGATGCAGAACCAAATTGGTTCAGAAATGTCTAAAACGCAAAACGCTTTGTGATTTTGGAGGAAAAATAGTTTTGTCCTCCCAAATGTGGTCATAGCTTCCGGTACTTTGGTGCTGCTGTTACTTCTGGTTTTTCTTTACCCTTGCAAGTATGAGGTTTCATGCACACTACTTGTCCAAGTTTCTCTACAAATTCACCGTCAAATTGTATGAAGAGGAGGGGAAGAACGAATATAATTTCCACAACCTCATTCAATGGAGTAATATGTTTGAAAACACTAATGTGCCTCTAAGGTAGTTTGTGCATATTTTTAGAAATTCCGCTTCTTCGATCGAGGGAAAGCAACAGTAATCAAGATGCGATTTCAAATTGCAAAGTGGCTTTGATCAAGTGGTTGGCAAATTATACGCATTTAACAAAAGCCCACCCATTGCCACAACTTGGCAGGCCATCAAGGTACGAAGATATATCTGTCTTGAAACCCTTTTGTCTTTATCATTTACTGTTTATTATGTTGTTAGGAGACGTACCTAGTTCAATAGAAGTCCTACTGTGAAATATCGCTATAATAATGTTTATTTATTTACATGTCTTAATTTTTTTTTAGTGTGACTCCCAGTGAGAGTGAAGGAGAACGATCTCCAGGCTCAGAACTTCGAAGGGTTAGTGTTGGACAAGCTGGATCTGATACCGTTATTAATGCTCCTTTTTCTCCTCCTTATGATGTCCATCTTAGGTGGGTTGAAGTAATATATTATTGTCTATTATTGTCTAATGTATGGAACGTTATTTTTGTCTATGAACTAGATGGTATATGAATAGAACTAGTTGGAAAATTACAGTACTGCATTCTAAATTTCAGTGAGGATCCCAATTTAACGGCATCCCAAGTTGTGAGAGATGTACTGTATTCAAGCAGAGAGAACGTTAATTTCATCCATGAAATATATAGGCAGGCGTTTTTACTCGACTTCAGCCTTTCAGCTGCTATTCGCCGTGCAATATCTGTTTACAAGGACTGGGTTCAAATGAATGTAAGTGAGGTTTGCCAACCCAACTCGATATATTTCCTGTTCCTAATGTTCAAGAACCAATAACACGTCATATACAATTTTTAGAAAAACTTTAGAGGTTTGCCCAAGTACTCCATACTCATCTGCGGCCTTATTATTGGAAGAATGTTGATTGTTGCTTCATTCCCTCCAATGTTTTCGAAATTATTCATTCGGTTCTCATATTTCAGGTTACTGAACTCCCTCCATTTATGTTAGAACCATGTGATGGCATACGAAGTTCTGGTCCATCATCTGCTGAGTATTCCAGTTTTGAGGTAGAGTCATTGTGTTGAAACATTTTGTATAATAATTATTATGCCAACCAAAGTCCTTGTGGTAGCAGTAACTCACTCTTGTGTGTAGTAGTGGGTCTATATTCCTGGAGGTCCTATCATTGAAATAAGACAATGAACAGGAATGTTTCTGATTGTGTTGGTATTTAGGAAACTCGGGAAATACCTATGTATTCTTGTTTGTGATCGTTATGCCTTTGAAAACGACTGCAGTTGGCTGTATATCACTGTGCTTTGTAGTGATTTGGAGGCTACTTATCTCTCATTTCTCATATTTCCAGGGTGGGGAAGAGAATGTACGAACAACAAGACTGAGGAATGATTCTTATATTGGAGCTATCAACAGAGAAAATATGATGATTCGAGCAGGGCTGCAGGTTAGTTGTTATAGTCCATACTCCATTGTGACAATGACATTCATCAATTTGTTTAGGGTATAAGGTTTTGATGGAAGGATTTTTTTCCAGAATGTTTTGCAAGTTTTCATCACTGACGCAGCCAACGTCTTCTTGTTGGAGGTCGGAACAGATTCTGCTATGCTCCTTGATGAGCAAGTGGACATTTGTAAGAGAGTCCTCAACATTTACCGCTATATGGTGATGCATACCCATATGGAATCAAAAACTTGGTTAGTGACTTCATTCATTATTAGGCCTGTAGCTAGAATTTACTGTAGTCTACAATCTCCCTGTGCCTAATGGGGTTGGGGTTGTTTCTTTGAAAGGGAAGAACTGTTGACTATTCTCCTCCATCTGACATCACTCTTGCTTAACCCATTACCTCCCAAAAGGAAGGAGGAAACTTTAGGAGGACGTCTGGCGCCTGCAATATTCCAAGTTTGTTCAAGTTATATTCAATTTTTACCTTGTGTAATCGGTGTAGTTCAGCATGCTCTTCATACCTCGTATTTTACTTGAAAACTCTACTTTCTTGAATGATGCAGTGATTTCTATGAATGAATTCCAGACATTGATAGTAACATGGATAAAAGCCAATTTAAATGTGGTCATATCACAAGAATTATGGGACCAGTTTTTCTCAGTCCTGAGTTCATTGACACGATGGGAAGAATTGGTGAAAGAATGGAAAGTAAGTAATTATTTTATCTTGAATTAAAAAACTCATCAGGCGATATTCCATGTATTACAGGTACTTGGCGCAATACAGAATGGAAAACCGACGTTCTGAACGTAGCCTCAATACTAGACATCTCCAGAGTAGCACCCACCCCTCCGGAGTTTTTCCTGGCAACTCCTGAATTTCTAGGTTTTCCAACAGTGGGCAATTCTACGATGTTTTGTATTATTACCTTAACTCAGTGAGAGCTTTCTGGAAAAGTGAGGGATACCTGATGATTGGACGTTGGAAAAAAAACTGGTGGAAAGACAGGCTAATTACTTCATAGGGCAGGACCCCTGCGGCCGCCTGGGTGAACCTTCAGCATCCTCACCATCTGACGTCAAAGCCTTTTTCTTTAAATCCATTTTGAACGTACTAAACAATATAGAATGCTAAAGGTAAAGATCTGATAGAGCGAAAATTCTGATGTCTGAATTTCAGAATTGATTCGTAATAGGTGTGATGCGTTCATGTCCATAGGTTACCTACCATTTGATGGGTCTAAACCTAGGTAAGTAATTAATACAAGGAAGCACTGCCAAAACTGTCCCTGTTCCCGCCCCCCTCTTATTTGAGAGGAAGAAACGGGAAACTCTCAAACCTGTCTTGATGGCATGAACCCATACTGGCATGATGGTTGGTAGTTTTATCATCACCTGTGGTGAAGTTGAAATCATTAGTAAAACTAAGTAATAACTTGTGATTCTTTGTACTCATATACCTCCTGATCTAATTTTGATTGATGTCTCTTAGAAATTACATGGGCATTTGTGAATTTTTAGAAAACTCTGGAAACCTTGACACGAGTCCTGGCTAGGCATGTGTATGGACTTGAGCTTAATGATTTGCCACTAGACCGGCTAAGTGAGCAGAAGACTAAACGGTTGCGGAAAGGCCTGGGGACTCTGAAAAATGATAAATGTGATCATGAGCAACAAATGGAATCTGGTTCAAAATCTTCAAATAACGCCATTGGTAATTATTATAGAATATTTTGCTTTGGTAATAATTACTCTCCGGTCATGTTTTCTGTTCTATAATTTGAACTACTGCTGGGTTTATGGTTATGTTTCAGATCCCTGTGCTGTAATGGAAAAAGATTTGTTAGTTCCCGCTGTTTTGCGACGCAGTGCTAGTGAGACCAATTTGATTTATTCAAGGCGTAAAGTGAACAGGCTCTTGTCTATGAATGCAGCCAACGTGTCAGGTACAGCTTTTTGGTTGAATTTCAACCTGAAACCCCAATACAACCATCAATCAGTGTGTAAACGGATTAGGGTAGGTAGACAGTTTGAACAATCTCTGAGAAATTATGAGTTTTAATGAACATTTTGAACTCCTATCAGGAAATTATGAAGTTATATCGACTCTCCCGGCCGCAGTTGTCGTAATCCACAAAATCCTAATTTTACAGGAGCGCCAAATAACTAATATCATCTCCAGCTGTCGTAACCCACACAATACCCTTCTTAGTGAGATATTTTGAAACAAAAAGAAATATATAAACTCAAACGTTTTATTCAAAACCCAATTATTTGACAGCAGAAAAGTTTCAGTTCAGCAGGCAAATCCATTCCTTAGATATTAAAGTTTGAATGAATCATGCAACTGATCTGGAACGTCCTCACTGAATTGAACTCAGAAAATAGGAAGGTGGCTAACTTGGAACTAGAAAACTTCTATTTATTCGGTTATTAATAAAAAATTTTGTTTTAAATCATTTAAGTCTTCAGTTCTAGTACTTCAATCCAAGTGATTACTAAATCACCTCACCCATCTTCATTGGCGTGACTCGTGGTTTCGAATTGAGGAAAAATGTGGTGAAATCGAGGGAATTAGGGTGTGATGGTTCGACAATGCCGTGCCGGTTGAGGGGTTTTTGGGGCGTTTCTTATTATTGTATTCCATTCCATTCCATTCAGATGGCGCCCGTAGGTTCTTTGCCACGTGAGGCCCTCTCCATTAAGGCATATACCGAATCAGCTGGCATGTAGTGAAATCAAGGAAATAAGCGTACCAAAACGCGCATGTTATATAGGTACGTACAAACGAGCATTTGTTGTAATCCACAGTGCTAGACTTCCCATGGTGGTTACTACAATTAGGAGATTCGTTACATTTGTCGCATGCCTCTCTAGATGGTGAAGTATAATATGTTGGTTACGACAAATGTACCTAAGAAAAAAAATTATTCAAGTAGTAACCAATAGTTCAAGTAGTTTCCTTTGATTACATGAAATGTTCTTCTCTCATTTGAATATCTGGAAATTCAGGATTTAAGGAAAAGTGGAGGGGGGAAATGGATTTAGTGTACTTAACGTAGTCAGATCAGGCTGAAATTCAAAGGTGATGCACCCAAAACTCTAGTGCACATTATTGCAAAAAAGCAGTTCCCGTCTTTTTGTTAGTTACCACAAGTGCGCTTGGGAGTGTCGATATCTTCATTGAAAGGGGAATAACTGTTTATTGAATGGAGGAATAGCTATTCTCTTTATGGTGGAATTTGTAAACCCAAATTATGAACCTTACATATGTACAGTAAAACATGGCACATTTCAGTTATCCTTGTGAATCAAGGCAGCGTAAAACATCTTTCATTTCATATTCTTTTCCAGGAATCAGTAATGACTTGGATTTAGAGGACATGACTACAGAACTTGCTGCTAACGAAGTCCCTACATTGTTGAATAGAAGATGGCGATCAATGGACTCCATCAAATGTAATCATTCGACTTTTAAAAGAGCTGTTTACTCATTATGTTTTGCACTGAAGGTATGTCATTGTGTCTTCTACTAGTCTCTTGTTGATTTGGATTTTTTCGTCGTTTTTTGGTAGCTCCCAATGTCAGTGCATTCTGTGATTCTGAGTGTGCTACAAGATCACCATCACCAGCACCATCTAGTGGGATGGAAAGCAATTCATTCAAGGACTCACCCATGCAAATTGATGTCTTAAATGCAGAAGGAACTTCAATGGGTAATTCTTTTCAAACTTTTTTTGTTGACTTTTAGCACTTTTTTAAAAATTTTTATGAGGGAAACAGTGGGAAAATCTTGAAAAAGACCTACGCTTTAGAGGGTCAGCACTCCGCAGCCGTGCAAGGTTTCACTCACTAAAAACCCTCTAACCCTTGTCCTCTTGACCTAATCCACCCTGGAATCACTTGTTCAGCATTACTTCGGAGTGGGGTCGATCACCGGGTGATGTTACACCCTCTTCTGATGTCTTCTTGCGGTCTCCAGTTTATCTTCATCTGAGAAACGGGTTGTCCAGCTTTTTTGCCTTGAGGATTCGGATTATGTAGGACGCAATCCTCTCCTAAGTTCCCTGGCTGGAAATCATCTTCCCGATCACTTTTGTGTGATTTTACCTTCCTCTTCTATAATCTCTCTTTCCCCGATGCATCTGGTGCTGTAGAAAATCTGCTAGTGCCCTTCTGTGCAGATAGGACTGGAAGTATCCATGGCCCGACAGGAACATTGTAATATCGATATCCACTTCTCCTTGCCTCCTTTCAAGCCATGGGCGCACCTGTGGGATAAGCACGTGGGTCCATGCCCCCCCTGTCATCAGTTTTGTTTCCCACTCACTTTGCCACTGCTGCATTGTTCTTTCTTTCTCCTCTTTCCTGATAAGGGATTTTGGATCTTCCGTGGATCACCGGAGGTAGAGCCGCTTCCTCTCCATTGCTAGGTCAATCGGGATGGTGGCAGCAATGGCCGCAATGGCAGGGAAGGAGACTGTACAATAAGCGCTAGCTATCCGCATGACTCCCTTACTCTGCACTGACCGTAGATGGTCTCGGTACTTTTTAACTTGTAGGGCCTCAGCCCACACCTCCACTCTATATAACATGATTGCTTTGGCTGTGGTCATGAGCATCTTCCTTTTCTTGGGCAGTGGGCCGCCAATCATCGGTCTGCTCAGGTTTGCTGTCACCATCGCCGCCCTTTCTCCTGCTCACTTGATGTGCTCCCAGAAGATCAGCCTGCAGTCAACTGTCACTCCCAGGTACCGCACCAAATGAGATGAGTCAATGGTTTCGTCCTCCACCTGAAATTGGGAGACGTGGTTAATTTGTGTCTTAGTGAAGAGCACTATTTCGGTTTTGTGAACTGTAAGCTGCAACCCATGCTCCTCCGTCCAAGGCATGACTCGCCTTATTGATCGGTTGAGCTTCCTCTGGAATCCCTCTAAAGTCTGCTGTTTTATCACCACCGCCACATCATCCATGCACCAGGTGTAGTGGTGGAGCAGGACCAAGCGCGCGATTTTCCACTGATAAGGGAACACTCCGTCCACTAGGCATCTATTGTACATTTAGAGCAGCATATCCGGTTCGTTTCTGGTCACAAGTTTCAGGATGTTTGCAGGAATTCTGTCTGGCCCTGGCGCCTTTTTATTTTTGAAAGACGATACCCCTCTGGTCAGGTCATCCTTAGTGAATAATAGGATCTCCTGTCGTGTAGGACAGCTAAACAGCTATATTCTGTCTTGGTCAGGGTGATTAGGAAAGAGGCCATCCACTATTCGGTCTTTTACTGCTGCATCTTGGTTGGCACTACCTGACATGCCCTTCAGCTTTTTGGTCACAATCCTGTATCACAGGCCTCAGGGGTTTTGTTCTATTTCTTCGGTGAGTTTCTTCCACTTGGCTGCATTACTTCTGGCTATAGCCTGCCTTGAACTCAGCAGTTCTGGTGGGGATGTTTGGGGAGTCCCCGGCTGTCCTTTGAGCCCTGCGTCTTAGTCTAAGGCATTTTCTTTGGAGATCAGCAATTTTGTCGTTTCACCAATAAAAGCAGGTCGCCTTTGGTCCCTCCCTTTCCTAGGCTTAGCTGCACTGCAGGCCTGCTGTGTGAGGTTCGTGGTGGCCTTGCCCAGCTCTTCTGCTGTCGGGTATGTGGTAGCCTGAAGGAACCCTTTCCAGTGGCGATTATGGTGGAGAATAAACCCTCATCGATCTTTTCCATGTTCCACTGAGCTATCTCATGATTTGGGGGCCCTGATGGCAGTAGGTTGTGCTGGTCTACAATATTGAGTACTCTATGTACTGGTGGTCACCTGCTGTGTATCTTCCCAAAACACGCCAGTCATTAACTTGGCCTCCCAGTTCTGTCGCAAAGGTTACATCTGGAATGGTACCTCTACAACCGGGCCTCCTGAAGATGAGCACATTACCTCTGTTGAGAACGATCATGTTCAGTCGAGCCGCCATTTCACCAATGGTATTGCCCCTACTATCTGTACAATCCATCCCCCCCTCTCCACTGGCTTTGCATTGAGATCACCAGCTACAAGTACATCACCATATAACCTGCTAATCGTGTCCTCCAGGTCCTGCAGCTTTCTTCAAACTCCGCAGCTCGGTCGTTTGGGGAAAAATAGCAGCTGATGTATGTGGTGCTCCCTGACGTCACCCACACAAATCCTTCCCCCACCCCATGTTCTGTGACTGCCTCCTTTTGGGGGTTTGTTACCCAGATTACTGCTGTACCGAGGGTATCTGAGAACCATTACTGGTTGTCTCTCGATATTTTTCACAGAGAAGAGCCATGTCCGCTGGTCTTTCAAATAGTATGTGTTCTAGTAGAGCGTGGGCCACTCTGCTCCTATTCATGTTTCTTTGCAAGATCTGTATCCCCTCTTTTTAGCTTCCTCCAGTGACCGCTTGAAAGCAGTGCC
This sequence comes from Leptopterna dolabrata, assembly GCA_954871275.1. Taxonomy (NCBI): domain Eukaryota; kingdom Metazoa; phylum Arthropoda; class Insecta; order Hemiptera; family Miridae; genus Leptopterna; species Leptopterna dolabrata. The sequence goes on from OX940974.1 coordinate 25,057,231, forward strand.
ACCCTTTTTTGCCAAGGGAATGGTCAGATGACTCCCCAAGGTCTTCATAGAGGACACATTTTGCAGGCTGGCTGCTGTTAGTGGCCTGCGGTCACATTCCCCGCACTTGAAGCAGACATTTGCTCTGTCTGCCCCATTACAGTTCCTGGCTTCATGGCCAAAACCAAGGCATCTAAAGCATCCAATTACCTGGCTACGCAGGGGTACTCGGCAGTTCATGAGCCCTATGCATATGTGCTCCGTTACCAACAACTCCTTAGTGCTCTTCATATCCGGTGATACAATGCAAGTCACTGTTGTCGCGTGTTGGGTTTCATGACAAAAATCTTCATCAGCCCTTCTGCTCCCTTCAGCCTTTCGTCTAGGGCCTCTCTTACCTCCTCTTCTGTGGATAAGACGTCCAGGTCTCAGATCTCCACCTGAGGCGTCAGCTCTCGAACATCCCCTGCCTCACCTACTGCTCTTTTGAGAAGGTTACATAAGGCAACTTTTTCCTCATCCTGGTCGAGCTGTATGAGCAGATCGCCTCTCACAGTACGGCACATTCCGTGTACACCCTTACCAATTTCCTCTGGCTTTACATTCTGTCTCACCTTCTGAAGGACGTCTGCATAGGTCTTCCCATCTGCCTCCTTGGTCGTAACAGCTTCCGGGCGCGATCTCACCCTCTTTTTCTTTGGGACCCGCCGCTTTGCCTCGTTTCATGGGGACTTGGACTCGGAAACTGAAGGCTTTGTGTTTGTCTCTTTATCCTTCCTCTTCTTCTTGAGTTTCCGTCTAGGGGTCTCCTCTGGGGTCTTGGATTCGCCATCAGAACTGCTGTCTTCTCTTCCTCTCTTCCCACTTGCCTTCAGGGTCTCGACGGCTGTTTGGACAACAGGAGAGCTCCCCCCCCCCCCCCCATGCTTTTATGCCCTAGGGCTGTCAATTTTTTCCTCTTTCCTTGCAGATCCTGCAGCGAATCATAGATGTCTACAAACCCTGCCAATCCTTTCTTTATCACCCTGGCATAGTTTTCTGGGTCCTTGCCAGATCCAGCATTCTATTTAGCACGGTTTTCAACCTTGCCATTTCTTCTGCCTCTTTCAGATAAGTTGTGGTGAGCTGATTTGTGTCTGTGGGTAACAGTGGATTGCACCCTACCTCTTCTGTCTTGGGCTCTGTAGTTGTGATTAGTATTTGTAATTGTATTTGGTGAATTCATTTTGTTGTTACCAGCGCATCATGTACTGAGGGGTGGGCCGAAATAGTGGGAACGGGTGCACCCTCAGAATTTACTCTACCCCAGTACTCTGAGGCCCAACCTTCGCTTTACCAGTCCGGAAATACTGACATCCTGGTGTTGCCCAGAGTGGAGTGGGGTGCGACACCCCGCAACCACTCCCAGATCACGGCCCGAAGGGGCTGGTCTCGGATCAAGAACCACAGGAGCACTTCGGTAGAGCAAGATAACATCAGCCGTGATTTTAACACAAATCCAGCACTCCCGTCGCCCCTGTAGGACTGACCAATTTTTAATCAAGTTGGTAGATTAGCTGCCTCATGGCTTTCCTGTAAGCCCGGCATTGAAGGTCATCGACCGGTTGGCCAGCTGGCTTCCCTGCTCGGTGATAATTCACACAGACCGGGGGTTTGTTCAGACACTGGCAGGCTGGGGTTCTGTGTTCCTCAGCACAGTAACCACAGGTGTCCTTCTTGGCCTGACATTTGGTGGACACGTGACCAATGATCTAGCACTTGTACCATCTTGAGATGCCAATGAACTCCACCGCCTTGCATCTCTACAGCACTATGCTCTGACTACTGATCTCCAAGAGGATTTGCCCGACTTTTTGGGAAACCTCTATAATCCAGATGAAGTCATCGAACTCGTGCCCCCTTCATGAAAGCTGGCTTGAAGCCCTCTTCCAGCTCTACCAATTTAATCATGCCCCTTTGGGTGGAGTTTTTGACTCCAGATGATTTCTAGAAGCTCTTCCTTGGCTATTCCTTTGTCAACTCCTTGAATCTTTATCAGCAGGTGTTTCCCGGGGGATCCTTTCACCGAGAATCCGTGGTCCATCACAGTTGCAGCCAGAGATTTACGCTCCTGTTGACTTCTGGCCACAACCATGATTGCGCTCTAATTCACCATGGCTTGCTGTCAACCTGATGCCCAGCTCGTGAAAATCCACTGTTTGGGCCACCGATCTTCTCACCTAGGTGAGGGACAACCGGGAGCCGTCAATTGAGCTCTTACTGATGATGAGCTCTCTTTCAATAGATCGGCGTACAACATATGATGCTGCTTTCTCTGTTCTGCCTCCTGTGGCTTCAGTATGGGTCCTCTCTCTTTTGGTGAGGGACCAGCTCTTTTATGGGCCTTCCTGCTCACCAGAGGCATCCTGGGAGCCTCGACTGACGTTCCAGCTCCATCCTTCATTGTGCTGCCTGATAGGGTGTCAGCTCGAGGATTAGGCCCTCTGCTGGGAGGTTCTCACTCGGCTCCAACCCCCCAGGTCTCCTGAGAGCTGGCTTGGTTTGGGGAACTGTGACTGGCTCCTCCTGAGGAGTCCTTGCTGCTTCCTTGAGCTTTCTGGCACTACGTCAATCTTCCTGCCCGGCGGGATAATGCCATCCCTCTTCAGAGCTTCCACCTGGCCTCATGTCTTGTCCATCTTGTCCTCCAGCACACTCAGGCGATTGAGAACTGTCTCGTTCCCTTCTTCGGTCAGTCTTTCCATCTTCCTGAAGGCTTCAGCCAGCCGACTTCTCCAAGTGAGGTGAGGCTTTCTTCCAATACGATCCTCTGGAGCTATCTGTCAGGTTGAACACTTTCTCTTCAATATCCTCCAACGCTGTGGCCGTGCGGTAAACTCCCAGTACCAGGTAGTGGGAGTGCTGGAGCTCCAGCAGTGCACGGATCCATTAGTCTCTGTCTCACTCATCTCGGACTCTGACTCGCACATCTCTGAGCTGCTCTCCTCAGGCTGAAGGCGCAAGGGACTCAGACTGGTTTCCTTGCTGGGACTACGGACCTGGGCCCGTCCAGGGATCCACTGCCTCACTCGTGGTCATCTCTTGTTGCTCGTTGCTGAGACATATCTAAAGTTGTTGGCTTTGATTATATCCCTGCTGGGTCCTTATGTCCCAACTTGGGGCTTGGCTTTCTACCACGGTCTAACCCCTTGTGGTTCGATCTCAGCACATTAAGGTCCCTGGATCTTTTATTCTCTGTCTCCACCCTGGCATTGTCACAGTAGACTATGGTACCAACCAATATCTGTGCAGTTCTGTAGGGGATTGGATGTCTGCGGAATCTGCGGCGGTATGTGGGCCCCGTAACGCTATCAGTTGCGTATTTAGCACCAATGCAGCCAATCCAATAGCTGAGTAAAAATTCCCATTTGCCACGGTGTCTGCCGTGAATCCTGCAAGAATCCTCCTGTCTGCCTCCCTTATATCCTCCCAATGGGCGGGATAGTGGTAGGCATAGCCGTGTTCTTTGGAGAGCTCCGTCGGGTAGTGGGTTGCCAGGACCCATATACCTCTGTCCCAGAAAGAGCATTTGAATAAATGCGGTAAAAACGTCAAGTGATTAAATAAAGCATCACAGAAAACATAACAGCGGTAATTGATCGTACTGATACCGCACTCGCATGTGATGAAAAGAGGGTCACCCTTGCTCAGCGGTGAAGATGTTTTGTTTTGACTAGGAAGCAAAACAAAGCGCGCCCTCGATCCCAAAAAAACTACAACTCACCGATGACGCGGCTCCTTCACGTAATATCCTCGGGATTAATTCCTCTAATCAATACTTGGGACAGGCCATTTGGCTAGCGTCCGTAAGATTTATAGTTGAAACAAAGGGGCCTACCCACGATTAACACTGCTAGAGTTTAGGCTCTAGAGTAGTTTCATAGGAGATGAAACCTAAGGGTTTATGCCTATCCATACGAAATCAAAAACTTATCATGATTGAAGTATTCACAACACTGATGATTTCTGCCAAAATTTGTGTGAATACTCGGTCATTAACCCACTTTTCTAGCTGTCAAACACGGAGCATCGTGAAGAGCTGTTACCTTCCCAAACGCACGAACGCAATTCCCTTTAGCACCTAATGATGCCATGCCACACAAAAGTACCCCCCCCCCCCCCCCCCCCGGTTTATTTTGGTTAGCCCTGAGGTTTCTATTGATGCCATATGGAGCAAATGCACAGTGCTGTGTCTCAAAGTACTTCCCACTTGCTATGCCCATTTTCATAATTTCCATCCTATTTCTCATACCTATACTTTCCATAAGTATTTGTATCTACATTACAGTTTTCATATGCACACACAGATCCTTTTGCTTCATGATGCATAAATATGAAAAGATGGTTATTATAGCATTCCCTGAATTTGAGTGTAGTAAAGAGAGAATCATAATTTTCTACAAAATCCCTTTAATTAGCCCCTTTAAAAACTAAGTAAACCCGTCTTATTCCACAGTTTAGCCATTGGTTTATTCTGTTACATGAATTATTCAGTAAACCTAAAGATCTTTTGCACAGATTTTGAAATTCGAAATCAATCTCTCATTATCTCCTTTGAGATAGTTCTCAATTATTTGAGAATGGAGATTATTCCAAATTATTAAAAAAAGAAAAAAAAGAAGGAAATTGTGTGGGTAGACCTGCAGCCAAAAGGGCCCAAACCCTTGGGCTGGAGGGTGTCAGGTCATCTTGAATTCCTGCAGCAGAAGAGTTGAAGAATCTCTCAGTTGATGCTTGTTATCACCCTTAAAAAAACTGCTGTAGACAGACCACCACTTTGGCGATCCCTCCTGTTGTTGATCCACAGAGTATGGATCATGTGTAAACCCTCAATTTCTATAACTCTCTGGCAGCTATCCCATTCAACATGAACTGTGGTGTTACTTTTGTTTTTGTACAATAAGAAAATTCCGATTATTAATCGTGTGTATTACCAAGTAAATTGTGTTACTTATTGAAATCTAATCCGGTATCCTGTACAAGATTTTCTGGTGATGGGATTATTTTTTGGTGAGTTTTGAAGCCCGATTTCTGGGTATTTTTACCATTTTACGGGCACCATTTGGACTCTCGCGATCTCATGGAACCCACCCCAGCAATAATGACGCAACAACTTCCGCCCCCGACGCTTTTTGAGCTGGATAAGGGCTCGTGGAAGTTATTTTTGAAGCGAATGATGAATACGTTCGTCACATATGCGGTGGACGATCCCAAGGTACAAAAGCCTTATTTAATTCCAAGTTTGGCAGATAGTGCATACAATCTTTTGCCCAACTTATGTATTCCTTTGGAACTGGAGGACCCTTCTATTCCTTTGGAACCAGAGGACCCTTCTTTCAGTTTTGATTGTCGGAAATTGTTGGGATACTAGCGTCTGTGTTTTGGGATTGTGTCAGCCCCATCTTCCAGGTGGCTATGAATTCACTTCTGTGTGGAATCAAATGAGTTGGATGTCTCCTGGCCGACATCTGTGTAACTGGGAAGGACATGGGGGAGCACAACAGTTGGCTGCAGCAAGTCTTTGCCATCTTAGCTGATGCTAACCTGCAACCTAAACACGGAAAATGCACATTTGCAAGGTCTTCAATGACTTATGTGGGTCATGTTATTGATAAAAACGGGATAAGACCCACCGATCAACATACCATAGTGATCCGACAGGCCCGGAGACCGACAGATGTCAGTACCTTGAAATCATTTCTTGGAATGATCACGTTTTTCATGAAATTCATCCCCATCACAGCGCACACCCTTCAGCCATTATATGCATTATTGAAGAAAGGTGCAAAGTGGAACTGGATCTACTGCCAGCAGGCATTCGATGACGTGAAGAAGCTGTTGACATCGGTACCATTTCTGGGCCAAAACTGCCACTCAAGTTATTTGTCGATGCCTCATCCAAAGCCATCCTCCTGCATCAGCACCTGGAAGTGGATCGGCCCATCGCATATGCGTCCCAAGTACTCTCAGATACTCAACAGCGATATCCATCAATTGAGCGAAAGTATATGCCATTGTCTATAGGATCACTGAGTTTAAGGACTTCCTTTTTGGGCAGCGATTTGAGCTCATCACAGACCACAGACCTTTGCTCTACATATTTGGGTCAAAGAAAGGACTACCTATCTACCCAGTAAATAAATTTCAACTATGGGCTTACTTGATCTCAAACTTGAACTATACACTGCGCTTTGTGCGGTCTAAAGACAATTGTGCTTACTCCCTGATTCAGCTAGATCGCCCTTCAATGGCCGACCTAGGCAAGACACGGGTGGATGCAGCTTTGTCAGTGGTGTTGTCCAAATTTTGAAAGGGAGAAAAATTCCCCACAGATGACGCATTTGTTCCTATACTCGCCGACAGCAACAACTGACAGTGGGACAGAACTGCCCTATGTGGGGATCCCGTGTGGTTGTGCCACAGAAACTCAGGAAGTCTGTGCTCCGGAAGGAGCTTCACAAGAACCATTTTGGGGTATCAAAGATGAAGGCGCATGCACGGTCTTACTTTTAGTGGCCATCTTTGGATGCAGACATCGAATCAGAAGGGTCTTCATGCACTGTGTGCTGCCAGTTTCGGAGCAAGCCGCCAATACCGGTCATATTACCTTAGCCATCCCCGTTTCCGTCATGGACTCGCCTGCATGTTGATTACTTGGGACTCCTCAGAACACATGGCTATGGCCGATCATATTACCTTGGCCATCCCCGTTTCCGTCATGGACCCGCCTGCATGTTGATTACTTGGGACTCCTCAGAACACATGGCTATGGCCTAGTCATAATGGACGCCACATCTCGTTGGATAGTACATTTTCTTGTTCCCTCAGCGACAGCAGAACGTGCCATCAAATAATTACTGGAGACCTTTGCACGGTTCGGCCTTCCCAGGGCTGTAACGACTGATGGAGCAAAGTGCTTTACTGGTGAAACGTTCACTAAATTCCTGGAGCTGGAGGATCCTGGTTTTGGGATCGCACACTGTGGTGCGCTGTTTCACCCTCAGGCCAATAGAGCGGGCGAAGCAGCAGTGAAAATAGTTGAGGTTGCATCAGCAAGACATCCGTGTCGCCCTTCTTCATCTCTGGGTCAGGCAGCAAAGTGCTTTACTGATGAAACGTTCAGTAAATTCCTGGAGCGTTTTGGGATCACGCACTTATATGGTGTGCCGTTTCACCCCAAGCCAATGGAGCGGGCGAAACAGCAGTGAAAATTGTTCGAGGTTGCATCAGCAAGACATCCGTGAGTCGCCCTTCTCGATCTCTGGGTCATGCAGTGCAGGAATGCCTTTTTCAACACCGGAATACAGTCCGTGCTGCAACGGGTGACACACCAGCAAATCTGCTACTGAAACGACGGCCCCGGACCCGTTTTGATCAGATGGTCCTATCCATCGAGATCGCTACTTTTGGGGAACACCTCCAGATGATAAAAAGGGGGAGGTAGATGGCAGTTGCAGCTAGAGGCAGGTGAGGAAGTCTGGGCCAGGGACTTCAGCGAAGGGAAGCCAAAATGGACACCGGGTACCATCACGAAGTTGCGCAACCAGACATTCATCTTGAAAACTAGTGATGGAGAGAAACTGTGGAAGCGCCACGTCGACCAATTGTGGCCAGCTACACCTCAGAAGAACCAACCAGAAGACCACTCGGATTTGGAAGAGGATTTCAAAGGCTTCCCAGACCAAGAAATGATTCACAGAAGCCACCAAAGATGAGTTCCCCTACAATTCCAACAGTGTTCAAGACTCCAAGCCATAAGACACCACCTGGTGGATCACACCACCGCAGAAGACTCCAGCAACCCGTCCAAAATGCCAGGTTAAGAAGTCTCTGCGCTACGAGGCGGGTACCTCGAATTGAATTTTCGAATTATAAGTGTGGTGTTACTTTTGTTTTTGTACAATAAAAAATTCCGATTATTAATCGTGTGTAATACCAAGTAAATTGTTTTAATTATTTAAATCTAATCTGGTATCCTGTGCAACACCTCCTATTTATTGTTCTTTGTGCTCAAGAATTTCACACCCGCTGTGTAGTTTCTCTGCTTCTCAGTAAATTAAGTCTTGAATTTCAAGAGTTGTTATAACCTTGTTGAACCAAGAATGTTGTTTGTATCAGACCAAGGGTCTATGGAAAACAAGAGCACAGGTTTGGGGGGAGGGGTTTGCATCTATGGAAATCATCCTCGTTCGTTGACATGACGTGTCCTAGAGATATTCGCCCATGGCACTTATGTTTTGACTTGTGTGTACTGCTCCTTCACATAATGCTCATTCATTCATATTGCCTACTTTTGAATGTTAGAAAGCCAGATTATCCACCTTCCAAGTTGACATGTACTTGTTCAGCATTGGTGTATACATATTTCCTTCTGCACTGACTTTTTTTCAGAATCATCAAGTGATGGAAAATCAGTGATGAGTGGTGGGAGTGTTCGTGGGTGGTTACCTGATGTGGCGGCTGTGCTTTGGGTCAGAATGCTTGGAGCTCTTGGTGATGTCAATAAAATTCAGGATCCCTTGCTCCATGCTGATATTTTCCACTTTCTCATTGATCTTTTTGAAATTCTTGCTAAAGTAAGTAGAAATCCCTGTCCTACTGTATTTAATATTACTTATGTATTACTTAATTGATGGATTAGGAGTTTGGAGAACTCAAAACTTCTACTGATGCCCTTCCAGTATCGGCTGCAGTCCCACTTTGTTGGAACCCCATTTAATTTATCTTAGTCTGTTGTCTCTTGAAGATGTGCACATAAAATACTATTCAGCATGTTAACATGTCATTGAAAAGTAATCGTGACGACAGTTAGTAAAAAAATTATTCATGTTAAACCTAACTACATGTAGCAACTTTTCTTTATTACTTCGAAGCTTTTTGTGGTCTATAGATCACTGCCTACATCCACTACACATCACACCACACTCAGTGAATTGTGATGTGGTTCATTGGCTTGGCCCTATTCAGTCTCCGTACGTTGTCGCTGTTGTCCATTAGGTTCAGTATTTGAATATTCTGATGACTGTGGAACCGAAGTTTGTCCATCACATGTTTTAAAAAAAATATTTTCGCCAATAGTTTAAACAGTTTCAATCTTCAGGTCATGATGGAGGTCAGCCATTCATATGTATCAGGGTGCATCGATGATGCAATGAAGGACTTAATTCTGAAATGTTTATATGGGTTTCCAATTAATTTTCTAAGTGCAGCCCCATAATTGGCACCCTTAAGTCCAGACTGGTTTTATTACTTGCTGGTATAGTAGCAGTTTATTGTGGGTTGATAGCTCAGAGTGTTTCTGTATCAGCCAGCACATTTTCCTGAATCTTAGGTTGAGTTCAACCTTATTCTTATTTACATGAGCTTTCCATCTCAGCTTGCGGTCGAGAGTCATACCAAGGTATTTTGCTTCATCGTTCATCTGCTTAAGGTACTGTTCGCGAGTTAATCTCTATCAGAATTACATATGTCTTCAGATTTGGAAGTTAATGTGTGTAGATTTGTTTCGTTCAACTTTATCCTCCATCCCTTCATCCAGCTTAGGACATTGTTGGCAGCAGTTTGTAGCTTACCAATTGCTTCTTCAGCAGTTTCCAACTGCGAGAATAGCAGTGTCATCAGCAAAAGTTGTTGTGGGTGTATCAACTGGTTGAGGTAGATCTCATGTGTACAGTAAATATAGTACTGGTCCAAGGACGCTGCCTTGTGGTATGCCTACATTGATTTTCCTCGGCTGAGAATACTCATCTACATATTTTACTCTGAATAGTCTGTCTGAGAGGTAGGACTTAAGCGTTTGGAATAATTGAGTCGGGAGATCCCTTTGCAGTTTCGTATGCAATCCTTGATGCCATACCTAATCGAACGCTTGCCAGACATCTAAGAAAATGGCAGAGCATATATTTTATTTTCTTCTAATGAGTTTTCAATCAGATTAGTGATCCAAGTGAACCTGGCCTATCGTGGAATTGTTTTATCGAAAACCAAATTGATGTGAGGTTATAAAGTTTTTTCCTCTATAATAGGTTTCAGCCTTTTGAAAAGTAACTTTTCAGATTGCTTAGATATGACTGGCAAGAGTGAAATCGGTCGGTATGATTTCTTGTCATCACTAGGCTTGCCTGGTTTTGGTATCATAATGGTCTCGGCTACTTTTCATTGCCTTTGCACATACCTTAGTCTGAATGAAGCATTAACAAGATGCAACAAGGTGTGGAAACCTTTCTCAGGTTCTGCTTCGGCGTGGCAAAATATCAGTTTGTTAATAAGGCCAGAAGTGCTCTGGGAACAATTCTGGACCTTCTGAGCAGAGGTGGTGTGACTTCCTCACAGTTGAGGATTAGACTGTTCGGTTCATTGTTGGGGTCATTCCTATTCTGTGGGATTGAAATTTGGGGAGGAATATACATGGCAGGGCAGAGATGGATGTTATCCAGAATGGTGCATTAAGAGAATTTTAAATTTGTCACTATCTACACCTGGCCACTATCTGTGCCTGGAAACGGGTCAACTTGGTCTCTGTGCGGTGATATTTAATAGAATCCCCAAGTTTATTCATTTATTTATTTATTATGACACAGGCTGGTGCCCTGTTTACAACAGCAACAAAAAAAGAAGAAGAAAATAGTACTCATGAAAAACAAAAAAGCTGAATATCAATTAAATGTTAAACAAAGGAAGTGAAAAGGAAAACTAAAATTTTGAGCAGAACAAAAATGAGATAAGGTTATTTCAACACTAGAAAATTATTGTCATTGTAAGACTTGGTCTCAAAGAGGTCAATATTCATGGCATTAAATTCTCTCTGTATGCGATTCAATGGAGAGTTTAACTGGTAGTTGGTTGTGGTGGTGTGGATGTAAAAAGTCGGCGCCGTTCGGGTTGGGTAGGGTGGAACAAAGAAGTTCAGAGCCTCGAGCAAGTTGGGAGCATCTATTAGATTATGGGCGAGTTTGTACAGGAGCAGCATGTGTGCTAACACCCTGCGCTTATCCAGAGACCAACCAAACCACTCACCCTCAAGGAATCGGATGCTCCGACCAGGGCGTTCCAGATTTGAAGGAGAAGAAGTGCACAAAACCTTCCCTTCACTCTCTCAGTAGTATACCTGTCATTTGCACAAAGAGGAGGAAGTTTCGGATTAGAATACTGATGACGGGGGATGATCGTTTGCCCAGGCTGTGTTTCTTGAGCTCCTGTTCCTGGATGGCCAGAAGTGAGATATACTGGACCAGAATTTGGTGTCCCAACTAATGGGATTCCTGATTGCCATCCAGGAAACTGGACTAAAAGGTCTATCCACAGTTGTGTGCTATTTGAAAAATGGGATAACCACTGGCTATTAGTTGACATTGTGCTCTGTTTGAATTCCTGCTACAGCTCTTTCTCCCCATGCCACCATTTGAGCTACTTGGGCTATTTCATTTCAGCAAGGTATGGCGCACATCAAGCTATGCCAGGCAGTGCAGCATAGGACAGGACAGTGAAAAAAAAACACTGCGTAGCACAGTTGTTCATGTATATTGCAGCAGTTTCTTGTGGCAGGTCGACGAAGGCAGTGTCTTTTCCCAAGTAGAATAAAAACCAGACACAAGCAGTCTGCATGACACAGTTTCTGTTGCCACCTCCACAAGTGTGGCACAGTCAGCACGTCAAACAGTACAGCTCTGCACCTCAACATGCGAACTCAAGCACATGATTCATAAAAACTGTCCAACCCTGCCCTGCGCTGTGCTGCTTTGGTTGCGTCTCAATGGGCGCCCGACCTAAGGGCCCAAAGGGTCATAGTACAGTTGGGTACGGCATTTGATAGCAATCCTAAGTCCTAATTCAATAGAACGAGGTGTAATCATTATTATACTATCCAAAGCCTGGAGTTTATGCTGTGAACTGCAATTGGAGGGAGCTCGAAACTTTGGCCCATTCCCTTCCCTTTGGCCTTGATTATAAGCTCTACCAAAACCACTGTTTGGTGCATTATTCCCCTCCATTCAAACCCTGGAGTGGAGTGTTCAAACAACTCTCATCAGCCTGCTAGATTTCGAGGGCAATGCGAACAAATTTTACTCCATTTTCAATTACGTTGCACTTTTCCTCCAACCTTCTCCCTCTGTGGATAGTTACGGTAATCAGCAGGTATTAAAATAATGTAGATGATAAAGCGTTACACACTTGCACTGCTCGAATGGCAACAAGTAGCAACACACCAGATCCAACTCTTATGATTTCTATCAAGTATTGTCCACTGCAAGTGTGTTTGAGTGAGCTTGTATAGGCACTTCAAGCGGTGTATCCAAAAAAAAAGAAAAATATGTTGCTTCTTCCCTCGCTTCATTGTTTAATTTCTAGGAGGGATTCTATCTAACAGTTGGGCTCAGTTTTCTGTAATTATAAATGATGTATAAATACTAATTGCATAAAATATAATAGAACGTTGATTGCCCCATACAATAGTAATCAAAAAATTCGTTGTGGTCTGCCTATAGTTCCCGATGAAGGACAGATTCGGCTCCACCCAACATGCTCACCTCTGAAGCATCCTGCATCGCAAATGAGTACTACTCTAATAAACAAACATCCTCTTCTTCCATTTTTAACTGAATTCAAAAAAAGGAGGAGGGAGGTTCTCTTTTTTTCCTTGTTTTTGGTGTTACTAAAAAGTAAAGAATAATTTTCATGCTGAAAAAACTTGGATCATTTACTCAGAACCAGTACAACAAAACTTTCGAAGTCGGCGCCAAATTTTAACTAAAAACCCCACACACAGCCATATTGTATCCCTTCATCATATTTTAGTTGAAATTTGGCGCGGACTTCAAAAATTTTGTTAGGCTTTAAATAAATTATGTATGTTTGTTCAGCATAAAAATTATTCTTAACTTTTTAGTTTTATACAGCTTTTTTGAAGTCAGTTTTGTTTTTTGTTTAAAAAAATTATATTTAAAACAGAAGACAGAACAATCAAGGTAGGTTACACAACTTTTCAAAGCAGCTACTGTTCAAAATAGCTAGATGAACGCCTAGCGCCAAACTGAAGCTTGCAGCACAAAGACACTTGCCAGTGGACAACCCCTATTGCCGCTCGTGTAGCGCGAAGCACATTGCCACTCGAATACACTTGCAATGGACGACCACCCTTGTGGTGATAGAAGATTGAGGGTTGGCTTGGATAGGTGAGGTTTTAGATATGAAGCTTAAGGTTGGATAGCTAGTGTTTGAAAGGTTACACCTATGGTGAAGCCAGGGAGGTTACCACCACTAGAAACGCTAGAGGTTGTGCCCAGACGGTTCCACCACGTCGGTTATCGTCGGACCGGTTCCACCACTGAGTTCTTTTGGTTTGGTGAGGTTTGAGGAGGAAGAGAGAAGTCATCGACTTGAGGTTTGAGTGTAGAATAGCGAGCTGGGTGAGAAAAACGCAGGTTTTATAGGAGCTCTTCTACCCTTCCCGGGTCCTCCGACGGTCGTTAGGAGCGGTTGGTGGATCGATGGAGGGAGAGGACTACCTATCCCACTTGAGAACTCACCACCTTCTTCAGTTCGTGCACCTACTTAATGATTAATTGTATGAAAACTAAACTGTGTAAAATATTAGTTGTAATAGTTTAAAATTGTCATATAATGCAGTAATGTCCAATGCAACTTGCAATAATTGTAACAATTTCTGCAATAAAATTATACTGCACTGACCTATAAATTTCTTACTTGAACTATACTTTTAGTGTAACATAAACAGATATCAGACTATGGTGGTTGAATGTTCTGTTGAGGTAATAACCCTCTTACTTTAATGACTTCTTGATGGCTTTCAGATACGGCAAAACCAAGGAATTCCAGGTGATTCTCAGACAACTCCACCCCCTCCTGACTTAGTTCCTCCATCCACAATTTTTTCACCATGGTGCTTCCAGGTCAACTTTATTTTATATTCCTCGCACATAACCATGTTTGAAGCATCATTTTGGAGATTGGTGGAAATAATTTGCAACAACGATTCTCGTGACTTCCAGGCAATCAATCTTCCTGACAGCCATCACAAGGGGAAACTTTTTGCCTACAAGTTGCTGTGCAGTATGACAGTTATAGTTCACGATGTTCCACTGCATCCTAAGCACCTATCAGTATTCTATTCTACTCTCCATAAAGCACTTCTTTCTAATGACCAGGTATACACCACCTATAATATATCATCCAATTTTACCGTACTGATTTTGCTGTCAACATCAATTTTTGAACTTGTAATTTCATTTAATCTGGACTGAATTGCAGAGTGTTGTGAACGCAGTTATTAAAAATTGTGGCCCAAGATTCTTCTCACTGCAACTTCCAGGATTTTCCCTCTTGTTGATGGACTTCATTCAAGCTATCGATTCAGTTGTTTCAAGCCCTGAAATAAAGAATGTACGTGGTTTTTTGTTATGTATATGGGGTGTAATCTGTTATTCTCTGTCAAATATTGGTTCATACTTTGGGCAGTATGTAAATGTCTGATACATTTTATGTTGTAATTCATGTTTCAGACTCCTAGAACAGAAGCTATCGCCATCCTTGGAACAATCTTGTCATTTCCTAAACATCTCCTAGCATTGCCGGTTTTGGAACCTATAGCTGAGGAAATGGTGTCGTCTTATATTCCAACCATAAGGGTAAGGTGGTCGTGTTATTACTTTGTCTCCAGTGATCCGTAATTATTCTTAAAAAATTGAGTTCTAGCAGTGGATGCAAACATTTGGTTTGAGACGCCTTGGTCATGATAATTTGTGTTTGAGTGCACAAATTCCTATGATTTAATATTAAGAATGTATATATTCTTTTGTCAACCATTTCTAACCAACCTTTTTTAGTATAGGAGCTGGAAATCCAATTCATTCAAAGCCTTCATGAAGTAGTGGTGTGGTTTATTGTGGGCGTTGGGGTTTTTTGCATATTGGCAGGATTAAATCAAAATTGAGTAGTTCTGTCCTGTCAGCTAGGTAAGCCAAGATTTGATTGTTTCAGGACCAGGCTCTTCAGATTATATTGAAAGCAGGGAAAACCGAAGTGGCAGGTGTTGCTAGGTGCATAGCTCTCTCCGATCTAGGACTTTTTCTTTATCAAGAGCTAATCAGAGATTCGAAGCATCCAAAAATCAAAGAAGCGATAAATACTTTGCTCCTTGCCCTGAGGGTGAGTGGATTTCTGCTGCTTGATATGCTGAAAATGTATGATGTAATATTCTACTTGTTAATTTTGATTAATTAAAATTGATTGTTTCAGTTTAACCATAAAACGGTTGCCCAGTCAGCTTCAGATATACTGCTACTACTCTGTGACTGCTCTGAAGCATTGTTGAAAAGTTATCCTGAAATACCACCTAGAATCGTTGAGGTAAATTCCACTTTGCTACAACTGCCACTCATTGCTTTTCCTTCGTATCACCTTACATGTTGAGAGATTAGCTTCGTCATATGGTTGAAGTGAGTGATCATGAAATGAGCTATACTGTCATTGTATATATGTTGTTAACAGACCCTGTCGTTCTTCATCCTTGGTCCTGGTCCATTAAACTGTGTTGATGTTACAGGTTCTTGTTGGAACTCTCTCACATCTGATGCCAGTTGGTGACAGTGATAAACGACTTCTAACATCATTAGTCTTCTGTCTTGGAGAATGGACTATGAATATACCAATTAGCAGACTCGTTGAACCCCACAATGGCACTTGTTTGCTTAGTAATATATTTAAGGTATACCAACCTACATCCTTCCAGTATATAACAACATCCTAACAGTATATATACCAGGGGTGTTTCGTTCATAAGGCCACTTGGGCTACTGCCCCAAAAACACTAGGAGTAAAAAAAATTTAAAAAAATCCAACCATGTGTTCAGTTGGCATTTGAATTTCCCTCTGTACACCGTACCTACCTGTTTTCACAAATTTTAACAGTGACCCACTAGATTTCTGTGGTTATGGCTATTCAGTATTCTAGTAGAGCATCCATGGTGGTTCCCTAGATCAAGCATGTTGTCGGAATAAAGTGACAGTAATCGATGTCCTGCAATCGAAATCGAAACCTAGGCTGCTGAATGTGGCAGGCCCTGGGACCTAGTGTTCCCAAGGCAACTGAGAAAAGTTGCCTGTCCGTGCATGCCCGGCAAGTAAAAATGGTGTTTGCCATGCTCACTTTGGGCCGTATCTCCAGAATCTCATTTCCACCCAAAAGTCGTTCATGTTCACAGTCGATTCGATCCCTTTGATTCAACTTGCATCTCACATCGAGACAAGTTGATACGAAATGCCTATGTCTTTTGATTCGTTTTTGTCTCGTGAATCACATTCGCCTTCTCTGTTGAGTCTGTTGTCAGTTTTCCTTTTTTTGCGTCTAATTGTTTGCATTTGCTTTCGGTCCAGTTCCTGTGACAGATTTGGTACCTGGTTTGTGGTACCTACGTACGTTTTGTCCTGTTTGCTGTGTGATCTTATGGATTGATCGGTGTCATAACACACAGATAAGTAGGCTAGCTTCTAAACAATAGCTTCTCAATTCAAGTAGGTACTATCCGATGAAGAAGCCTTTGCTGAATATCACTCAGTAAGTAAATAAAGGGAAGGGAATGTTGTTGCCTTGAGGTATGTTGTAGAAAAATCTGTTGATTTTGTTTTCTGGTTTGTTGCTCCACCGTTTTCAGAGCCCACACACCACTAGTATATACTCACCTTGTGTTGTGTCACCTATATTGTGCTGTATTTTATGAATGATCATGTTTCATTGACTACACAGGTTCTAGAAGATCTCAGTGAGGGAGGGAAAGGGCGAGGAGTTCAAGTTGGATCTTTTCACCCTGATTTAGTGCAAGAATTCAATCCCAACATCCTTCTCGATGATTTGAAACAACAGGATTTACCTCAAGCTCGACGGTTACAATTCCCTGCCAGCCCTGCATCTCCTGCTCATATCATATCTCCGGCGCATTCAATTCAGTTGGCTGCTAGACTGGTAAGTCTCTCCTCCAGATACAACCACTTTGCCATTACTATCCCATCATGTGCAGAAAGTTTTTGAAGGTACTGAGCTAATTTTTAACGTGGTGGAAATACGAGTAGAATCAAAATAACACTAATTTCTACTGTGAATTTTATCAATATCCCACTGAAACATCTCTATATCTATACGATATACATTCCAAAATTTGAACAAACATAAGATCGGATGATTATTGCACCCTGGCAAGAAAAGTGACACTTCTCCAAAAAATGTGTTCACGGGTTAGCATTTCCTAGCATGCTCTGGACTGATTCTTATAATGCTGCTTTTATGTGGCACCTGGAGAAATGTTTGAACCAGTTTAGAAAAAAAAAATGTAAAGAGCCATTTCAGGCTGGGGCTTTACGTCCAGCTGTCCTGGTGGCACCAAGAATGTGATCAGCTGTCCTCTCAGGAGGATCAGAATTTTATCTGATTATATTGCTGTTGGCTGCTCATAGCCGCACCCTCCTGAGTGGAGAAGGTTCACCCAACAGCTATGTGGCTCATACTTGGACGTGTTATGGTGGTCACCCATCCAAGTCGTAACCATGCTGCAGGTATCTTCTGTGATCTCGCGGGAACCTGTGTTGGGCAACAATCCCGACAACAATAATCCAATATTTGAATGTAACACTAAGGAACGACAGTGGTTAAGGTGCAATAGTAAATTGGGGAGACTAAAATAAGCTTAGAAAAGTTCCAAAATGATGTATTACCTTGACTGCATTATTCGTCATTGAAAAAACACTGCGAAATAATGTACATTATGTATGGGTTCAAAGGTGAATTTCTTTTTGGCAACCACCTAAATTGCGCTCATAATACGCATGCTTTGCGCTTAACAAGATCGTGGGATGGTGGGCTATAATGAGGTTAAGGAACGGTTTTGTCATGATGTTTCCACCTCAGCTAAATTTACCCTGTTCAAACCTAGGTAGATATCAACTGGAAAATTTTCAAAATGTATAATTGCCCCATAGTTTGATTGTATAATTTGTCCCTGCTTATTTTCAGGTTATTACACACCTGGTAAACAACTTGGGGCACTTTCCACTCACGAACGGTGGAGCAAACTTGGGTTCTCTGGTTGTTGAACAGGATGACGTCAATGGGCTTACAGCTGACCAATTATCATCTCAGTTATTCAGTGCTCCCAATATTCAGGTAACATGTAGCCTGCATATATATATATATATATATATATATATATATATATATATATATATATAGTGAGATGGTTAGTGTTAGTCATCTATGGGTGTACCTGTAGGACGCCCCTCAGTAGTAAGAGACGTCCTTATGTATTTAATTTGGTCAGTAGAGGACAACACACAGCCAAGAATGAAAAGAACCACATTCACGTGGTTCTTTTTTGTTTGGCTCAGAAATCTGTCTAGTTGTGCACTACGTTACCTGAATTCTGAAATTTGCATGTGGGAACCGAGTTAGAGGGAGGTACATACCAGATGACGTCATGCGTTTTTTCTTTAGCTTATTCCCGCATAACTATTCAGATTTCGGAGCTGAAAATCGGGATACAAGGGTTGTCGAGGGTGGTGAATTCGATTCTGAGGTCAAAAGCAGCAAATTCCAACCTATGTCCGAGCTATTTTCTATTTCTTGAAGTTGGCATTAAACGGAGTCCGGTGTGTTATCAGAACTTCCAGTTATGCGACAACTTGATGACCACAAAAACACTATTTCAGTACATATTCAAAAATATTTATTCAATAAAAAGTGGGTTATGATTTCAAGAGAACTGCATTAAAGAGCGAGCTTCTGAATAAGGGTCATATTAGAACGGCAGAAGAACTATTAATGCAAGGGTCATCCTGAAAGTAACTCCTGTTTGCGTCTTTAGAGACGGCCTGTGGAGAATCAAAACGACAAATTTGTCTGCACTGTGTTGAAGGGGGGGATCTCGCGAAGAGAATGAGAGGTGGCCAACCTCGGCAGCATCAAAACTAACTCTACAGTGATGTTTTAAATAAAGGCCTCAAGTTCATCCTCCACCACCTCGGTTAGAACCTTCACCCAAGTGGTTCTGTTATCCGTTTTTGGTTTATTATTCTGTGAATAATACACCTATGCAGGGGTGTTGCCACTTGGGCCACTGCCCCGGCACCCAAAAACTCCAACCATTGTTCAGCTGTCATTTGAATTTCCCTCCGTACACTGTACCTAGCATTTTTCACGAAGTTCAACAGGGACTCGCCAGATTTCTCTGGCTATGGATATACAATATTCTAGTAGAGCATCTATGGTGGTTCCTTAATGTTAGCTCCATAGACCAAGCATTTAATCGGAATAAAGCGACAGTAGTCGATGTCCTGAAATCGAAACCTAGGCTCCTGAAACTAGAAGGTAGGTTCTGGATCCTGGGACCTAGTGTCGCAATGGCAACCAAGAAAAGTGGCCCATCCGCACATGCTCAGTCGAGTAAAAATGTTGATCGCCACGCCCACTTTGGGCCTCGGCCCCTCAATCTGATTTCAACCCCAAAATCGTTCATTTCACAATCGATTCGATCCCTTCGATTCAGTTTGCCATCTCCATATGAGATGCTTCTTCTTCTGATTTGTTTTTTGTTGTCTCTGAATCACATGTCCGAAATTGGCTTATGTCCGACATCTACAGATGACAACTGTACGGTTCACAGAGAGAATGTGATAGTTCGATATTTACTAATAAAAGTGGACTGTAATTTGTACTGAAATAACCGGCTCTACATTTATGAGAGAGAATGAAATACCCACCCTATCTCTTTCAGTATGGAAAACTACAATTTTCTTTATACCTATGAGAAAACCCCAATTATGCTTATTAAGTACCAGGCTGCTGAGGACAAGACTATAACGGGATAATAGTAAAGAAAGGAGTATGTGGGTCACCTGTGTGCTCGAGACTGCAGCAGCAGCCGGCCGGCTGAATGTCCTCTGATCCAGATCGCAGAGGGGTACACTGCGTGAAAATGCACTCCGTTCACGAAATCACTTAAACTGCGGAAACTTAATATCAAGGGGGTGAGAACTAACTCCCACACGACAGACTGATAAGAAGCTCGGTTTGTAAGAAGAAGTAATGGGGGGTAGAGGGGATAACAAAGGGCAGGCAACCTGGTTTCAAACATCCATCAACAAGCGTAGAGTCCAGTCATACCCCCACCCACAAAATTTGAAAATTTTAAGGAAATTTTGTGTATAAGATAAACAAAACCAATTGACAAATGGGTTGATCCGTGGGTTGAAATTCATAATTTGCTGGAACAGCACAGAACGAGTAAGAAAAAATATCAACAAGGTTAGAGTAAATAGAAAAATATAAGCAACAGATAAGCAATATAAGGTTAATCATCTTTCGGGAGAGGAATAATCCGGTTGAGTGGACGCATCACTATTCCATTTTGAGTGTTAATACGTGCGATTCGAGTCTCACCATCTCGACCCGGCAGCAGCTCACATACTCTTCCCAATGGCCATTGGGTTGACGGATGTTGAGAGGAGTACCAATAGTCTAGGTCCCCCTTTTCGATAGCTGGCATTGGTTTTGTCCACTTCGGTCGATGCAGTTGGATGTGGAGATATTCACGGCTCCAGCGTCTCCAAAATCCTTGAGCCATCTGCTCTGCATCTGCAGTAAGTCTCCATCGATCTAGACGATACCTTGGGACGTCATGAGAAGGGGATTAATGAGAAAATGACCAGGAGTGAGTGCTTTGGTGTCGTTTGGCGAAGAAGAGATGGCATTCAGAGGTCGCGAATTTAATATGGCCTCAACACAAACAAGTACAGTGTTGAACTCTTCCATATTCAGGATTTGATCTCCAATAAGTCTCTTCAAGTGAAACTTCACCGATTCGATACCCGCCTCGACGATTCTACAGAAATTCGGAGAGTAGGGAGGTTGAAATACCCACTCAATTTGCCGTTCGGCCAAATATGACTGCAGAGTTAATGCTGATTTGGAGAGATATTCATAAATTTCTTGAATTTCTCGAGATACACCTTTGAAATTTCGACCATTATCCGAGTACATTCGAGTGGGAAGTCCCCTGCGAGCAATGAAGCGGTCGAATTCAGCAGGAAAAGCGCCGAAGAGAGAGAACTGACATACTATATGTGTACAGCTTTGGTTGACGTGCACACAAACAGCGAAATGTAAAACTTTTCTGTACCCGCATTTCATCTGTTGCTGTAAGGGATGGAGAATGGGCCACCAAAATCCGCTGAAGTGTTGGTGAAACAGCGTGCTGGAGTCACTCTCTCCATTGGCAAGTCAACCATTGGCGGCTGAAGTGTAGTGCGAGGCTTCAATTTATAACAAACACTACATCGAAATGAACGCTGTCGAATGAGACTTCGGAGACCTATAATCCAAAACTCTCGGTGCATAAGAGATTGGACCAGTCTAGGGCCACCGTGACCTGAATACTTGTGGAA
This sequence comes from Leptopterna dolabrata, assembly GCA_954871275.1. Lineage (NCBI taxonomy): Eukaryota > Metazoa > Arthropoda > Insecta > Hemiptera > Miridae > Leptopterna > Leptopterna dolabrata. The sequence continues at coordinate 25,078,696 of OX940974.1, forward strand.
ATAGTCACATAGTAGTACCGCCAGATGGGACTCTCTAGGTTAGCTATCAATAGGGCTGATCCAGGGGGAAGGGCTGAAAACTGCAGCCGACCCTCCACCCGCAAATACCCCGTCGGGGTGATGAAGGGCGACAAATGTGCAGCACGCTTTGAACATTGTTCCCCGTTACTTATGGCTCGAAATTCATCTGAGAGATATTGCTTTTGTGTAGTCTAAACAAAAAACATGAGGGCTTGGCGATACTCGGAGGGTGTAATTGGTCCTGTCAACCATTCAGAATGAGGACGTTTGGCACGTTTCATGAGCAAGTTGTAGAGAAAGCGTTGTACGTTAGTGAAGCGTCTCTGTAACTTTAGAATGGAGTGTGAGTGTTTCAAAAACTCAACGAAGAAGGGAGATCCCATAGTTGCAGCAAGTACCGGATACGATGTGTTCCTACTTTCCGGTATGGTGGATGGCAAGCCCAGCTGAGCAACTGGCCATTGAGATCGACAGGAGAGCGCATAAAATCCGGCCCATGCCCTCTGCAAACCTCTGCTTGCTGGGTCGGCCGAATTGAGCTGACCAGCCACATGTCGCCATACAACTTCAGGACAATCAGCATGAATTTGAGTAACCCTGTTTGCTATAAAGGTATGAAGTTTATAGGGGGGCATTCTGATCCACGCCAGAGCCAATGACGAGTATGTCAGACATATGACGTCTGACACTGAATGGGAGGGCGAGAGAGGTAGTACAATGCGAACGAGTTTGGCTAACATGCATGCTGCACCCAACTCCATGCGATTGATCGTCCGTGTTTTAAGCCGGGGATACTTGACTTTTTGAACGAAGACGATGAACTGCCACCCCATGAGTATTTTCAACCCGTAGGTATACCGCCACTGCCATGCCAAAGGAACTCGCATCTGAGAAACCCGCAAGCTGAAGTTTTATGTATGGCTCAAGCAAAATATAACGAAGAATGCGAAGTTGCTCAAGCGCAAAAAATTCATCCTGAAAGGCGATCCATCTTTCGTGTAAACCAGGTGTAAACGGATCGTCCCAGTTCCGTTTAGACAACCATATATGTTGGAGAAAAACATTGATAGAAAATGTTACAGGCACGAAGTATCCGTTCAAATCAAACATTCGTGCCAAACGAGAGAGAATTCCTCGTTTTGAGACAGGGGTTCATCAATTCGGTACCGAAAAACGTCAAGTGATGGGTCCCATAAAAGTCCCAGAACTTTGATGGAGGAAGAAGAATCCGACAGAGATGGAAGTGCCAAAGGTTCCAAAGAGAATGCATTCATTATTGAAGGAGATGTACTCGCCCATTTGCCGAGTTCGAAGCCTCCCGCTTGGTACAAGGAGATCAATTCCGCACAGAGAGAGGAAGCTTCCTGCTCGGTGGAGGCACCTGTTAATACTGCTTCTAGTGTTATTATACAATTTACAGTGATTTCAGACAATTTCCCAGGTTACTGATACATAAAAAATGAATTTTGGGCTGAAACTTCACTAGAACCTCGATTTTCCACTCTTTGGTCAAAATCGACTTCATATTCGGTCTCCTCGCCCTAAAAAACATGGAAAACGATACCTCACAAGCTCATGTTACTGTAACCAAAAAATGCTGCACAGTCCTTGTCACATGGGTTTATTATTCTCTTGGAATACCTGAAGAAATGTTGGATGTTCATTTATTATTTCTTTCATTTACAATAATTGAAATAGCTATTTTTCATGGTTTCACCAATTTTGGCCCTCAAAAACACAAATTAGGCTCCTTTTTACAGGGGCATTGCTTCCATAAGGCCACTTGGGGGCCACTGCCCCGGCACCTAAAAACACTAGGAGGAAAAAGAAACTCCAACCATTGTTCAGTTGGTATTTGAATGTCCCTCCATACACTGTACCTAGCATTTTTCACAAAGTTCAACAGCGACTTGCCCGATTTCTCTGGCTATGGATATTCAATATTCTAGTACAGCATCCATTGTGGGCTCCATAGACCAAGCATGTTATCGGAATAAAGCGACAGTAATCGATGTCCTGCAATCGAAATCGAAACCTAGGCTCCTGAAACTGGCAGGTAGGTCCTGGGTCTCGGACCTAGTGTTCCCATGGCAACTGAGAAAAGTGGCCCATCCGCGCCCCAAAATCTGATTTAATCGTTCCTTTTCACAATCGATTCGATCCCGTCTGTTCAATTTGTCATCTCGATTCGAGATGCTTCTTTGTCTTCTGATTTGTTTTTGTTGTCTCGTGAATTATATTAGCTTTTTCTGTTGTCCGTTTCTAATTTTTTGCGTCAAATTGTGTGTGTTTTGCATTTGGTCCGGTCCTGATGACAGATTTGTATTTGCGGTACTACGTGCATTTTGTCCGTTTGCTGCTTGTGGTCTTGTGGATTGATCGTTGTCCTAACACACAGATAACTACCTAGCTTCAAGTCAATAGCTTCTCCATTCAAGTAGGTACTGGCCGACGGGCCATTGTTATGTTTTAGTTTACTATATTTTTATAACACATGAATTCGGTGGCTAATTTGCAATAGAAATGTTGGACGTTTTCGTACGACGATAGAGTGTTGATTAAAAGAGATAAGCTTTGCTGAATATCACTCAATCAGTAAATAAGGGAAGGGTGTGTTGCCTTGAGGTATTTTGTAGGCAGATCTGTTGGTTTTGTGTTCTGGTTTGGTGCACCACGGTTTCAGAGCCCACGCACTGCTACTGCCTGTTGATACTACTTCTAGTGTTATTATACAAATTCATGGTGATTTCAGACAATCTCCCAGGTTTTTGACTCATGAAAAATGAATTTTGGGAGCTGAACTTTCGTTGCAACCTCAATTCTTCATACTTTAGTCAAAGTCAACTTCCCATTCGGTCTTCTCGCCCTTGTGACGGTATATGGGAATCCCGTCCATCTTGGATGCGGGCTCTTCCCGATCTTTTTGACACGCGGCTGAAGGGGCGGTCGATTCGCGGAAACGAATCGTCAACTCCTGGAGGCATCGCGTTATAATCTAACCAGTGTCTCCGGGGGCAGCTGTCACACTGCCTCCCTACCTTTCTAGAGAGTGGAGAGGGGGAAACTACGCTGTATGGGCGGCGTAGTTAAACCCCTCATCCATTACATGGTAGCAGAGCGTGGTTGGTGGGTATGTGCTGGATTTTATCCTCGGTACCCCCTCCACTTTTTGAGAGCTTTTCCAGAAGGAATAGCTCTGAGGTTTTCCAGAAGGAATCCTCTTTTTAATATCTTCTCTTTTTAATAACCCCTTTTTTAATCAATATACACTTCGGCCATTGAATTTTCTTTTTTCGTCAAATCAAACTCATTATTATATTACTATTATTATTATCAAACTTGATTATTATTCTTAAGGCGCTCAATGCCTGGCGTTCAATGCCAATTTTTCCCCTTGTTTTCCCAGTTGTTCCATCTTATGATGGGGATTAGTCACCCATAGGTTGTTCAGATGAACTTTCCTGAACCAGAACCTCTGACAACTACTTTCATTTATATGTTTTTATATTCCAGTTGTTCCATCTTATGATGGGGGTTAGTCACCTAGAGGTTGTTCAGATGAACTTTCCTGAACCAGAACCTCTGACAACGACTTCTTTTCTTTTTTGTCCAAGTCGGCCAAGTGATATTGATAAGGAGCTAAGTTCTCCACCAGTAACAATTCTCAGTAGTACCATTACGATGGAAGCTATCAGCTTTGGAGTTTTTCAGATGAACCTTCCTGAATCAGAACTCCATACTACTTTCAGTCCCGTGTCTAACTTCACATACTTCTTCTTCAAAGAAGTATGTTTTTAAGGGGAGGAGTGTGACGGTATATGGGAATCCCGTCCATCTTGGATGCGGGCTCTTCCCAATCTTTTTGACACGCGGCTGAAGGGGCGGTCGATTCGCGGAAACGAATCGTCAACTCCTGGAGGCATCGCGTTATAATCTAACCAGTGTCTCCGGGGGCAGCTGTCACACTGCCTCCCTACCTTTCTAGAGGATGGAGAGGGGGAAACTACGCTGTATGGGCGGCGTAGTTAAACCCCTCATCCATTACACCCTAAAAAACATGGAAAATGATACCTCACAAGCTCATGTTCACTAAAACCTCAAAATATCTCGAAAATCACTATTTTTACACCCATTCCGCCCCCCCCCCCCTCCCCCCGCCCATAACACCTCTGGGTGTATTTCGATCGGGCTGCCGAGCTTTGGAGCACAACTAGGACCCAAATGGGGACCCAAACTGTTTGCGGAAGAACGACGATTTTTAGACCAAAATTTAACAGAAATTGAAGGCTGAAACTTCGTTAGAACCTCTACTTTCCACCCCTTGGTCAAAACCGACTTATATAATAATAATAATAGTAACGTATATACTATATACTGCTGGTACTGACTGAGTTGAATACAGCTGCAGTTAATTCACTACCTCCCATATTAAACTTGGGCATAATAAAATACATGTTCCTCTGAAGAGGCCAACCAGGTATTTTTAGTTATACTTCAGGATATTAATCCTCCTCTCACCTGCTACAAGCTCTATAAAATGACGGAGTTTCAGTTAGTACAACGAAGTAACAACAGCAAACCCCAAAACCACTAAGAACTGAGTTTACATTGTCAGTAATTCACTCACCGGTTGCTCTTACATGTTTACCACAGAGAAATGTGGGAGTTTAGATAAGAACGCAACATGTGGGAGTTTATAAACATGAATCGGAATGTTGAAAAAAAATACCTACTAAGTAACGGTTCTACTTTTGTTCGGAAATCTGAAAAACGATTTTGGCATTTTGTCTGCATGGCGCTGTTTTTGGTTGGTTTGGTTGGTGTGCTAATGACATCTGAAGAAGTCCAAAATCCGAAAAACCAGCTGGGTTAGCTGCTTTGCCGCTTGTTTGGTTTTTTCAAAACCAGAGGACACTACATGTTGTAGGTACAATTTTATATTGACCATTGGTAGATTCAAGTTTGATCATGCAGCCATGAAGGTAGTCCAGTCGTTAGTGTTCCCATTGTTTTCTCGATCTCGTCAGTTCATTAAAAGTGCAGTTACGTAATTAATATCAGTTTTATTTAGCTTCCCGACATACTTTACTACAAGCAACAGCGAAGTTGAGAGTTAAAAGCTAAAATAGATAAGCAGGTTTACACTACCTGCCATTTCTGATGTCGCAAAATCAAGGATGTGTCTTTTAGTAACGTAGTTTAGTTCATTCTGAAATGTTTTATTGTATAATTGAAATAGGATCATGAAACCTGATTTTACTCAACTAGACGATTCCAAAAATACCAAAACTTGATTTTGAACGTCTTTTTGCTCAGATTTGGGCTCTATTGTCCTAATAAACGAGTAATAACTGGATCTTTTCGTAGCGATAACTTGAAATTTTTGGGAATTTCAGGTTATGATCTCCAGTCTGCAGCAAGTTCTCTCTCTCGTTGAAGTCCCCGCCCTTGATATCCCTGGGGGAGGTGTGGAGAGTAACGAACTTGTCTCAGCTCCATCTCAAGTTAGGTTGATTATTAGGGATCTGGCTGGAAAATCTTGTTGGGATGCTTCTGTCCTACATGGATCTAGGAAACAGTGTTTTGAACAAGGTAGATTATAGTCGTAGTATATTTTCTATTCAGTAATTCGACACGTAACTTTCTACTTCTTAGCTCATTTCTACATATTTCCTGTATTTCATGAAAGGTGCATCTATGTAATACCTACTATCCTTCAATGTTCCAGAACCTCTTTCAGCCACTTTTGAACCTGATCCTGTTGTGATGAATTCAATGATGAACTCATTGTGCGTTAGCTCATTACCTCAACATACGCTGCGTCATAGAGCTCCTAACGTTCTCCCTACTTGCAGCAATTCAGCTGATGATATGGATAATTTGGATGATGTAAGCCAAAATAGTATACTTCTTCCCAACATCGAATTACAGCTCACCCTAACTATACATATACAATTCCATTTACATTCTGTGAAACTCCTTAACTCTGTAAAAGGTCAGCTGATTGAATACCAGCATATTTATCCATCTGCTGTTTTAGTTGCTGCAGTACATTGGATACTCTTCCCCAGAATTACTTGAAAGCTTGGATATGCAACGGAATGCGCCTGCCTCATCGTTCAGTGCTGAGTACGAGCAAGAAGCAATGGGTTCAATCCTCAATATGCGTATTCTGAATCAAGATTATGTATCACTCACCAATAATCCACTAGGGTGAGTGAATTGAGGCATTCCAGTAATGTATCTACATACAGTACATACCTACTCCATTAACCGGAAGCTCCATCAACTGGGCCCAATTTGTACCCTCACCTCTATAACCAGGATCTGTTTTATAGAAAATTAGTAGAATACGTTATTGGCGATTGAAGAGGGCCTTTTCTCCCCAATAAAATTTACTCCGCCTGTTTTCGTCTTGCAACATGTGTTGGAAAGCCAAAACCACTTGATAAAACAAAGTGCCCAGTACCTTGAACTTGAATGTACAGTTCAATAACCGAATTATTGGTTTGTAAACTTGATTGATTTATATACAGTAGGTTATTTATATTTTTGGCCTTGAAAGTCTCATATACCTAGTTCACTCAAAAACGCCCTTATCTCCAAATCCCTTCAGTACGAGTTCTTCTCTTATGTTCAACCATCCGGTTTCCAATTATTGTCCAAGGTCCCCAGTGCGGCGTCCTAGCCGGTTAATGAAGTTCCTACCGTATTTCAAAGGATTCACGAGTTTTGATCTTGAATATCTGTTAGGTACAGTTAGGGGAATTGATTCGCAAAAAGCAGGGTAGGGATCAAAATATTGCAGCTACATGGTTGCTACTGGTCGAATGTTGAGGGGAAGTGCGGTACTTACTGAAGATTTTCCTCCTTCCAACCATCTTTTGTTATTGTGTAGATTCTAACATCACCTAGTTTCGAGTAGGAGATTTCGCCCCTCAGGTATCACCACCTAATAAGCTCAGTTGATGAGGAGCTGCGTCTACCAAAATCCGCCCCATTGTAACGTTGCCTCTTGTTTTCATAACTAAACCCCACTCACTTGTAGTAACTCATGTTGCAGGGATCCTTTAGATCTTAGTGACCAGTCTGTGATTGAAGAGCGGGAAGAATTCTCACCATTCCAACACTGCAGATTATTATTTTCTCAACTTGGAATGCTCGGATGGAATCTTCGTTCAAGGCTACATCTTGTTGACAAAAATGAAAAACTACTTCGGGAGTTGAGAAACCTTGATGCCCAGGTAACTATAATTTACCTGAGTATATTGAAACGTGCCTGAAATGGACGAAAAAAATCTGTGTCCATTCATTTTCTTCAGCAGTTTGTTCAGTCCTGGTTATCTTGGCTTAACGCTTTGCAGGGGAGTGGAGCAGTTGATCCAGCTGCAGTAGATGAGCATTTCATTTCTGAGCCCAACACCTCACATTGTCATTTTGTCATGAAACCTTGCCTAGTTGTTCTATATCACCTAACCCCCATGTAATGCATTTCATTCCCAGTTTCATATTCATGAAACCGCCTCTCCTGGCGTGTATTTCTTAACATTTCTTACTGCAAAAATACGGATACCACTGCGAACATGTTAAGATCCTGCAATGTGGAATATTAAAAAATTTGTTCTGTATTCTAGAGATGCAGACAGACTCACAAGATCGCTGTTATCTATGTCGGGCAAGGCCAGGAAGATAAAATTTCTATCTTGTCAAATTCAGGTGGAAGTCAGTCTTATGAAGAATTTATAGCTGGATTGGCATGGGAGGTAATATGACCTTTATTTGGCATATCATAATTTAATATAGTTGATCGTAAATACAATAAAACTTCGTTACAAGGATTGGGGAGGGTGTTATATGCGTGAATCTGCTTGTAACGTGCTCACAGCAAATGAACCGTTATACATAGATTATAATTATGTATATGTATACATCACATGATGTATATATAAGTTATGGTAGGTTACTTGGGAGTTGACATTTTGAAAAGCACGAACTGAGAATTAACAAGTGTTCTTTACTTCGGAAATACACGGAATGACTTGTACCTGGTAAATTACGGGGAACACGGAACACAGGGTTGATCTTACAGCAGCGGGCCGAGAACTGAAGGCTCCAGCGGCTCCGAGGGAACTTATATAGGTTATTATGATACCGTCAGCAGAAAGGGCGGGTTGTGAGTCATAACTCTTCCCTCCCTATAGAAAAATTGAAATTTCAAGTAATGAGAATTTCAATTTTACAATTTCGACGTAATGTGTAAGACAACATGATACAATGTAATACAACTTATATAAAACAACTGGTAAGTAACATAAGAAGAAAACAACACCGATCACCTGATGACATAATTGATAGTTATTATTATTATTTAGGAATTACATTGTGAATTTTGATGGCTTGCTTGTGTTTACAAAATCGGTGCCCAGTGTAAGTGGAGAAGGTTATTAATAGGGCATAAAGTAAGACTGTCCAAACGCTAGGGGAGAGGTAATTTATTATTAACTCTTGTGGTAAGTATAGGAATTGATGGAGGCGTTAAATGTTTTAAGTTTCTTAATTTCATTACGGCTGAGGGTTTCCGATTGGAATCCCAAGGTTGTTTTTGGAATTTGACGAGAGAAGGAATGTGAGTAGTTTGGGTAGACGGAATGGTTAGGGTATGATTCCTGTACTCAGTGGAACTATTGCCTGGCTTCACCTTCGAATTTTGGTAGTCTATCACCGTAAAATGGTATCAGGTTTCTGAGGGTTGTTAGAAGGGATTGTGGTTTGATAATGCTGGGGTTTTCAATATCTTGGGTTAGGTCTGAGATGAGCTGTAACAGTAGACAGTTATGTTCGAGGGCGTTTTCGACTTGTCGTACGTGAGTTTCAAAGGAGCTTGCTTCTTTCAGCTGTTCATTTTCGGAGGCCAGGATGACGTGATTATAGTTTATGGTGTCGATGGTGTTACTTAACTCTTCCACCAGATGGTTGTTTATTGAGTAGTGATGATTGATCTGTTGGGGCAATGTTTCTTCATTGGTTTGTAAATGTTGGAGGATTTGGTTGAATTTTCCCTCGTCGTTGGCATCTAAATTTCCCGTGATGAATTTGACTGCAGAGCCCAATCCGTTTAGTAATCCGCGCCTCTGACGGTGGGGTAGGGTTGAACCAAATAATCTTTCATCTGCTGACTTTAACATGTGCTCAATCGCTTGAGTTCGCGCATAGACTACCTTTTGGACTTTTGTCATTTTCTATTATTTTAGTGATATCCTGGAAATGTGCTCGTATTTGGTTTATTTGATTGAGAATTTCTCCCTACTGATAGTAGTGAGTGATCGTATTGTAGTAGTTGATTCTTCTAGCGGGGCCTAATCGTATGGGCAACAGACCTAAATTGGAGGAGATATTTTTGATTTCCAATCCTTTGGTAAGTACGAGTAGTATAGCCGAGAGTGATAGAATAACAGTGGCGGCAGAGTGGTTGTCCATAATCCGCGGAAGTAGTTCAAGTCAGTAATGTCCTGAAATAAGGATCATGAGCTAGAGTCGGAACCAGAGCTGGGTGGTGGAGAGTGGTAGGGTTTCCTTGCTATAGGAACAGGAATTCCAGAAGTACTGGGTGTAGGGGAGTCAGTTTGAGATAGCCTAGCTGGAGGGGTGTCTGGTGGTACAGGTAACGCTTTGCGAGGGAATCTAGATGGAGGGGTGTCTGGTGGTATAGGTAAAGCCTTGCGAGGGAGTCTAACTGGTGGGATGTCTGGTGGTGCGGGTAATGATCCCTCAGGAGAAGGTAGAGGAAACGGGGAAGGGGTTAACTCCATTCTTGGAATTCTGGAGAGGTCCTTACAATGTCGTTTTGGGGCAGGGGTCCATGAGCTCGTCTCGGAGGCCCTCGCTTTTGGCTGTTAGTCGCTGGAGGAAAGGAATAGAAAGTGGCCGTTTGGGGAATCGTGGGGAGTTTAAGGGGTGAAGGGAAACCGTCTTTGAAGGGTGAATAATTGAAAGAACTAGACATTGGGGTTTGGGGTACTACTCTGGGCCTTTTGATGTTAGACATGTGGATCTTTGATTGGGTGTTTGCATGCCGGGGTGTTATTTTGACCGTATGCTTGGTTTTGTTTACTGACTTCAGCTGTTTCAGGTTATATCGGTGTTTGGTTTTACTTTGAAGTTGTTTGGTCTTTACATAAACAGTGTCAGGGAGTTCTGGAGGGTCTTCCCGATTGGCATTTCTGTTTTCCATTACTCTTTCCTTGAGTTTGTGCCATTGTCTTTAATGTTTTGGTAGAGCGCTTTCATTTTTTCGCGGTGTTTGACGAGATAATCGTTGGCGAGGCGTTCGTACAAGTTTAACTTAAGGAGGTTTTCGTCCGAAATGTGACATTGGATTATTTCGAAAGGGGTCAAGGATGTTGTCGAATGGATCGAATTGTTGTATGCAATCAAGGCATACTGTACACGCGTTTTCACATCGTCTCTTTTGAACGCTTCTTGACAGTTCAGAAGTCAGAGATGTTCAATTACGTTCGAGTGGAATCGTTTGACAGGGCCATTTGAATTTGGTTGTTGGCTTGATATGAAGTGAGCATCAATATTGTGGTTAGCTAGTAATTCCTTGACTGGGGAAGAGTTTAGGTCGGCTGCATTATCACAAATGAGTTTTTTGGGAATGCCATGGGGCGAGAAATATTTAAGCAAGGCTCAGACTACGTCGAGACTAGTATTAGTCGGTACCATGTACATTTGGGCGTATTTTTGATAAGGGGGTCGAAAATGGTCAAGAATTTTGTTCGGTCTATGGTGATTTTGTCAATGTGCAGGGTCTCGAAAGGCCGGGATGCCGTGGGAGTCAAGTTAAATTTGATTTTCAGAGGATGCTTAGTGTGTAGGCAGACGTCGCATTGGTTTATGAAGCTTTGAATGGCCGCTCTCTGGTTGGGCCAGAAATAGCTTCGTTTAAGGTGTTCATACGTCTCAGGAATTCCTCAGTGATTGGTCTTACCTACACGATAGGTCCTTATGAGTTCTTGGACGTCCTCTTCAGACTCAATGTCTTCCAGTAATTTAGGAAATTTGGCCATGAGGATTTCTGACTCCTTGAATGTGCGAGTCATTATGGCAGCAAATCTCTGGAAGAATCGATCGTCTGGATCGTTATGGAAGTAGATCGCATAACTTGGGGCCTGACATACTCCTTGACGAACTCGACTATGTCCTTGTCAAGATGGTAATGGGATAATTCCGCGGCGACTCGGGTTTAATATAATTGAATTGGTGTTTTATTTGCTAGTTAACGGGTCCTTCTCTTACAGGGATTGTCATGGGTGGTATGTTAGTGGTAATATGGTCAGGGTCGTCAAAGAGGGAGCTTGAGTGTCGGCGTGGACATCTAGAGATTGACTGCTTCCTCTAAGTGCTTGCCTAGAACGCGAGAGTGTTGCCAGTATTTCGGAAATGGCTCGATTTTCGTTTTCTGTAGTTCTGGGGGAAGTAGTGGAAGTGAAAAGAGTGTCCAGTTGTAATTCGGGAAGTTCCATAGGAACTTTCTCAAGAAACTCTTGGAGATTGATCGATGACATGGAATGTGCGGCTGGTGGATCTGATTCGAGTTGATTAAGCTCAATTCGAGAGAGAGCGTCAGCTTCGTAGTTGGGCCTTCCAGGCTGGTAGTGGATTTCGAAGTTAAAATCACTGATATTCAATCACCGTTGATAGAGTTTGGAGTTGGGGTCTTTCATTGCAAATAACCATTGCAATGGTTTATGATCAGTCAATTACAGTCTGACCTTCAGGGCATTTAGCACTGCAAGAAGTTCTTTTTCATTGGTAGCATATTTTTTCTCTGTCTCTGAGGGCGTTTTGCTGGTATAAGCAATTGGGAGATCAGAACTGTTAATGTCTTGGCTTAAGACAGCACCTGTAGCAAAATCGCTAGAATCGCAAGTCACTCTGAACTGTTTGTTAAAGTCGGGGTATTGTAATATTGGGTCATTGCAAATAAGCGTGGTACAAGTTTTGAAGCTTTGTGACAGAGTAGGTGAATCGCCCAGAGCTCAATCCTACCTACCTGTCCCAAATAATTGAAAAATAAATTGCCTCTAAGGCAAATAAAAAGGAAAATTGAATAAAAGCAACGAAATGAAATGAAAATGTACTGTAATTAATTATGAGGCTCTCCGAGTAGAAGAAAAAGAAATAATAATAATAAAATGATATTCAAAAGAAGAAAGGAATCAAAATCAACTTATCAACGAGTTAAATAAAATAAAACAGGCACACCACCAAAAATAGAAAAATTAATGCAAATAAACGATAGAAAGGAAAAGAATTAGGAATCAAAAGTCTCCCGAAGGAAAACTTACGTGGCCCAAGGGCGAAGTAAAAAAAAAGAATGGAACGGTGATAAAAAGGAAGGGAAGACGAAAGCCGAAGCCGGAAGTCACGAGAAGAGTGAATCCAAAGAACTGATTAATTACGGAGAGGGCTCTCGGTAGAAGGAGGGGCCCCGGCCCCCACTCCCCCATAGGCTCTAGGAGCCACGTCTCAGCTTCTTTCGAATTCTGGGGACTTGGATGTTATTTTTCCATCATTTTTCAAGGCAGAGGTCAACAGGTTTAGTCAGAGCAGCAAAGCCTTTGATAAACCTACATTAGTAGCCAAGAATCCCTAAGAACATTTTGATATCGGTCCTTGTGCAAGGCATTGGGAAATTTTCAATCGCACATATTTTCTCGGGGTATGGCTTAACTCCATCGGGAGTTACTACGTGACCTAGGTATGCTAATTCCCTTTTTAGGAATTCCGTCTTGTCCGGCTGGATTTTCAGGTTTGCCTGTAGAAGACGGTCGAAAATTTTCCTCAGACGAACAACGTGTTCTTGCAAACTAGCCAAGAATATTAAGATATCGTCCAGGTAAACCAGACATATCTCATTATTCAAGCCTCTCAAACAATTGTTCATCATTCGTTGGAGCCGGGGCATAACACAAGCTGGAAGGGCATTCTGAGGTATTCGTAATGTTGGTTGTCAGTGGAGAAAGCGGTTTCGGGAATTGAATCCTCATCTAGTTCAATTTGATGAAAACCTTGTGCAAGATCGAGGGTCGAAAAGCAATTCCAACGGCCAAGTTTGTCGAAGAGTTCAGATATGTTAGGGGGGGAAACCGATCTGAGATCGTGGCTTCATTTTTCATTTTCGGAAATCGGTGACCATGCGGTACTTGGTCTTTCCTGAAGCGTCCATTTTCTTTGGTACAATCCAAAGGGGCGCATTGTAGGGAGAAGGGCGTATGATTTTCTGGGGAAGTAGGTTGTCAACTTGCTTGGCCACTTCTTCCTTATAAGTGTGAGGATACCTGTACGGTTTTACAAAGATGGGAATTTCCTCCTTTGTACGAATGTGGTGTTGGACCTCATTCGTGAAAGTTAAAGGACCTTCACTCTCTTGGAAAAGATCTGCATAGTCAACCAATCAATTTTTTAATAACCTGGTCCTCTTTGGGATTTAGGTGGTCTAACCTAAATTTTAAATAGTCTATCCAACGGGTTTTCTTACAGGAGGGGGAGATATCGCAATAGTTGTTAAGATTGTTTTCGGGTTCATCATTTTGAAACTGTCCTTTAGGGATTGGTTCTGCATGGATCGGGTAGGTCAGGTGGAACCTAACAGGTTTTTCTTCCGATTTGGTAACGTGTACAAATGCTTTAGAGTTCGCAACCCTCACTATGACTGATGGTATTTGCAAACCAGGGAAATTGATAGAATCGATCAAGGCTTCGCCATTCTCGACATTACCAACTTCTACCGGCACCTGCTGAATAGTCCTGCCATTGATTAGGAATGACACAGTATTTTGCTCAGATCACAGACATCCATTCGCAAAGTAGAGGGGTAAGTTGATGTTTGGTGTACGCAGCAAATTATTTTGCAGGTCCACAGAAGCATTTAGTGTCCGTAAGTTGTCTAATCCAATCAGTGCTTGGAAGTGGCTATGGAAATCGAATAATCGGAAGGAGAGATTTAGATGTTTTTCATTGAAAATTTCTCCACTAGGCATTTCCGTTATTGTGGACGAGCCATGGGCTGCCTTAGCTACACCCGATGCTGGTTGGATTTTCTTTTTGAAGTAATTATGCGCTGTTATTGGGAGAACGAAAGATCGAGTTGATCCTGTGTCGATTAGAATTTTATCCCAGTTTTTGGGCAAACTATAAAGGGTAATTGTTAGCCTATATGATTTAATTCGATGTGTTGGGGTTCAAATTTTTCGATGGGAGCTTTTAATTTGGGGGCAGGTTTTAATATTGGTGTAGGATTTAATTTGGGAGCAGTTGCAAGGGCCGAAATGGTTGGAGCGGGAGCTGACATTACTGTTGGGTGACCTCTGACTGGTCCTGAGGTTGTCCTAAAAAACGGTCCTGTGCGTGGTTTTGATCGTCTTCAGTTGGAGGTTGGTCCTCCAGTGATAAATTTTCAAATATTTGAATTAGGTTGGGGTCATAGTACACCGGGGCTTGCAGGAAAGGGTCATAAAAGAAATATCCTGAATTTGGCGAAGAATCGGGGGTTTCAGACCATAGTCCATAGAGCTACATAACATGATCTGTGTCTGCTTCAAGTAGTATACATTGGATTATAATGCAACAGGAGTGTTATAAGCGTGATATTTTACTCGTGCATATTAGAATGCTGAAGAGAACAGTCATAACCAGGAGCTTCATAATTCTTTTCTATTTTAATTTTATTGGGGTGTAATCAAATAATCATTTGTCTGTTTTGCATATTTCATGTGCAATATTATACCAATGGCTAAATTGTTTTGAAGTAGCTACTGCAACTAAATGCATTTTTTATACCATTCAGGTTGAGTTGGAAACTCATGTAGGATTCATGGGTGGCCTGCAAAGAAACAAAATGACTGGTGTCACTGCCCCGTACTATGCCACTTCTTTTACTGAAGTAATTTTTCATGTTTCCACGAGAATGCCATCTTCAAATCCAGAAGCACTTCTTCAAAAGGTAAATATAGTGGTACATAGGATTTGTTTAGTATAATAATTGTAATTATACTTGTGTAGGTGTGAACATTCCCCTTATGATTTTTTACCACAACTAAATCCATTCTACATGGGTTATCTACCTGGCCTTTATTCGCCGTGTTCATAAGGGCTCTTAAGATGGTTGCAGTGAGAAGTATAGTCAGGGTGGGCTTGGGCTGAAGGAAAATGACATCACTTGGTAGATAAAACAGAATTAGGGGAATAGAAAACCATAGAACTGGAGTTACTGAAGCACGTACCATACCTTCCTACCTGTACCAAAGTCATCACATGATGATCAAATCAATGATGAACAGGGTGGTCAAAAAGGATTATCACAAAAAAGAAGAATAAACTGTAATAATTGGGTGCAACTACACTTCAGATTAGTCTGAATGCCGCAGTGCAGGATTTTGGTTTCTTATTTTCACCTTACACCCTCTCTTTCTCTCTTGCACCTGCTATGGTGATAACCGTGGGACGCCTCCTTCTCTCCTAGCATCTGCTGCGGTGATAACTATGGGGTGCTAGCCTCCTTCTTCCCGGCGCCTGCTGTGGTGATAACCTTGGGACGCCATTACCTCTAGCACCTGCTGTGGTGATAAACGTGGGGTGCTATTCTCCTCTTCCTGCTAACACCTGCTGTGGTGATAACCACGGGGCGTTAGCAAAAGACTTCTACGGAGCACATCCTTCACTCAGCCAACCAAACCAATGTCATCCAAACCAACCCTACCTTCCGCCCGCCTGTCATAAGCCTATGCTCAGGCTTACGACACCCATGATTTCAGTTTATATTTTTGAATGGAATTATATTCCACTCTAAGAATTTTGAGACCAACCACACTGTCCTTCGGTGATTAGTTCTTTTTCTATGCTATGAGCTTTCAGTTTCGGCCTCAAGTGGCGTCACGCTGCGCAAGGGGGTCCCGTCGTGGAGTGAGGGGTGCAATGATGTCGCTTGCTCTCAAAACTCTGAAAGCTCATAGAACAAGAAGTAATCATCGTAGGAGAGTGAGGTTGGTCTCAAAATTCTTGGAATGGAACCTACTTTAATTTAAAAATGGGAAAGTAGTATAACCAGAAGTCATGAGTAATCCTCATTGTCAGTGTGTTCCTCAAAAAACTTAGGTGCTGGCTTCACCCCATGAGCTAACAAAGCTGGTGGGCGGGTTGGGGCTGGCTTTTTTTTTATAAATTTACCCTGAAGTGCTCCAAGCTAACAAAATCGCTGTAGAGTCGTCATGGGCAAGTTGGGAATAAATTGAAAAAATCTAACTTGCTAAATTGTTGACCTTGTAATTTACTAAAAATATGTTCAACTGTAGGTTCTAAGTGCTCTTAGTCTTTCAAGTAAGGGTTTAAAGTCCCCTTATAATTAGCACAAAATCGAATCGTGCTATCTGGTTTCAGAACAGGAACTAAAGGAGTTCCCCATTCTGACGTGGCTATTTTCTCTATTACCCCTCCAGTCTCTATCTATCTAGTTCCGAGTCAACCCCCATCCTGAAGGCATAGTAGGGTGCTTGAAAAACTTGAGGGTAGCTGCTTCATCAACCTTTAGACTTATTTTACCATGTTTGTACAGCCCTAATTTCCTATCAAACAGGTCATCATATTCAGAAAATATTCGCACAACAGCATAATGAATAGAATTGAACTCAAGGAATGTTGGGTAACTAACCAATTTCTGTTCCTGAATTGATAGGAAATTAGGGCTGTACAAACATGGTAAAATAAACCTAAAGGTTGATAAAGCAGAGCTGCCCTCAAGTTTTTCGCTCAACAGCATAATGGATAGAATTAAACTCAACGAATGTTGGGTAACTAGACCACTACCAATTTCGATGTTTAGCAATCGCATCAAGTCCCTACCAATCAACGGTTGTTGGCCTTCTCATGTCACTAGAACCATGGCGTACTTTCAAAAATACTTCACCTTTCGGAAAAATTACAGAGCTATCGTATGTGCGTATCTTAACGTCAGTCGATTTCAACTCAAATGTTTTAAAATTCACTAAGTAAAATCTAGAAGGTAGAATCGACAGTGTACTACCACTCTCCATTTCAAAATGGACTCTGACATTTTCAGCATATAGAGGTTGAAAAAAATGAATCATTGTCGCCTACCCCAGGCTTCAAGCTGTGGAAACTCAAATTAACAATTTTATCAATACTACTTTGATTTGAATCAGAAGAATAATCAGTATCATAAGGCATAAGGTATTTTGATTCTTTGAATTCATGCGGCAGCAATATGGCTTTTTTATGAACATTCGTTGCAAATTGTGTTTTTGTACTTGAATTTCGGAAATTGTGAGACCCTTTGTTACGTGCATAGCATTTTGGATAAGCTGATGACGGTTTTCCAGAATCTCTTTTGTCGAACCAGTTGGAACCCTTCACGCATTCCGAGAGTGTTTTTTAGTCGAATGTTTGTGAATATCAGTGTCTGCGTCGGACTTCTCTTCACACAGTCGATCAAGTGCATTGCCTTTTTTCAAACCAGCTACAAAACGGATTTTCACGTGAGCGTTGAGGTCGGCTCCAAACTCACATTCCACTGAAATTTTCTTTACCCTCACATTCCATTCAGCGATCATTTCATGTTCGTTCTGAAGGAGCCCTTGAACGTCGATATATGCCACACAGATTTTGCTGGAACGTATTGCTGTCAGAGAAACTGGCACAGCTCGGCGAATGTATTTTCGTTGGGTTTTTGAGGATGTGTTAGTTCTCTTAGCACTACATAAACTTTAGCACTTATAGGGGATAATAAAAGTGAAGCGTGTCTCTGACTGTAGATCGTTGGCAACCAAATACTGTTCTAAACATTCAACGTCTGTGTTGAATTTGTCTCCTAAATCAAAATGAGGTAATTCATCCACATTTTTTTGGAGGAAAATGATTTGCTGAGACTGTTGTAGCTGAGGCGATGGTTCATCAGGCATGATTTCTAACTAGTTTAGGTGCCAACGTGTTTGTGAAAAAACCTTATTAATAAAAAAAAGCGTTGAATTTAAGAAAAAAAGTAAAAAGTCTTTTCTAGGTAGAGTAACTTCCACTCACACAGTTGAGTTTTGAGTAACTCAAAAAAGAACAATTAACAATAGACAAATCGATGATGTCAGATAAAAATTCGATTTAACTCGACGCTATTATAAAGGTTTAAGCAGAAAGATAACACAATTGACCGTACAAAGAAGAATTGATTTAATCATGGAAACAACAGTGAAGCAGGGAGGGGCACCAGTGGCGCCAACCACCAACACAGGAACATCCCACGAGGATACCATCCGATAGGAACCTCTTGCTAGAATTCTTGCTTCTTTCTTCCATGTAAAGCTCTGTAACTCTGTTGCTGTATGTCTTGCCATTACCTTGTGAACTTGGAGTTGGGGATGTTCACCTTGCTCTGGCCCTATCCTTAGACAAGTTATTCGGTCATCGGAGCAATAATGCTTTGTATGTGCTCTGTACCTCTTCCCATTAACTTGTGAACTTTGAGTTGGGGGATGTTCACCTTACTCTGGCCCTATCCTTAGACAAGTTATTAGGTCATCTTTGTATGTTTTAATCACCTTTCAGACAAGGCATCTGGGAAATGATGAAGTTCATATCGTTTGGTCTGAACACACCCGGGAATATCGTCGAGGTATTATTCCCACAGACTTTTGTGATGTTTTAATAGTGATTTATCCTCTTCCTCACAAACTGTACCGGATACAAGTGTCAAGGAAACCCGACGTAAGTCCACAAAATTGCCAGTATCTTATATTTATCTCTTGTTTATGGATTTATATTTTAAAATTGTCTAACTCTTCGTAAATTGTAAACTCATCACAACAAAAGGGTACAATTGATTCATTCGCATCCCATCAATTTACAGGTACCGTACTTTGGTCCGTTGTACAATGAAGCTGTCGTTGGTCACAAGGAACTTCCAGGTCTTGTGAGGGCCACTGCACTCAGTGCTTCTAGGGCGATGCGCAGCATGTTGCCTTTCCATCAGCAGTAGTACGTCTTTATCACTTAATCGTCTGTACTGATATTCCCAAGTGGTGTGATTGTCACACAGTCAAACCTGGTCAGAAGAAACTTTTTGGGATACGTATCATCGTTCCTTACATGGGTTTTCTCAAACCCACATGATTCTATGTCCAGGTTATTTTCAGAAACTTTCTTATACAGAGGTTTTAGCCCGAAACTATTTCTCAAATTCCTTTATAACCAGCAGTTGAGCAATGTGCACATTTTGGGTTAAACCTTTTTTTTTCCTAATATAACCCTGGATTTGACCTGTTGGGTATAGCCGGGGGGGGGGGTGGGGGGGGGGGGGGGGGAGTAGTCGAACGATACGACTACTCATTATTTGTCTTGAGTCCCTGTAGGCTCCACATGATTATTATCAGAGGTGAAGAGCTAATCGCTGGTCAGGTAAGCATATGCAAGCTTTTCAAACCTTGTATTGGTGCCCGCCTGAGACGAGAACCAGAGACGACACGAACTTTTATTCCAAATGGGGATATAAGATCGGGCGCTGTAGCCCGCTCGGACACCCCGGCCCGTCAGCAGTTACAAAGCCCCAGTTACAAATAAAAATGATATGAAATGCTATGCAATTCATTTATTAATGCACCACTTAGCACTTACCAAATATTTTTTGCTCTACATAGCTTGTTCTGTTCTACAACAGTCGTTATTCGGGAAATTCAACTGAATGGGTACATTTCACAGTACCAAGTACCTACCGCAATACATTAGATTTGATTGATTTCGCATGTGAGCATCATGACTGTCTTTCTCATACAGAAGTAACTGACGGTGAAAAGAAAAGGAATTAGTGAAAACAAGTTTCTTGTATAGAGGTAAAGAGGTTTTCATGTCGAGGTTTTTGTCCTTCATATTCAAAGGCCCAAAAGTGTCTTATTCACACGTTTTTCTGGTATAGCGGTTCACTGTGCCAGTCTGACTGTACAAGCTTATCATCTCGAGAATTTGCAACTGGTGTAAAGGTAACACATAAACTCTCTTACTGAAATGATTATTTTTCTCATTATAGTTACGAAGAGCGAGGCAGATGTCTTGAAACTGTGATAAAAAATCACAAGAAACCTTGCACGTTTGAAGAATTCACTTCCAATGTATTTGCACCGGTTCAGGCATCTCAGTATCAAACAACCTCATATCAAAAGATTCCAGGTAATTTTCAACTCTATTAATCATCTACATTCAAATTCAGTCTGTCCATAATGACAAGCCATTCATAACAGCATATATGTTTTGTCAATCACTTATAGTGCAAGGTAGATTTTGTACTTCCTTAGGTAACAGTACAGTATTAACTGGTGCAATAAATCAATTCCAATTTTGGTTTATTATTTTCAATAATGAACCATTGGGATCGAGCATGAAAAAAAAAAATAAAAATTTAACCCCCCCCCCCCCCCCAAATTTGATGGTTTACATTTCAAGGTAAGTACGTACAATCCGAAAATGCAATAAAAAAATTTCCGTCTGTCCGCCGTACTTCGCACTTTCTTAGTTACCATGAACCAATATTGATGAAATATGGTTTGTAGGTCCTGTTTGGGGTCTAGTTGAGCTGGTTGAAGCTCGGCGTTACTGTCATTCATCTCTTAAGGGGTGAAAAATAGGGGTAGAAGTTTTCAGAACGCCGTAGCTGGAAAACGTTAAATAGAAGGGTATGGTTTTTTTACGTTTTTAAACTACCTTGAACTAAAGAATTTTTTGAGACCACACAGAGCATTGTACGACCAGCTGTTCGTTCACACCTAAAAGCTTCGTCAACATGATCGTGAATCAAACAGTATAAATCCGGCCCAGATATCATTGCTAGGGAGCACCTGATCATAATCATGGATGGCTGTATGAAGTCGAGTTGGTTGTTCTGTGATATTATTTCATTTGAAAAATGATGGATCTTTTGGATTTTGTTGATAGTTACTTTTGCAACTTGAACAAACGTTGAAGTATTATTGGGTAAATTATTACACAACGATAAATTATTATTAGACAAAGGTTTATTATTATTGCATTTAAGGTTTATTAATTATTATTGCACAACGGTTTATTATACTATCTACGCAGAAGGGGCATCTATACAGGTAAATGCCTTATGCTTCATGAAAAAGTACAAATAATTAGTGATTGAATTATTGAATCCCGCGCATTTGTATGAGACTATAGATCGTGGGCCAGCTCCAGTACACCATTTGGGGCTTTCCGGGGGGGGGGGGGGGATCGAGGGTATTGACCACAGAAAACAGTGATCTACGCTGAAGGCGCATCTATACAGGTAAATAATAAACCTTTGTGTAATAATTTGCTGCGTTTTTGTCTTAATCCAATTTCTATTCAATAAGAGTCATCTAATAACTTTTGTTAAAACTATTCTCATGAGTAAAAACAATCGTACTTGTAGTATAATCCTAGTTCTTCTTTTATGCGTACTCATTAAAATTGAATAGACCTTGAATGAACAAATGAAATTGTTCGTTTACAGGCAGTTGCCAGTATTCTAATATTGATGATGGATGTGCTTCGTCTACTGGAAGCACTAGCAGTAACACATTGACTACATTACTCGACTCTCAAAAACTTCTGAACGCATCTCATTCAGGTAATAGTGGATTATTGATGAGTGATAACATCTTCTTTGATTTTGTACAGAGAGCTATTTCGTCAGTGTTACTGTACAGCAATGGATAGATATGTATATTTTATAATTAGATGAATGAAATACATAAAGACAAAATGTGGTAGTGAAACCTTCCTTACGGACTTCTGCTAAAAGCAGACAATTTTTTGGAGACTGGGACATTTTTGCCACTTTTATCTGGGGAAACCTCCAAGTAGTGGGCTTTTGGTTTATTATCCGTGAATAATACTAATACACCTACGTATTTTTGTAACACACCCTCAAATTATTTATTTTACGTTTCAAGGTGCGTAGATTAAAAAAATGCAATGTCCGTCCGCCGTATCAAGCATATCTGCTTCAGTTTCGGTCTAAAAAATTCGTTCTTTCGCATCTTTTGCTCCATTTGGGCCCTAGTTGTATCCCGAAACTTTGCAGCCCGATCGGAATATACCCAAGGGTGATAATGGTAAAAATGGGGGTAAAAATGAGTTTTTTGTTGTTTTAGTAACATGAGCTTGTCAGGTATCGTTTTCCGTGCTTTTTAGGGCTAGACGACCGCATATGAAGTTATTTTGGATAAAGAGTGAAAAATTGAGGTCAATCTTTTAAGGGTCAAAAACGTGAGAAATTGTCTGAAATCATCATAAATTTGTATAATAACACTGGAAGTAGTATCAAGAGGTGAATCAAGGCAGTTAAATGACACTGTCAATGATCAAAGCTGTGGTGGTTCGAACCTTGGCGCGTGAATATGTTCGTATTACGCGGGATTCCACAGCGCCACCATCGTGGAATGAACAACTTCATTGTGAGAAGCCTACCGACGGTTATCAAGTGCGTGTGAGGTCCACGTTTAGCGTTAACCACTGTTATAAAATTTATTATTATTCTCATCTGCGTTCCTAGCCTCTACATACTTACCTATTGTTATCCTTTCTGAATATAAATTATGTACCCCAGCGAGTGTAGCTCCTTGACCCTAGCTTCGCTAAATTGGTGACCCCGAGTTTGACATCTGCGGTTTTGGCTACTTACCGGCTTGGCTTCAACGTCTGGAGTTGTGCAGAACGGCGACGCGGCCTGGGCGTGTGGTTACTCGTTTCCTAGACAAGTACGTCTGTAACTCCGATTCGCATACTGCGGTAAGTCAAGACAACTTTTGACGGATTTCGTCTTGAGTCGAATTCTGCTTACGGATGACCATGGATGGTAACTCTTCCGACAAGGGCCAGGGTGCAGGCTGCGACGTTAAGCCCCCTGAGCTTGCTCAATCGGTGGTGGCGGTGAAAATAGGGCCAATCTGGCGCAAGCAAGTGAAAATATGGTTTGCACAAGTTGAGGCGCAATTTTACAATGCACGTACATCGTCAGAGTTATCTAGGTACAACCACCTGTTAGCCAATCTCGAATCCGATGTAGCAGAGCGCATTTCTGATTTTTTTGCTAAACCGCTTACCACTACTCCTTACTCTGACATCAAGGCCCGCATTATATCAGAGTTTGAGGAATCTGAAGGTAGAAAGGTACATAAATTACTGTCTGAGGTAGAGGTAGGAGATAAACGACCATCAGCCCTGCTTCGAGAAATGCGTGGTCTTGCTGGGGCTCAAATCCAGGATGATTTTTTGCGTTCTATGTTTATTCAACGTCTTCCTGGGCATGCACGAGCGATTTTAGCGTCCAGTAGCGACGAATTAGATGCATTAGCTGCCATGGCAGATAAGATAATGGAATATTCACCAGCACCTCAAGGCAATATATATGCCACACAGTCCCCGGAGCCACAACCTACCTCTGTAGGTGATAGACTGTCTAGGCTGGAGTCGATGGTGGCGGAATTGGTTTCGTCTATGCGATCATTGAAGGCCTCCGGGTCACGATCACGCTCACGTTCTTTCAAGCGTGGGGCGTCTTCGAGCAATCAGCTAGCCAATAATAGTGGGGGTTTGTGTTTCTACCATGCCAAATATAAGAAGAAGGCTCTCAAATGTGTCTCTCCGTGCTCTTGGAAGGATACAAGTTCGGAAAACTAGTTGATCCAGCTGTTGAGGCGGCAGACAGTGTGGGTCAATCGTCCAGCCGCTTGTTCGTTTTTGATAAGAGCACTAATGTTAGGTACCTCATTGATACTGGGGCGGATGTCAGTGTTCTCCCTGCATCACCCAAGATACGTCGCCAGCAACCTACACGTTTTTTGTATGCTGCTAATGGTACACCAATTGCCTCCTATGGTGAACGATTGATCCAAGTAGACTTGGGATTTCGTCGAGATTTTTGTTGGGCATTCTTGATCGCGGATGTTCAGCAACCAATAATTGGTGCCAATTTCTTGGGGCATTTTTCGTTGCTGGTGGACATAAAGAACAGGCGTTTAGTGGACAACCACACACAGTTGCATGTACTCGGCTCAGCTAAACCATGCAATCAGCCTACAATTCATGTGATACAACCTAGTCATGAGTATAATGAAATTTTGAAATCATTCCCTAATTTACTACAAGAGAACCCATCGTTTCACACATTGTTTACCTCTGATTTCCAGCACATGATTCCGACTGTTGGCCCTCCTGTCGTTTCAAAACCAAGGCGTTTACCGCCAGACAAGTTGAAACAAGCGAAGCTAGAATTTCAGCGGATGATTGACATGGTCTCGTTCCAAAAAAAGACGGGTCATGGCGACCTTGCGGTGACTACCGCGCCCTTAATGCTGCAACCGTACCTGATCGGTACCCAATTCCTCATGTTCAAGACTTTAATTGTCAACTGTCCGGTAAGGTTATATTCTCAAAGATCGACCTTGTCAGGGCGTTTCATCATATCCCGGTTGATCCAAATGATGTGCATAAAACGGCAGTTATTACTCCATTTGGGTTGTTCGAATTTGTTCGAATGCCTTTTGGCCTTAGGAATGCCGGACAGTCTTTTCAAAGATTCATTCATTCGATCGTCGGGGACCTAGATTATACCTACGCCTTCCTAGACGACCTACTGGTTGCTTCATCCTCCAAACAAGAGCATTTGCGGCATCTTCGTACCTTGCTAGGTCGTTTACATGAGTACGGAATTAACATCAACATACACAAATGTGTTTTTGGAGCTACTGAGGTAGAGTTTTTAGGCTACTCAGTTTCGGCTGGAGGCATCAAGCCATTGCCTGCCAGGGTGAACGCTGTGAAGGACTTTCCTCGTCCTGAAACAATTGCTCAACTTCGACGGTACCTGGGGCTCCTCAATTTTTATAGGCGCTCCATACCTAAGGCGGCTCTGACTCAACAGATTTTGTTTGAATTATGTCGGGACAGTCGTAAAAATGATAGACGTCCTGTCCAGTGGACATCTGAGGCCATTCAGGCGTTTCAAAATACTAAAGAGGAGCTCAGCAATGCTGTGTTATTAGCCCATCCTTCTGCTGACTCCCCACTTATCCTTATGTTTGACGCTTCAGATTATGGAATGGGTGCGTCACTACATCAGATCACAGATGGAAAGACTGAGCCACTGGCATTTTTCTCCAAGGCACTCACACCAACACAGAAAAGATACTCAACCTATGACAGGGAGCTTCTAGCCTGCTATTCAGCTGTCAGGTATTTTCGGTATATGTTAGAAGGGCGCGCGTTTACCATGATCACAGATCATCGTCCATTAACTTTTGCCTTTCATCAACGACTGGATAAGGCGTCACCACGCCAAATGCGCCAACTTGGCTATATTGCCCAGTTTTCAACGGACTTGCGCTACCTTCCAGGGAAGGAGAATGTTGCGGCTGATTTCTTTTCACGCATAGTTTCCTCTATAGCCGTACCATCGTGTATTGATGTTCAGGATCTAGCCCGGGCACAAAAGGATGATGTTGAGCTTGAGTCATTGAAAGCCTCGTCATCTCTTCAGTTTCAGGACATCACCCTACCTTCAGGTGATTATTTGACTGTAGATTCGTCAACCGGGAGGCTCAGACCTTATGTCCCCGAAAGTTATCGTCGCCTGGTCTTTGAGTTTGTGCATAGGTTGGCTCACCCGGGAATCAGGGCATCTGTGAAGATGACTAAACAGCGTTTCATATGGCCATCCCTATCAAAGGATGTCAGGATTTGGGCACGTTCCTGTGTGGCGTGCCAGCGCACCAAGGTACATAGGCACACAGCCAGTGCTATGGGACAATATCCAACAGTAGATCGCCGATTTTCACACATAAATATTGACTTTGTTGGGCCACTACCACCATCTCAAGGTTATACATATATCCTCACCATGATTGATAGGTACAGCAAGTGGCCAGAAGTCGTGCCCACGATCGATTGCTCAGCAGACACAGCCGCATATGCAATTTTGAACAACTGGATTGCCCGCTTCGGTGTTCCCGATTATATCACGAGTGATAGAGGACGTCATTTTGACTGTGCTCTCTTCAAGCATTTAACTGCTGCCCTTGGCATTCAGCACATCAAGACCTCTGCATATCATCCCTGTGCCAACGGAAAAATTGAAAGATTCCACAGAGTCTTGAAATCTGCGCTTAAAGCTCAAATGACTGATGACTGGGTTGGCAAGATCCCCACAGTTTTGCTTGGATTGCGTTCTTACATCATGCCCTCTTGTAATGCCACACCAGCGGAACTTACCTACGGATCATGTATTAGGCTTCCCACTGATTTTCTGCAGACTACCCCGGATAGCAGTGTGGTGGATCAGTCTGCCTTTGTAGCCAAGCTCCGGGAGAACCTCAAGAACCTGCGTCCTGTACCAGTGGAACACCACTCAGCACCAAAAGTTTTCGTGCACCCTGATCTCAAGACCTCAACACATGTATTTGTTCGACATGATGCTACTCGCAAACCTCTACAGCCTATATACGATGGACCATTCAAGGTTACACGCCATGGGACCAAGACATTTGAGGTGGAGACGCCAAGAGGGCGACAGAAAATTGCCATAGACAGACTCAAGCCTGCTTACCTGTTGCACGAGCCGGTTGAGTCTGACACCTCCGTTCCAGAGATACCTTCTCCCCACCAGAGTCCGCCCTTGGGTTCTACTCGTTCTGGACGTGCTGTACGCCTCCCAGCCAGATTTTCTTAGTCACGTTGCCACTGGGGGGTGAGTGTGTGGTGGTTCGAACCTTGGCGCGTGAATATGTTCGTATTACGCGGGATTCCACAGCGCCACCATCGTGGAATGAATAACTTCATTGTGAGAAGCCTACCGACGGTTATCAAGTGCGTGTGAGGTCCACGTTTAGCGTTAACCACTGTTATAAAATTTATTATTATTCTCATCTGCGTTCCTAGCCTCTACATACTTACCTATTGTGATCCTTTCTGAATATAAATTATATACCCCAGCGAGTGTAGCTCCTTGACCCTAGCTTCGCTAAAAAGCTAATTTGTAAAAAAAAAATCGAGTCTAATTCGTGTTTTTGAGAAACAATAAATGAGCAGCCAATATTTCTGTAGGTATGTCCAATAGAATAATAAACCCATGTGGCAAGGACTTTCAGGGTGGCCACCGGTCGGGGAAAAGTAAGGGAAAAAAATTTTGGTCAGGGAAATCAAGTGGCGAGTCAGGGAAAATTACCGTACGTCCGCTGTTTTCTTGAGATTTTGAACTGACGCGCCTTATTTCCCGCTCTACTTGTGTCCGGTCATTTTATAGGTTCAGAGTGTGCAACACGAGCGCAGCGCACCTAGCGGCACGGAGTAGAAGATGTCATCACTGCCCCATCCGTCCCCTCAGCTCCCCGGAGGCCTGTGGGAAGTTCTAGGGAATAAGAGTGGGAAGTTCGATTATGAACTAGTCAATAGGGTATTTGAACAGTAATTGATGGTGTTCGAATATTCGCACGGGGCATTCTTCTTCCACTTCCACCAGTTTCTTTCCAAACTTGAATTTTCCTGTATTTCACAATTACACCAACATTGATACAGCTAAAATCGATGGTATCGATGTTTATCATTGATATTGGAACGGTAACGTCGATCGATAATATCGGACCTTTCAACATCGATGGTAAAACATGGAACATGGATGTTTTGATAACATTGGCGATCGATGTTCCATCCCTAAGAAGGTTGTAGGGGGTTCTGCGCGTGCCCCTCCTCCCTTCCAATGTCATTTTTTACGTTTTAAGGGACGTAGAATACGAATATCGAACAAAAATATTTCCGTTCTTATGCCGCCCGTGCCATTTTCTGTAGTTCTCATGTGCCAAAATTAACGAAATTCGGTATATGGGGCCCGTTTGGGCTCTAGTTGGTCCTCTAAGCTCGTTGCTGTCGCTAAACTCTAAGGGGTGAAAATAGGGGTTGAAATGTCCAGAGAATCCCTGTCTCAGAAGATTTTAACTTGAGGTGTGGGTTTTTTCGCATTTATAAATAGTTTGATTTTTTTTTATGAATTTTTGAGACCATCCGGAGTATTCTACCATGTTGCTATACAATTTGCCATAAAGAGCAGGGTGCATGCAGGCATCAAGCTGAGTTGAGAGCGCACATCACTGGTCTCTCAGCCAGGTGGGCGCTGTAGCGCAGAGGTCTAAGTGACGGATTGTAACGCCTAGTTCCCGAGATCGCAAAACCCTACCGGGACTTGAATGCTGGTAGGGTTCAGTCTGGAGTGAATTGTTGAATTCACTCCAGATCCAATTTCCCTTTAGAACTTATGTTTCTTTTTGCCATTTTAGCTACTGTTTTTCCTTGTTAGAATTATTTTAGCAACATTTAGCACGTGATTTAGGTAGGTACCTAATAACGAGTACGGGGTTAGGTACTAAGCTACGGAGGGTCTGTGATCTATATAGAAGGATTATCTATACCGAGAGTTGTGATCTGTCTTAGAGGTGTTCTATGCAGAGAAGTGTGATCTGTAACAGAAGGGTGTTCTATACAAAACCGTTATGAAGGGATTTGCGGCGTTTTTTGTGCTGATGCTTGGTAGTTCATTTTGCTGTATGCTGGTTGGCGTTTCTTGTGCCTCGGTTGCGCCTCTAAATCAGAAATGTATTTAGTTCAGCACATTAATAAATTAACACATTAATTCTTCAGTGTAATAATATAATATTTAGTCAACTTACCCATTTATTTACCCTTTAGGCATTTAAATTTAACAGGAAATATGCTAAAATTCTAGCGGAGAAATTGGTAAAAAGGTGGAAGAGACGCTTCAAAAATCTCGGAAAGTCAGGGAAATCTACAAAAAGGTCAAGGAAAAGTCAGGGAAAATGAAAATCCTGTCGAGTGGCCACCCTGACTTTGCAGCGTTTGAAATACGCTGTAGACCAGCACCTCAAAAAGTTCCAATAGAGTTCCGTCATTAGTGTCTCCCGTATCCGTCATTACCCTTTCAGCAAAGTTGCTCACTTCTTTTATTTGCTTTTTCAGGATCTTTGAATCCATTTTTGTCCCAAAAACTTTGTGTTGGTCTTTCCAAAGAGAAATTTCGCTGTCCAATCCACGTTGGTCCCTGACGGTACGTGATCCGTCAGCATCCAAGATTGTCCCACCAGGGATGCCAAGTCGAGAATATTGCATAACTAATAGCCTGAAATATAAATAATGACACTAATATTGTTGGTGGAACGAAAATCTCTCAACGCGTGTAATTGTGAAATCAAAACCTCTTGAATTCGGATCAAAATTTATTAGGATTAGGATATGCTTTCGAAATAGGTAATATTTTTTGAGGCGATTTCTTGACTACTGTCTTTACATAAGAAAAATTTGCTGTTAACTCACCTAGCGCCCGTACTGGATCTTTATAGAATCTTAGAAGGTCTTTGGATATGCCATAGATTTCAGTACTAGACATAACAACCGTCAGTTTTTCAAGAGAACTGGCATCCTTGGTTGTTATGTTTTTCACTGTTCCTGGGAAAGGATGACTAAATATGCAGTGATAAAATTCATGTAATTTAAATGAGGACTTCTGTTTATATTACTTTCCCATTTTCAAATGAAAGTAGATTCCATTCTGAGAATTTTGAGACCAGCCGCACTCTCCTACGATGAATAGTTCTTTTTCTATGAGCTTTTAAATTTTCGGCTACGAATGACGTCATTTCACCCCTCCTCTCTGGGCGGGACCCCCTCCACCCATCCTAGTGTGACGTCACTCGTTGCTAAAATTCTGAAAGCTCATAGAAAAATTCATCACGGTTGGTCTCAAAATTCCTAGAGTGGAACGTACTTTCATTTAAAAATATAACGGAAGTCGTGGGTGCTCCTCATTGTGCATGTAATTCAGGAGCTCAAAAGTCAGTACAGCGGGCTTGATACGATAGCAGGGTCATAGTAGTTATTCATTTGGCCCAGTAGAGCAACACTAGGCAACACTAGCACACACACACATATATATATATGTTACGGGCACAAGCCAAAGTGGAGCATTTGCAGGACATGCCCCGGCAGTTGGCGGACTGCCCGGCCTCGTTGGGCAAATGCGAAGACGATGTGAGAGATTGGGGTTCGATGGGTCAAAGCCGAAGGGAAATAAGACACCCAAACTTGAATGTTAGTATTGTTATTCTGGCGTTCTCGTCGTGTTATCCTGTTGCTTGTCTCGTGGCTGAGTTTAATCATAATGTCGGACCGAAGTGGTTTCACAGTTCCTGATGATGATGATGATTCTCATACTAGGTGCATAATAAGGACTGGCATTTTTTTTTACTGCTGTTTCTTTGACAAGGTTCTACTAAACTTAATTTTTAAACCATCATCCTTATCACAATTCTTTTTTTCCCCCTAGTAATGGTGATGGTTTTGTGTCTATGTTCGGGATTTGCCCGCCAAAAGTCGGGCAGACCCTAGGACCGCCCGGACAGTCCGCCTATTGCCCGACTTGGCTTGTGCCCGTGACGTATACAGCACAGGCGCCTCATGGAGGAACCAGTATTTTATCCAGAGAGTTCATATTGTTGACAGAAAAACAATACACTTTCATCTGCCTGTTTGATATTTAAAATCATCGTGTCGTTGCTAGTTACCTATTTTCGATAAATAATCGCAATCGTCGGTTGCTGTAACCTCACCAGTTGAATCCTTGTGTGATTTTCTCAGGTGAAGAGAGTGGCAGCTGGACGGGAGAAGAGCTTCCCTCGCATCCTGGCGTATCACCTCGACCCATGAAAAAGTCCACCGCTAAAAGTGGACATCGCCCCAAGAACCCGCTACTCACTCCACCAGAAAGCCCAACTTCTCGAAGATCAAAATAGTGTCCCAGTTATACAAATAAGTCAGAAACTAATATTATTCAGTGTTGAAGTTGTTCACACAATGTTCCATTATTTCGTAACTTCACAGTCATACTAGAGCAGTTCTCTTTTACAGTATAAAAATGAAATTAATTATAAGTTATATTTTTCAACCACTATCGTCTCTGGTCTCCAGACTGAAGGTTGTCTTCACATGTTGGCAATTATTTTGATACGATACCTAGTTAATAACAACTTTCCAACCCTGATATGCAGTGTACCTAATTGATTACAATACACAGTTACACACCTTGTGCCAGGAAATCATCTACATATTTGCAAAGTGCGTTTTGTTGCATTTTTTGTTGTTGTAAACTACATGAACTATATAGGGGGTTCATGAGATTTTATATATTCCTTACTCTCAAAATTCCATTATTTCAATAGATCCAGAATTCTACAAACTTAACTCCTTTTGCTTTCTCACTACCAATGGTAGGCATTAGGTGGGCAAATTTGTCCTCTGTTCCTGTCACTACTTCTCGTCTACATTCCACCTTCCAACATATATTGATATTTGGTTCCACTATTCATCTTGTTTGTCCAATATTCGTATTGCCTTGTTGTGAAAGGTATACTTTTTATCCTGGTGTTCTGCTAATCCTTTAGGGGCTGATCGGCTGTTGTAAATATATACCTGAAACGTGAGCCCATGATTTCCCTCCGTTTACTTGGTGTGTTACACAATATAAAAGCTCATGCAAAGCTGAAAGATGTTCATGTTGATAGTTTCAATTGTCTTCTATAATTCTGACGACATGAAGGAGCCTGGAATTGTGCTGCAATGTCTGGTACTTACTATTATAAATTGAACATTAGGGATCCCCTCTCCTTTACATCAGAAAATCCTTGCGGACAGTTCATGATTTTTTCTTTGTTTTAGGTCCAAAGTCAGTGAAATATTCCAAATTTATCAAGTTTTGCTTGTCATTTTTTCTTTATCCCCAATTGAAATCGAAATGTAACGATTTAAAACTAATTACTTGAGAATTCCATTAAAAAAAAAAAACATAGCATTGCTTTTGTCTACAGGGACCTTAAACTAATAACCACACTTGCTATTGACAACATGGTCAATTCAGCCTTAATAATACCAAGCTGGTTTTATTTGTCTTTTCCTCTTTATTGTTTAATATGAAAAAGTAATTGTTGGGGGATGGGAGCATTACAGTTTGTTCATTCAAATGAACTTTTCTCACAAATAATAGAGGTAATTTATTGTGAGACAGGTTGAAATAGGATTTTGGTGAATATCTGGGTCCGGTAGTGGCAGGTCGATGGTATAGGGTGGAAGGAGGTGAACTCCGGCTTCGTCTCCTAAGTCGTACAATTGATATCCCAAACACCGGAAACCACAGCGTAGCCTCCTGAGGGATTAGCTCTGTGGCCGCCCCACTCCAAGCAATAAAAAACCCATTTTCAAGGAAGGGAGGGGGATGAGGTTATCAGAGGCGCTTAATTGCATTTTTATTCTACTCCCTGTGTGTTCTCGTAGAAGGAAACCCCTTGACATAGTGATTGATATCAATCTGTGATTCAAGATTTTGATTTGTTACTAAACCAATTATTATACGAGTACCTGCATAAGCAACGCAGATCTGAACGATCGAATAGGATTGAATTGATCTTCAGTTCTAATTAATTGTGACCATAACGCAGGTACCTATTCAGATTTTGAAATTTTCAAGCCTTTGTTCCTATATGCGCCTACTTCCAGTGTTCAGGTAGCTTGGGTAATATTGAACAATAATTCCATTTCTATGGTGAATTCTTATAACGTCATCGATTGCTTTAAATATATTGCCCCATTAGTGTGATAGTTTGTACTTAATAAGCGATGTACTTAAATTAGTACATTGGTTACTATTTTTGTTATAGAGGTTTATAGTTTTATATGAAACTGTACATAAAGAAATGAATGTAAATAACTGTTCTCGTATTTTTTAGGTAATATCTGCATTTGTCTTGATTTTATTCAATAATTATCCAACAAAATGAGCAATTAAAAGTATTGTACAGTTATAAATATGGGTTTCATACTGTGATTATGGGGGAGTTCAAGGCCTTAATATTATTTATCGTACATGAGCGATAGTACCTATTTTTAGTGATATATATATATATATATATATATATATATATATATATATATATATATATATATATATATAAAATTTTATTTGCATCTTGTGATATACTTTCTTACTGTTATTGAATACACCGTCCAGTAGGTCATTATTTTAGTGTTGTACTTCTAGTATTTATATTGGTGTTAGATTTTCATCTACCTTATTTTTATGCATTTTGATTGTACTTTGTACTCCTTTCAATTTTTGATTGAAATTGGACTTTATAGGCTTCAATCATGGAGTCTGTTTAGATAAACATTCTAAATTGGTAATATAGCAGTATACATTTCTATCATCCAAATTATTCAAAAATAATAATATTGAAATGATGTTGAAAATTTTGTTCAACGTTTTTATTTGAATAGGTATTGGTTTAATAGAGGCTAAACCCAATTTATCAAGTGTCAAAGAGGTTTGAATGGAAACGGGTCAGGTAAATTTGAAAAATCAGCAGTCATGGAGGAGCAAAGTTTGGCCATGATCCAAATACCTAGCTCTCAAGTGTGTTATCTCTGACAGCCTACGTATTAAAACCCCAAAGACGTACTAAAGTGTGTCTGCTTTAGGTAAACTATCGTAAAGAATGTTCTGAATAAATTGAATTGTCTTTCAGTACACAACTGGCACAACCAGGGGATGTACATCTATATCTAGACACGCAGTTGTGTGGGATATGACAATGAAAATCAACTGGGAACTATTATTAATGATTGACCGTTCTGGTGAAAAAATGACGCCAAACGGGGTGGATGTTATCCAGTTGTAAGAACTGGAAATTGTGTAGGTACTGGAGCAATGAAGACATCACACCACTGCCAACCCAGTGCAGCTTAGGTTTTAGTTAGCAGTACATTCAATAATATAACTGTTATTGGCCCGTAACCAGTTGTTCAGAGTGTGTTTGGTTATTTGAATCTCTCAGCAATGTGCAGACCTCACTAAGTAACTTTTTAGGAAGTATTCCATGCAGCTGTGTGGCTGACTGTCAAGGTAAATCCTCGGCTTTCCCCAGAACCTGAACTGAATTTCAAATAAAACCTGTGCCGGAATATTATTCATCCCCCGTACGTCACAGGAGCCAGGTGAAGGATAAGCCGCCCCTTGAAAGCCTCCGACTTGCTGGCACAAAGAGCCAATGTGCTGAGATGTGAGAGAGTTGTAAAATACATTTACGTGTGCAATGAGGAGTACCCATGCGTCTGAAATCTGCTGTTTTTTTCGAATCGTTTTTCCAGCTGATAACTGATGAGGAAATTATTCGGGAAAAATAACTTGGGTATATTTACACGGTTTCCATTGAGTACCTTGAGGACCAAAAACTGACGTGCAGTGGTGTCGCGCAGTTCTTTCAAGTACTTTCATATTATGTACCTAATTACCTGGAAAAAATAAAAAATTTCAATTCTTCCACGCCACAGTTTTGATGTTGCCCAAGTTCAGCTGATTTCAACAACTTTCTTCTTTAAACTGATTTTTATAAATTTTACGACGCTCCAAGTGATAATTTTTTTATAGTAACTTGAACCAGTATTGGAGATACAAGGGTACCCCTACCTCAACTTATTCATGGATTTATCTGCCTAGTGGCAGCCTGTGACGTCATCAAATCTTCGATTTTTAATAAATTGCATAACTGCAAATTTTTGGAGCAAACCCAAGATAGATTTCTCATATCAGGTAGGTAGGTACTCCTTTCAATCTGCACTTCCAAATAAAACAGTGAAACAAATAGGTGGGTACTCTTCGTGACTGCTTACCAAGTGATAACAGGATAACTATGTTGCTAAAATAATTTCTAAATCATAATTCCTTTTGATTAATCGTGAAATAGAACTAATTGAACCTTTTATACTCGCCTTTTTCACACGGGAAGCATAATAGCAAAATATGGGAGTCGAACTTGCTCACAACGCCTTTTGCAATTGCATTTTCAACACCGGCCTCTCATTGTAGCTAGCACATTGATACTACCTTGAGATGAGAGGCCATTATACGAAGAATCATGTGGGGCAAAGATGTCAGTTGGTTACAGTGAGAGGTGTGGTAAAGAAGCGTTTTTTAAAGGAACATGATATTTGTGTAAAGGGGGCGGGGTGGGGGGTTTACCTCAGAATAGAAGCTTCTGCTAAAATAAAACGTCAAATAACTAAATAAAAACTGTTATGGATTATTTGTTTTCATCCCTGGGGCTTTTGTGACCTTGAGGAATGCCGAGTAATTGGCAGTGTCTAATGGTGATGTTTACTTTCCGCCCTCATCCTGAGAACCAATATATTGCGTTTTTGATCCGTCATTTTGCTGCTACTCAACATTTTCAAAAGTTGGAATAATACTTGGGTCGAGGCTGTCTGCTCACATTGTATTGATAAACTAAGTAGAGCATCCTTCAGAATTTTGCAGTATTGAGCCAATTTGAATATTTTATCTAACAAAATACGACGTAGGTACCTTCAAGTATTATATAGCAGAAATGACTGCTCATGTTTTATTGTGGCTATCAATTTTCTGTTCATGACTTGCTGTTTCCAAATTTGCCTTGCAACAATGACCTCGAACTTTGTATACAATGAAATGAGTGCCTCAGGAGGTTTGTTTCTCATTTTGTTAAGTATTCAATTTAATATTAAAACGAGTCAACGTTGCGTTGACCGATTTCAGTATTCATTTGGTACAAATATTAGTTTTAATTTGTAATGCCTACAACAATAATCGAACCATTTTCTTGTTTTAACTGAATTCATTTGCTAAAACACTAATAAAATAAATTTTATGGTGAATGTTTTCTAGAGTTTGTACCAGTATTTATTGAACGAGTGAATGATGTCCAGCCATTCCAGAATTATAATTATTAATTCAATTGAAATTGCAGCGGAATTAATAATGGACCTGATGAATCTGTATGAATAAATGGGCTTTCAACTATTGATGAACCTGATTGTTGGTACCTATCTAGTTTTTTCATCGTTCCCCATTCATGTGACAAGATGGATGATAATTGTAACGGGTAGGACTAGACGCCTACTATGTATATACATCACCCTCGTTGGGACGCTGAAGGGTATGCCTCAACAGTAGGTATGCATTGGTGAACCTGGGGCCCATTCCTAAAGACTTCAACTTTTCACTTTGTAAGTCTTCATTAGTACTCTTCACTTCGCGAATTATGAAAAGTAGGTGAACTGTCTATTCCTAAAGACTTAACGCTCTCACTCTGCAGTTCTCGAAACGAAGTGTGTTCTGTTCTCCAATAACTGTTACAGTTTATCGTTGGATTTTCCGATCGTTTATTCTGAAAACGATTTCATCAAGTCTTCTGTCTTTCTATAAGTTAATTTACTTGGGATTTGGTTAGGTAAAGCGACTCCCTGAAGGTTGTGTCGCTGACGACGAAATTCATTCGCACTCGATGAATGCGGCCGACGGAGGGTCGAGCATGTTCATCATCATCATCCTCAGATGAGAAGTATCGGAAAATTTCCATTAATAAAAATTAGGTAGGTTTTCACCGTTTGTCCACCAACAACAACAACCTGTCGCTTCCTAACCTTTCCTTCCTCCAAAATGTAGAGTATTTTGACGAGCTAAATTCGGTGCTATTATATATATATGCTTGCCCTCGAACTAATTGGACCACATTTAGACCTAATCGAAAGACTGAATTCTCTTCTTTTTATTGATACTACCAAACAATGAATTTAATGAAGAACTAAAACCTAAAAACCGATTTATAAAGTATGTCATTCTACCGGGGAGTCATTTAGGACTCTGCAAAAATGTTTGGAACTCTTCGTTTGGAACGCAGACTCTTCACTTTGCGAAAGATTCCTTTAGGAACGGAACTGTTCAAAACAGGGTAAAACTGCAATTCTACACTTTGCATTTCACTCTTCCTCTTCAAATCAAGAGCGTTCTTTAGGAATGGAATTCTTTCACAAAGTGCGGAGTGTGGATGTGAAGAGTGAAAGTCATTAAGAACGGGCCCCAGGTCTACATAAAATAGAATCTGTATGTGATCTATAAGAACTATTATATTTTTTAAGTTAATGCATACCTTCAGTTTGGAGTGCTGCATACCTACCAAGCTTTCTCCAAGTCTGGATTTACTGGGCAAGTTTTGTGGGTTAAAATTCCGCTTTTTGTGACCAAGTTCTATTCAGTAACACTTATTGACTAAATGATGAGGTGTTTATGTCGGGAAGTCTAGAAAGAAAACGAGTGTGAAATTTGAATTTGAGTTCCTGCTAGCAATGACGTATCAGGTAAATGCCGGGTAGTTCAACTCAAATCCTGCGTGGTAGTGCATAAGTTTAAACGATGTACAGAACCCCAGTGGAAGGAACCAAAAATTCAGAAATCAATTTTTAAACAATACGTCCTCAAAATCAAGGGGAAGGTCACGGCAAAGGTTCTTGAAGGTTGACATTTCTAATGTTAGGTTGCTGGCAGTATTGGGAACCATCGACTTCAGCCCCCCACCATTTCTGTATGCACTATGTGCATTCCGTCGAATGGGGTTAGATATATAATGCTGGTAAATCAAAACTCTTCCCGAATTATATGAACTTACACAAGCTGGGAAGTACCTAACTGTAGCCTAGTTCATGCAGTCCCTTACAGCTTGTTAAAAGCAACCCGGGCATGCGCAGTAGGTAGGTAAGGGTGAGGCAGATTCCCTGTTTGTGCAGACCCAGTGCGAGCTCCGGGCCAAGTGAGGGCTGCTCTGAACCTTGTGCCCGCCACAGCGAGCATGTGAGGGCTGCACCGAGTAAGCCCTCGTGTGCCGCACGAGGAGACCAGGGGCAGCCGAGATCTACGCATGTGCCCTCGACTCGTTCCAGCTGCCCATGCTCCGAAGAAGCTTCAGGCCAGGGGCGTTGCGTCCATAAGGCCACTGCCCCGGCACCCAAAAACTCCGACCATTGTTCAGCTGGCATTTGAATTTCCCTCTGCACACTGTACCAAGCAAGTTCAACAGGGACTCACCAGATTTCTCTGGCTCTGGATATTCTAGTACAAAACCTAGGCTCCTGAAACTGGCAGGTAGGTCCTGGGTCCCAGTGTTTCCATGGCAACCGAGAAAAGTGGCCCGTCTGCGCATGCTCAGTCGAGTATAAATGTTGTTTGCCACACCCACTTCGGGCCTGTCCCCAGAAACTGATTTCCACCTCAAAATCGTTCATTTCACAATCGATTTAATCCCTTCGATTAAATTTGTCATCTCGATACGAGATGCTTCTTCGATTTGTTTTTGTTGTCTCTGAATCACATTCGCTTTCTCTATTGAGTCTGCTGTCAGTTTTCAATTTTTCAGAGTCAAATTTTGTGCGTTTTGTGTTCGGTCCCGTTCTGATGTTACCTATGTGCATTTTGTCCTATTGCTGTTTGTGGTTTGTCGATTGATCGGCATCGTAACACACAGATAACTACCTAGCTTCTAGTCAATAGCTTCTCCATTGAAGTAGGTACTGGCCGACGACGGGTCACTGTTTTGTTATATTTTAGTTTACTATATTTTTGTAACACATGAGTTCAGTGGCTAAGTTGCAGTAGAAATTGTCGAGGTTTTCATACGACTATAGTGTTGATTAAAAGAGATAAGCGTTGCTGAATATCAGTAAGGGAAGGGTGTTGTTGCCTTGGGGTATTTTGTAGATAAATCTGTTGGTTTTGTGTTCTGGTTTGGTGCCCCACTGTTTTCAGACCCCACCCACCGCTACTACATACAACGAACATCAGCCCAACTTCCCAAACACTAAGTAGGTACACTGGCATGTTGGTACTGGTATACTTACTACTACGACGTCCAGATATTAGTCAGTCTGGTCACAGGACTGTTTGGTTCTTCATTAAAGCACAATTTAATGATTCGGTAGACTTTTATTTTAAAGTAAATTCGGCACTCAACGAGTTAACAACATCTAGCTATCCCAGTCTAGTCTGTAGACAAGCCCAATGGCGGGAACGCATTTTCACTAAAGGACGGCAAATGGCCCAAACTCTTATTTTCAAACATCTTCCCCTTTTCATTGTTGAAAAATGAAAGTCTTACAAAACATGAAAGCTTACAGACATTAAACAATACATCTATAATAATTTAAAGTAACACGAAGGCAACATAATACAGTCAACATAATAGAAATCTGGAACATAACA
The DNA here is from genome assembly GCA_954871275.1 of Leptopterna dolabrata. Lineage (NCBI taxonomy): Eukaryota > Metazoa > Arthropoda > Insecta > Hemiptera > Miridae > Leptopterna > Leptopterna dolabrata. The sequence goes on from OX940974.1 coordinate 25,117,934, forward strand.
CAGCTTACAAACATGAGTAACATTTAAACGAAGACAAAAGAAAAGAATGAACGCATCACATTTCAGTATCTCGGTATCTGTACGGAAGGTTGACCTTGCGGCCAGACTTAGTTTGATAGGTCGTATCATTAACCTTACTGGAGGGGGAGGAGGAACTTCTGGGTTTGTTATTTTTTGGAACATCAGGTTCAGTTTCAGGTTCTGCTTCTAAGTCATCGTCATAATTAACTACAAATGGATTGTTGGATTCAAAACTAGAACCACACTTCCTCATCAATAACGAATTCCTGCGAAGGACTCTACCCCTCACTCTGACAAGGTATGAGCGAGGCTCAACCTTAGCAATAACCAAACCCTCCTCCCACAAGGTCGTGTTTGGATTTTGGACCAAAACCCTTTCTTTGACCTCAAACGTGTTGGGTGTCCTACTTGACCTATCGTAATAGTCTTTCTGTTTAGGTTTGGTTCTGATTTGAGGATCATGAATTATTTTGGGACGGAGGTGGTCAAGAGGCACAGGTAGCTTACTAATCAGATTTTTTCCCATAAGGAGTTGGGCAGGAGAATATGGTAGCCCAGCAACTGGGGAGTTACGGTAGTTCAAGAGGTATAGGTTGATATCGCGACCTTCATGATGAGATTTCCTCAGTAATGACTTTCCAATGCCTACCGCTTTTTCAGCTAGCCCATTACTACGATGGTGGTGAGGTCTCAAGAATCTGACGTCAAAATTCCACTCAGCTGCAAAGTTGAGAAATTCATACGAGTTAAATGGATTGTTATCTGCTACCAATAGTCTAGGAATTCCGAAACTTCCAAAAATAATTTTGAATGATTCGATTACCGATTTCGCTGACTTATCTTTGACTCTCACGACCTCCAACCACCTCGAATAGTAGTCGATGACGAAAAGATAAACGCTATTATTGATTTCTCCAATATCAGCCGCTATTTTGTAAAAAGGGATTTCAGGAATATCATGGGGCATTAGGTCTTCCTTAATCTTGCTACGCTGGAAGCGCCGACAGACAGCACAAGACGCAGCAATATCAAGAACAGCCGTCATGATACCGGGCCAATAGAAAAACTGTTTCGCCTTATTTTTAATTTTGTGGAATCCTAAATGGGTTTCATGCAACAAATGCAGAATATATTTTCGCAATTTCATTGGAACTATCAATCTTTGATCATAATAAACTAATCCATTTTCGACAGTTATACCATTACGAATTTTGAAATAATGATTGAGATCTGAATCTTGACTGGTAACAGTTTTCGGCCAACCATCTGTAAAATACCGGATAGGCTGAGCCAACGTCTCATCATTTTCTGTTTCACTAACAAATTTCTCCATTTCATGATCAGTGAAACTAATACTAGTTCCAATTGTATGAACCACATCTTTCATACTAGTGTCATCATCGCTCATAAACAATGTTGCGAGATAACAGGTCAGCTAATACCATTTTTCGACCAGGTAAGTATTTAAGTTCAAATGAGTATGGGAGTAACTTCAAACGGAGCCGACGAAGACGAGTGTTCGGGATTTTACTTATTTCTTTTCTAATTACCGAAGTCAAGGGGGAGTGATCCGTGTAGGCAGTAACATTGGGGTGGCCATAAATGTAATGGTGGAGTTTCTGAAAAGAGAACGTGAGAGCAAGGAGTTCTTTTTCAATCTGTGCATACTGACATTCAGTCTCCGTCATAGACCTACTGCAAAACACCACCGGTTTACCATTCTGAAGGGAGTGCTGACTAGCGTCAGCTTGTATTTCAATACTATCATTAGGGTTGAAGAAAGCAAGCATAGTAACATCACAGACCATATTTTTTATCTTCGCAAATTGATTCTCATGGGCAAGGGTCCAGACCCAGTCATTCTCTTGTTTAAGCAAAGGCCTGAACGGCGCAATGGCCTCTGACAAGTTAGGAATGTAACTGCGCAGATAATTGACCATCCCGAGTATTTTTTGGAGTTCTTTCAAACAAGTGGGTGGTTTCAAGTTTTTGATGGACTCAATTCGAGAAGGATCTGGCCTGTGCCCGTGCTTATTAAATAACATTCCAATGAATTTGACTTCCTCAACAAAATACTGAATTTTTTCAGCATTAAATTTTATATTATTTGCCCTAGCGATTCCAACCACTTGTTTGACTATTCTATTGAGTTAATCTTTAGTCTCAGCAAAGCAGAGAATATCATCAAAATATACTTCCACACCATTGACATGGCCAAAATATTTAGACATCAGCTTTTGGAAAATTTCTGGAAGGCAAGACAACCCGAACGGTGCCCTCAAAAACCTATAAATCCCATAAGGTGTCGAAAACGCGCACAGATCCCGTGAGGCCTCATCTAAAACTATCTGATGAAACCCTTGTTTGAGGTCAAATAGGCAAAAATATGACTTGTTGGCCATCTCTAGTGACAGTTCTTCAGGAGTGGGTATTTCAAAATAATCTCTTATGAGATACTTATTAAGATGTTGAGGATCAATACAGAGCCGCAAAGATGAATCTGGCTTCTCAACTATTACTAAGCTATTTACCCATTCAGGTGGGTTACTCACCTTCTGAATGACCCCTTGCTTCTCCAGGTTAGCCAAAGTAGGATTCAGTTTGTCTTTGATTTTATAAGGAACACGCCTCGAAGGACACGACACAGGGACAGCACCCTCTTTCAATTTAAGCGAACAAACATCTGGAAATGAACCAATTCCGCGAAAAATATCCTCGTTACATTTGATAAATTCCGAACAAGACATCGAGATGCCTTTGACAATATCAATGCGGTTGATTAGTTCGAATTTTAAGCAAGTGGCCAAGCCTAGAATTGGAGGGCATTTTTCGTGATTCACCAACTATGAAATCCAACTCATGTTCTATGGCATTGTATCGCAGGGGGAGCCTAATCAAGCCCACTGGCCGAATCTTAAAACCCCCAAAAGCCTCTAATCGTACAGGCGTACTAACAATTCGTGTGGAGACATGCAAATCTTCCAAGGGCTTTAATGGCAATATATATTCGTTTGGGCCCCAGAGTCAAGCTTAAAGGAAACAGGTTTAGATCCATTTAGTAGTAATTCAACTGTCCACTCCCTTGTCTTAGAAACAATAGTATTAATAGGGACATTACTAGTAGCAATAATGCTACCAACATTAAGGCTAAATGCAACGAGTTTAGTTGCAAAATCCGCCACCACGTGGCAGCACCAAAATGAATCAATTTCATTCTACTTCTCATTTGAGAACGGAGCGAGATATTTCAGTTCGGAAAACGGATTTCTCATCAATATTCACGTAGAATTCTGGGTAATTGGTTTAAAAAGTGTGCACAATTTTTTTGCACACTGTTCCAAAAAATGTTTGTTCAAATTTTGAACATTTTCAAAAAGTGGCCTTATAGGCAATTGCATTGGACTCTAGAGAATACAAATCCGTTTTCAGAATTTTTCTAAATTGACTGTAGCCGTCGGATTCTCGTTTCCAGGATTTTGGGTACAAGGGTCAAGCTCGAGAGCTTCTGCCTCCTTGTGGGGGTAGAGAGATCTTGGCCACCTCAGGCATTCTCACTTTTCAACTTCCCTCTCCTTATATTGAATGAACTGGATGCAGTAATAAACTGGCACAGGAAGTGTGCAAATTTCTGTCCATGTTCAAAAAATTGTTATTTCTACACGTATTTGTTCACATGGTAACCATATTCGGAAAGTGTTCTCACACCTACTTGCGCTATATAACACTACTTAGTTGTTTCAGAAAGTGTGCAAATGTTTGCCCACTGTTCATAAACTCTTAGGTAGTAGGTGATTGTTCAAATTTCGATCATTTTTTTGAAACGGGTATTTTTCTTAGTTCGTAGTTGCAATAGGAATAGTAGGTTCAGAAAGTATGCTCATTTTGGCCCACTGTTCAAAAAACTGTTAGGCAATGTTAAAATTTTGAAAACTTCCGAAAGTGGCTTTATTTATGTTATTACGTTATAAGAACCTTCTTCCAGGATTTGGTGGCAAAGGTCATGAACTATCAAGGTCATGGGCAATCTCTATGAGGGCATTTAGAGTTCTTGGACGCCTTAGACATTCCCATTTTGAACTTCCCTGACGTCCAATGAATTTGATGCAGTTGTAACTTTGCACAGAAAACTGCTAATTTTTGCCCCCCCCCCCCCCCCCGTTCAGAAATCGGTTTAAAATAATAGGTACCTACCTACCTATTGGAATCCCCCTCGCGTCTACCACCTTGCCGTTGGTGGGGGGGCTTAGTCCGCGGCGCACACCATCTATTGCACGATCGCACCTCCTTGGAGTGTGTTGATCACTGGATGGTGTGGGCCATTGCACACGGCAACTAAGAGTAGACAACCCTCAAGACCAAGGTGTACACGCCGTGCTGATGGTCTGCATGGTGCAGAGGGCAATGTGCACATCTAACGGCTGCCCCCAGGGTACCGGCCGACCCCCTGGGTGTACTTAGGCTTGCCTATACATGCGGGGCTCTGTATGGGTGGACGACCCTTTCCCTAGCTTCTCGTGGGATCAAAACGAAGAAGAACGAAAATAAAAATTTACATTTACCAACCACTGTCAGTGAGGAAGAGAGCTGCTCTGAACTCTCCACCTCACTGACAGAAATGGCAATCTCGGAAGTTGGGGCTGAACAAACCCCGACATCCTTGGATTGCACAGGCGCAGGTGGCGCTTCTCAAGAGCAATCCACCAGCACACAAAGTTTGGGCCGCCGACCCTCTGGCGCTCAGCTGAGGAAGGCGGCCAGACAAAGGGCTCTCGATAGAGGGGAGCCCATTAAGCCTCGTAGGAGAAAGAGGTCGGGGAAGCCTGTTCCTGATGCCGGAGCGACGGGGACCCGTGAAGGAGCAACCACCTCACAAGGGGCAGAAACGCTAATCAGCGTTGAACCCCTTGTACCCGGTGGCGTCTCTGGAGCGGGTTTCCGCCCACCTCTGGCAGTGGGACCGGGTGGGAGTGGAGTGGGGGCGAGTACGCCGGGTAAACGGCCACGCACCCCCCACACCACCCCCCCCTCGGCCTCAATGCCTAGGATCAAGAAGGCACGGGGAGAGACCGTGGCCCAATCCGGAGCATCACCTCAGGGTGACAGCTCTGGCGGGTACAGCGGTGCACTCTCCACCACCAAGATGGTCGTAGTACACGGCAACCACCCCGTGGAACGACTATCGGACGTGGAAGCCAACTTGGTCCTGGGAGCAATAGTGCAGGCAACGTTCCTGGAGGCGCCCGGCCAGGGTCCGCAGTTCACAAACGGCTATACCAGCAATGGTGTGGTCCACCTGACCTGCTCCAACAGCCAGTCGAAGGGTTGGCTGGAGGAAAGGGTTGGGGTGCTGCGGCCTTGGGATGGTGCCACCCTCCGGACGGGGCACGCAAAAATGCTGTTGGAGGATCAGGTGAAGGTTGGGGTCTGGATCCCCACCGACTTCCTTGATCGATCCGACGCAAGGAAGCTACTTCCTTTGTTTGAGATCCAGAATCCTGGACTCTCAACGAAGGAATGGCGCCTTTTGTTCAGCCGAGCGGATGAGAGAGGGCTAGAGCTCGTGCTGAAAATAGATAAGGGCTCTCTGGAATGGTTGAAGGGGCACAACTTTAAACCCCACTTCCACACCCGGAGAGTCACCTTTAGGCAGCTGTCCACACCACCGAGTGATGCTGCGGGTCATTCAGATAAACCTGCAGCATAACAAGGTGGCGACAGCTGCCCTATGCCAGCTGCTCGCAGCTGGCAACTACGACGTCGCCCTGATTCAAGAACCCTGGGTCTACCGGGGCAGAATCATGGGCCTCAACAACGCAGGAGGTAAGTTAATCTACAAACGCGATTGCGTGGATGATGTACGTGCCTGCGTATTTGTCAAAAATGACATCAATTCACTAACTATGTCTGAGTTCTGTTTCAGGGATTTAGTAGCAGTGAAGATAACCCTCTCTGAAAATGGCCAAAGGGAGCACATAATAACTGCCTCAGCCTACTTTCCGGGAAACTCATCGGAGGGGCCACCACCCGTGGAGGTGCCGGACCTTGTCGAAAAATGCCGCACGGACAATGTGCAGCTCCTAGTCGGCGCGGATGCCAACGCCCACCATGTTGCCTGGGGAAGCACCGACACCAACACCAGAGGTAGATGCTTGTTTGACTACCTGGTAGCTAGTAATCTATATGTAGCAAACCGGGGAAACAAACCAACATTTGTCACCATAAATAGGAAAGAGGTCCTTGACATTACCATTATTACCCCTCCACTAGATCAAAGAATAAAGAAATGGTTCGTATCCGATACTCCCTCCTACTCGGATCATAGGTATATTGTTGTGGAAATCCAAGGTGTGGGTAAAACGCAGCAATCCTACCGCGATCCTCGGAAGACGAACTGGGAAGCCTATAGGGAGGAAGTGGAGGGCTGGTTGAGAGGAACTCGGACCAAATTACACAATATAGTTGATATTGAGGCGGTAGCGGGAGAATTAGAAGAGGCACTACTCACCTCATTCAATAATCACACTCCTATGACAACTAAACTCTCAACCACCGGGGTCCCCTGGTGGAATAGGGAAATAGAAGTCACTAGGCGTGAAACACGCAAACTATATAATAGGGCGCAAAAGACGGGCAACTGGGACGCTTATAAGACCAAGCTGGCCCAACTCAGGAGTCTTATAAGGAAATCACAAAGGGACACATGGAGGAAGTTCTGTGAAGAGGTGGAAAAAACCTCGGAATGTGCAAGACTCCAAAGAGTCCTTTCTAAGGCTCCTATCAATCCAATTGGCACACTAGTTAAACCAGATGGAAGCTACACCACAACAGCCGGGGACACTCTAGCGCTCCTACTAGAGACTCACTTCCCTGGCTCGGCGGTGACTGACGTTCGGGGACCCCCACCTCAACCACCAACCGGCGCTCAGGGTATGAGAGCAACCAGGGCAGACTGGGAAGTGGCAAAGGGTGTGGTCTCCATTGAACGCACAAAGTGGGCTATCAGCACCTTCAGCCCATACAAATCGCCGGGCCCAGATGGCATTATCCCCAAACTGCTTCAGGAAGGGGGCCATGGGGTAGCCAGGATCCTGAGTGCACTCTTTAGGGCCTGCCTGGCTACAGGCACAATACCCCAAAGATGGAGCAAAGCAAGGGTCATCTTTCTGCCTAAGCCAGGGAAACCTTGGTACAACCAGGCAAAGGCGTTCAGACCCATCTGTCTAACGTCCTTCATTTTGAAGACATTAGAGAAACTGGTTGATAGGTATCTGAGGGAAACCTCTCTCACAGAGAGGCCTCTACACACCAATCAGTTTGCCTATCAACCGGGCAAATCCTGTGAGGCAGCACTGCACCACCTGGTGTCACAGGTGGAATCGGTGCTAGCAACTAAAGAATTTGCCATAGGTATATTTCTGGATATAGAGGGCGCTTTTGACAATACCTCTGTAGACTCAATTATAAACTCAGCGCGCCGGCATGGAACAAACACCACCCTGTGTAGGTGGATAAGTACCATGCTGACTAGCAGGACAGTAGAGGCTGAGCTCCTTGGGGAGTCCGTGGGGATGTCTGTGGCAAGGGGTTGCCCGCAGGGCGGGGTTTTGTCCCCCCTTCTGTGGGACCTTGTTGTGGACTCTCTGCTGGAGAAACTCAGTGGTCAAGGCCTCTACGTACAGGGCTATGCTGATGATGTGGTAATCCTAGTTAGGGGTCCCTTTGTCAGCACAGTCTCAGATCTGACACAGTCAGCTCTGAAAGCAGTGGAAGACTGGTGTGGCACAGAGGGCCTAAATGTAAACCCAAATAAAACCACGCTGGTTCAATTCACAAGAAGGAGGAATCTGAGAGGTCTCTCAGAACCCCGGTTTTACAACTCAAAGGTGTCATTCCAGCGTGGGGTGAAGTATCTGGGCGTCTACCTGGATGCAACGCTCACCTGGAACAAACACCTCGAGTACATAGCAAATAGGGGCAAGGGAGCCCTTATGTGCGCAAAACGCAGTTGCGGAAAAACATGGGGCCTACAGCCGCGGATGGTCCACTGGATTTATACCGCGATAGTACGACCCATTCTTACGTACTGCTGCGCTGTGTGGTGGCCGAAGATCAGTCAGGTAGGGGCCTGCCAAACCCTTACCAGTGTACAACGACTGGCCTGTCTAACCATCACAGGTGCAATGCATGGTACACCCACTGCAGCCATGGAGATTCTACTGGGCTTACCCCCAATAGATATCTACATTAAAGGGGAGGCCGCAATGGCCTCCCTGAGGCTGAAATGGAATGGTACCTGGCGGGACACACCCCACCCAGGCCATACCAATATACTAAAGGCTATACAAGAACCACTACTTGACATGGTGGCGGATGTTATGCCAAAAACCCTCCATCAACCACACCCATACGCATCCGTGCTGATGTGGGCGGGGCATGGTTGGAAAAAATGCTGCTCCAATGATATAATCTGGTACACAGATGGATCAAAAATGGATGACGGCACTGGTGCCGGAGTATACGGGGCAGGACCCAGGTGGGACTTTTCAACCCCACTGGGGAATTTCACCTCTGTATTCCAGGCAGAAATAGTGGCAATTGATGCTGCGGCTTCTGAGAGCCTGAGGAGGGGACACCGTGGATCCCACACCCGCATACTCTCGGATAGCCAAGCATCAATAAAAGCACTTACAGCCCCCATCGTCTCATCTAGAGTGGTCTGGGACTGTATGCAAACCCTCAACGCCCTGGCGAAACACAACAGAGTTACTCTGGAGTGGGTGCCAGGCCATAGAGGAATTATAGGCAACGAAAACGCCGATTCACTCGCCAGAAAGGGCTCTCAAACACCCTTCACTGGCCCAGAACCGGCGGTCGGCCTACCAAAAACCACCATCAGAGGGGCCATCAACCGGTGGGTTCGCTCACAGACCACCAAAAGATGGTCACGTATAGATGGACACGCTCACAGTAAACGGATGATGGCCAGACCCAACTCCAACGCTACTGAGGAGCTCCTTAGACTGAACCGCAGAGAGCTGAGGCAAATAGTCGGCCTATTAACCGGCTTCCTCCCCCTGCGCTTCCACCTAAACCGCATAGGGGTCACACAACAAACAACCCAATGCAGACTATGTGAGGAGACAGACGAAAAAGCATCCCACATAATATTTGAGTGCCCGGCACTCGCTCAGCGCAGGCACAACCTCTTTGGGGCCTCAACCCCAATGAGGGAATTTCCCAGCGAAAATATAATCAAAAACCTTACAACCCTCACCAGGGGACTGGGGTTATTTGATTAAGCTAGGACACTCAGGAAAAGTACAATAAGCCAATAGGCTTCCGTGCTTTGGGGCAACCGACCCCCATTCCTGAGTGATCCGACTTACAATTTACAATTTACAATTTTACCTATTGGAATGAATTTTCGTTATTGAAAAGTGGCTACATACCTAGTCACTCGTTGCACTAAGTTGGTTCGGAAAGTACCTTTGGCGAATTTGAAACGAAATGCGTTTAGGTAGATAAGTACTAGCAATAATCTTGGTTTCACCATGCCTATGCCCTATAAATTTGACAAAAAATAAAAATAAAATAAACTCACTGTAGGTCGAGTGCCGACTGAAATTGTGCATGTTTGAAGTAAGTAATCACAAGGAGTCAAATATTATGCATCTCGAGGATAACGTTCTTGTATGCATTTTTGGACCTCGAGTCCAATGGTTTTTATTATTACTATAACAATAAAATATTTTTACGTGGGTGAATAAAATAATGTGTATTTTTAGGTCAAGAATTATTGGGATTCACATTGATGTAAATGGTTCCACGGGTGGTTCCCTGATGGATATGCAACGGTTTTTTCGAGGGAACCACAATGGTTTATAATCATGTACCTCGGGAGCTGATTGTGGATGACCCCACACCACAACAAAATATTATGCACTAATCACCCCACGCGTCAACAAAATATGCACCGCAACGCTTATTCATTCTGAGGGTGTTGAGACCAGGTAGGAGCGTTCGTAAAAAATTGAACTACCAATTAACCAAAGTCTCTTTGAGTTTTTATATTGAAGAAAATTATTGAAATTAAAATAACTGCTTTTTCCAAATGGAAATCAAACTAAAGAAGTAAACCTAATAGAAGGAGCTCCTTGTAAAATAAATTAAAACTTGTTACAAAATATTTGATCGCAATGATCAATAAACATATATATGTTTAGCCAGAGATCGTTCTCGGGGGGCAAACCGCCGAAACGGAAGACAACTGGAACGCTCCGTTTCTTTCAGATCATCTTTGATTATTGATGGTGGTATTTCAGTGTCTTGATTCACCGTTGACACTTTTTCTTGTGCTATTATACAATTGATGGTGATTTAAGACGATTTCCCAAGTTTTTGACTCATAAAAAATGAATTTTGGGAGCTGAACCTTCGTTACAACCTCAGTTCTTCACTCTTTAGTCAAAATCAACTTCCTATTCCGTCTTCTCGCCCTAAACAACATGGAAAAATATACTTCAAAAGCTCATTTTACTAAAACACCAAAAAAAAACAACGATTTTTACTCAAATTTTCACGCACAACACCCCTGGGTATATTCTGATCGGACTACAAAGTTTCAGGTCACAACTAGGGCCCAAATAGAGCCTGTGCGCGAAAGAACGAATGTTTTATATGTACCGAAAATGAAACAGTTACGCATGATATGGCGGTCGGCAGACGGACACTGCATTTTGGTTTATTACTCTGTGAATCATACACCTGTGTATTCGCTCAGCAGAAACATTTTATAACACCTCCTCAAAATTCTTTCTTTTACGTTTCAAGGTTCGTAGATTCAGAAAATTCAATGTCCGTCTGCCGTATCACTCATAACTACTTCATTTTCAGTCTGAAAAATTCGTTCTTTCGCACACATGCTCCATTTGGGCCCTAGTTGTGTTCCGAAACTTTGCAGTCCGATCGGAATATACCCAGGGGTGTTATGACTGAAAATGGCTATAAAATGGGTATTTTTTGTTGTTTTAGTAACATGAGCTTTTGAGGTATCTTTTTCCATGTTTTTTGGGACGAGAAGACCAAATATGAAGTCGATTTTGACCGAAGAGTGAAGAATTCAGGTTGTAATGAAGGTTCAGCGTCCAAAATTCATTTTTTATGAGTCAAAAACCTAGGAAATTGTCTGAAATCACCATAAATTTGTATAATAAAACCTCAATAGTATCAACAGGTGAGTCAATACAATTAAATGGTACTGTCAATGATCAAAGATAATCTGTAAACAAAAGTCGAGCCCAATTCGTGTTTTGGGGGGCCAAAAGTGGTGGAAACCATCAAAAATAGCCATTTCAATTGTTGCACATGAAAGAAACAGTAAATGAACAGCCATAATTACTGTAGGTATGTCCAATAGAATAATAAACCCATGTGACAAGGACTTTGCAACTTTTTTTGTGTATTAGTAACATGAGCTTTTGAAGTATCGTTTTCCATGTTTTTTTAGAACGAGAAGACCGAATATGAAGTCGATTTTGACCAAGGAGTGGAAAATTGAGGTTCAAACGAAGTTTCAGCCTTAAATTTACATTAATTTTTGTCTAATATGCGGTCGTTCTTCCTCACACAGTTTGTTCCCCCATTTGGGAACACATTTGGGTCCCAGTTGTGCTCCAAAGCTGGGCAGCCCGATCGGAATATACCCAGGGGTGTTATGGGAGAAAAATGGGTATAAAAACAGGGGTTTTCGACTTTTTTTTTGAGGTTTCAGTGAACACGAGCTTGTTATATCGTTTTCCATGTTTTTTAGGGCGAGAAGACCGAATGTGAAGTTGATTTTGACCAGAGGGAAGAATTGAGGGTGTAACAAAGGCTAAGCTCCCGAAATTCATTTTTTATGAGTCAAAAACCTGGGAAATCGTCTGAAATCACCATAATTTGTATAATAACACTAGAAGTAATATTAGCAGGTGAATCAAGACAATTAATTAGCACTATCAATGTTCAAAATAATCTGTAAAAAAAAGGGAGCCGAGGTCGTGTTTTTGGGGGCCAGAATTGGTGGAAACCATCTTAAATAACTATTTCAATTACTGCGCATGAAAGAAACAATAAGTGAACAGCAACATTTCTGTAGGTATGTCCAGTAGAATAACAAACCCAAGTGACGAGGACTTCGCAGCTTCTTTGGAATCTACGCAACTTGAAACGTAAAAGAAAGAATTTTGAGGGGATGTCCAAAACAAAATCACGTCAACAGCAAAATAATTACTGGTATAGGTAATCCGCGCTGCCTCAGTGAACTGAATCCTGAATCTGCAGCTGTGCTGTAAACTCATGAGAGTGAGCGTGGTGGTGATTGGGAGGAGGGGGGATCGAAAATAATTATTGTAGGACTCTAAGTCCTTCTGAGAACGCTTCAAAACAACCTGAAGAAAAAAAGTCGGTAGGGAAGAGGTATGGTGACTCCTCTTCAACTAAGAAGGAATTATTCGTATTCTGGTTATCGTTATCTACAATTACGTACAACTAATAATAATCATTTTAGTACCTTTCATAATTCGTAGTACAGAAGCTGGTTACTTACTTCCTGTCTCCTTTCCAGTATGTTCAAAATTTGAACTGATACTTTCCTGCTCAACGGTTTATTGAACAGGGGACAAAAAATTTAAACTTTCCAAACCAGCTAGTTTACTTGAACTAATTCAAATGATAAAAACGCAATCACAACGGTTGCTTTCCTATATCTTAAAATTTAGTAGGTACCTACTCGGTTTTGTACTTCGTAAAGGCTAGTCATAGAAGCCCTTCAAAAATGTTCAACATTTGAACAGATGTTTTATGAATATTGGAAAAGAGGGCAACATATTTGCTGTTGATTCCGAACCAACTAATGCAACCAACGCTACCTGCAACTAATCACAACAATGACTAGGTATAATTTCACTTGGTAATTTACTAGGTATAATGATTAGGTAATTTACCAACATCCAACAATACCTTCATCCCTTAGTTTTTAAACATGGGGCAAAAATGTGAACACCTTGAACCAACTCGTTCGAGTGTGACAACAAAGTACAGGTTCATTTTTCAATAACGTTCAAACTTCCAACATAGTAGCTACACGTTTTTGGAACGGTTGACAAAACTTTACCCACTTCCTGTGCCAATTTACTTATACATCCTATTCATTCAGAGTCAGGACAGGGAAGTTGAAAAGTGGGAATGCCTGAGGTGGCCAAGATCTCTCTACCCCCACAAGGAGGCAGAAGCTCTCGATCTTGACCCTTGTACCCAAAATCCTGGAAACGAGAATCCGACGGCTAAGGTCAATTTAGAAAAATTCTGAAAACGGATTTGTATTCTCTAGAGTCCAATGCAATTGCCTATAAGGCCACTTTTTGAAAATGTTCAAAATTTGAACAAACATTTTTTGGAACAGTGTGCAAAAAAATTGTGCACACTTTTTAAACCAATTACCCAGAATTCTACGTGAATATTGATGAGAAATCCGTTTTCCGAACTGAAATATCTCGCTCCGTTCTCAAATGAGAAGTAGACAAAATTTGGTCCCGACGGTGCTGCCATCTCTTATCACAGATTCTCACCAAAACGTCGTGACATTTAGCCTTAAAATCATTATCACTATCTCCGTCAGACCCATTATACCTAACTTCTCTAACTAAAGTGTTTTTAAAACACATTTTAACATTGATGATGATTGAATTTGGCACATTTATTACATTTTTGGCCCTCAGCAGGGCACTTACGATCGTGATGGGTGTAACCACACCGTTGGCATTGGGCGGCTTTCATCATGGGTCTGGGGGCTGGCTTCTCTGAACCCGAGCGACTAGCTTCACCACTGGAACGATCGAACGGTGATCCTCCTTGCGAGCGATGGTTTCCTTGTTTCCTAACAGCCATGACCTCGGATTTGACGGAGTCTGAAATCATTTTCGAATTGGTTTCAGCTAGCTCAGTTCCCTTGCAGAACTGTATCATTTTTTCCAATAAAGGGTTTTCCCTCAGCAGTTTGGCACGGAGATCGTCTGAGGAAATGCCCAGTGTGATTTGGGCTCGCAGTAGTTTGTCCTCTTGGTCGCCGAAGTCACAGGATTTTATTAGGTATCGTAGGTCGGCGTAAAAATGTTCAAATGATTCGGCCGGCCGCTGTTTCCTATTAAGAAATGTGAATATTTCCATTACCTCATTTCGTTTTGGCACACAATGTAATTCTAATACACTGAGAATGTTCTGGACGGTTTCGTGGTCAGGCGTGAGGGTCGTGATGCTGTTTTCAAGGCCTGTGCACCCATGAGGTTTTTCATCCTCGCCACTTGCACTGGACGGGGCTTTTTATCAGTCTCTGAGGCGACTATATAGATGACGGCTTCCTCCTTGAATTCTTTGAAGTTCACAGCCAGATTACAGATTAGGTTTATTGAACTACATTTTGGCATCAAATTTCGGACAACTTGGAGCACACTCAAGATCAATCAAACGCACGACAAACTTATTGAAAACACCACTTCTTGCTCAGTCAAAACAAATAACTAACTGCGCCATGTTTGGTTCTTCATTAAAGCACAATATTTAATGATTCGGTAGACTTTTATTTTAAAGTAAATTCGGCACTCAAGGAGTTAACATCTAGCTATCCCAGTCTAGTCCACAGAAAACCCCACAGAAAACCCTACTATACTATGTCGACAACCCCAATGGTGGGGGATGGCGGGAACGCATTTTCACTAAAGGACGGCAAATGGCCCAAACTCTTATTTTCAAACAGGACGATGAGAAACTCCAATGTCCAATCTTATCTTCAGTTATTTTAAATACGTGATGATAACTACTCATCCTGTTATTGTAAACGACTGTGAACAATCTATATCTATGGTCTGTTGTCTTGCTCAGCACTAGGAAGGGCCTTTGGTTTTGGTCCTAAATTGTAACCCAAATTTGTAAATAAATCACATTGATAAATCGCTATCTGATCGAATGTAAACGATTGTTTACGATCTAATCGATTGTAAACATTCTGGTCGATCGAAATGATCATTTCGTAACCATCGATACCACAGTACACACCTTTCAATAATCGAAAGCCTGCTTTCTTGAAAATTAGGAGTACTTTTTTGAAAAGGTACAATGAGGTAAATAAGGAAATTTTTTTATATACTATAGGTCGTGCACAAGAATATTGCCCTCCGACCCTGCACTCTATAGGAGGATGGGAGAAGCTGAGGGCTCGGCAGCCTGAGTGGGATGCGTTGGGACTTTTACTCTGTTATGTTGGCAGCCGTGCTGCCATTCCAAGCAAGCCAGCTCATTCCGTTCCCGTTATATACTTCGTTAAGCATATAAAGTTAAAAAGAAACGAAGCCTGGAAAACTGAACACGAGCGCAATACCGTTGACAGGGGCCACTGGACAAAAGTAATAACATCGGATCCTACTGCGCGGCCATGGTACCGGAACATGGATGGGTCAGCCACACTCTTCACGATATCCAACAGGATTATCTTAGGGCATGGCAACACACCATTGTTTTGCGCCATGATGGACTCCACTCGCAGAACATCACCAAATTGCAGTGAATGTCAACAGCTTGGGGACGTCGACCATATCCTAAACAACTGCATTAAATTCCGCCCAATCCGTACTTGCTTTAGAAATAATAATCAAATTCCCGAAGACCAATCCATACAACAATTCATCAAACTCAACTTCCAATTCGACACATTTAAAAACATATTTCATAATTTCATCCATCCCTCCGACATAATTATCTCTATAGAATCCCAATAATCCCCATATCATATCCATCATACGTTCAGAAGAAAAACTTCAGAAGAAAAAAAACAGAAGAAACAAATCATCCTACTAGAAGGAAAACATTATGACTACCTATGCCTACCGTGACTACCGTCGAAGGCAAATAAAGAGAAACACACACACACACACACACACACATATCGTGTTTTCCTTGTTTGCATCTTGCGTTTCTTTTCACCATCCTACCTATATCGTCGTATTAACCCTTCTTATTTTAACTGTGACTATCATCACAATCCCCGTCATCCTATTTTTGAACTGAATATCATCACAATCCCCCGTACCCATCAGTTTCCGTGCGTCGCCTACACAGATCTCGCGATGGAACATCAACATTCATCGTCAGTAAGAAACCGGAAACCTGCTATCGCAAGAGGCAGGGCTCTAAGGAGTCAGGCACGAGAAATCGTGTACAATGTGTGCCAGTATTTTACGAGGAAGAAGAAAGAGGATGACGCAAAATACAACGTTCGCGATGTGACTAGTGCAGTGACGGACGAGAACAGTCGGCAACATTATGAAGGAAGCTGGAAACCGATCAACATCAGATCGGGCGAGACCTTTGTTTGTTACACCAACCACAACCAAGTCCACGCAGCACAAGAAGGTCATCGATGCTGATGAATTCACCGATGCTGCTGTACGAAACAAGATACGTGAATTCTACATTGTTCGGAAAGAGTGCCCTTCATTGAAAACACTTTGTGCGGAATTGGCGAGTGACGGTGCTTTCGAGTGTGGTAGAAGTTACCTTCGGAAACGACTGGTTAGTAGCGGTTTCAGGTGGAAGAAATGTCAGTCCATCCGAAAAAATTGAGGACGACTACCGTCAAAAAGATCACTTAGTCGAATCGGAGATCGATAGTTTCATCATTAATGTTGGGGGGCTTCTGATACTGATAGCAGTTCCGATGAGGATTCGGATTTTTCTGATTAGAAGTTTTACGTACCACACTTGAATTACGTAAGTACTAAATAAAAAAATAATAATATGTACTAAATAAATAAATAATAAAATAACATTTGTTTCCAATCTTTCCTTTTATACCTACCTACCTACCTTCAATAAAATTTCCTTATTTACCTCATTGTACCTTTTCAAAAAAGTACTCCTAATTTTCAAGAAACATTTCATAGAAAAATCCTATTACACACGAGTTTGTCTGTCAGCTCAAAGGAGTCACGCTCAGGGGTCCGATTTTACAAAAATCGGGAAAATGCTACGTTCATTCACTGGCTTTTATGACAGTATCATTTTTTATAACGAAAAAAGTTAAGTTTTTATGACGGTTCACACTCCGCTAGAAAAAGGATTACAGGGGGAAAGTGCTGCCACTGGACAGGGGAAAAACAAAAAAAAAACGGGGAATTCCGTGTTGAAAATGATTTCCACGTTCTCCGCCAGAGTGCAGGGTCGGAGGGCATTATTCTAATGCACGGACTATAGTAGGGAGAGAATGTCACTCCTGGGACATTCCTGTT
The DNA here is from genome assembly GCA_954871275.1 of Leptopterna dolabrata. NCBI lineage: Eukaryota > Metazoa > Arthropoda > Insecta > Hemiptera > Miridae > Leptopterna > Leptopterna dolabrata. The sequence goes on from OX940974.1 coordinate 25,135,273, forward strand.
TCAACATGCTCGTCAGTCTAACCAGCTCCAGGGGGCCTTAAGGTAGGGATTCAGTGGGAGCGTCTACGTCCGCGTCTGGACGCTTGCCTCTGCTTCAAGGTTTTTTAATGGAATCGCATTCTTTGAGCGCGTCTGGCGTCCGTGTCTAGAATTGGGACGTCTACGTCCCGACTGCTCAGGGGACCAGTCCAGCCGCGCGCCTACGCGTCCGGAGGTATGTGACCCGCAACAACAACGTTGGAAACCCTGTGGGGGCTGGGATTTACAGGAAAACTACTTGTTCAAAGAGGGGGGAACTGTGGATCACATCTACAAGACTGTGATGCACGGTCATTACTTTATTATTGGAACTGATCAAAATTGAGCCTGAAAAATCTTCTGAAAGTTTCCTCGTCATTCTCAAAGTGATATCGAGCTGCTGAGTACCACCCCTCCTCTCTCCTCTTCTTGTACATTGGGGCAGTAGAGTTCCTCTTCAATGAGTGTAAAAAATCCTCATCCTCTTCATCTTCCAACAATAACAGAAGTGCTACCTTCCTCTTCAGCATGGTGTATACTACTAAAATCGATGTAGGCACAACTAGTGGACGCAAATGCGGACGCTCCAAATATTTGAAGTTTATTTTCGGTGTTAACTGTCGTCTCTGTACAACTGGGCCTTGCCCTTTCTGTTAAATAAATATCGGAACGGTAACATCGATGTTCAATAATATCGGAATGGATGGTTGAATGTCGAACATAGAAGTCAAAACATCGATGTTTCGATAACATCAACCATCGATGTTCCATCCCGTGAGCGGCGCGGCGATTTTCGATTGTCGAGCTATAAAATCAGATAAGTTCAGTTCTGATGAAATGTCTTTGCATGTCCGGATCCTAGTGCATGCAAGCTGTGTCAGACCGAGGGTCGGCATTTGGTTGGTTCACGCTTGCATTGTTTTATGGAGGATTTTGGTTTATCATTTTCAATAATGAACTGTTGGAATCGACCACGAAACATTTTTAAACATCCCCCCCCCCCCCCATGTCATTTTTTACGTTTTAAGGGACGTAGAATACGAATATCGAATAAAATATTTCCTTCCGTACGCCGTCCAGCGCCACTGTCCGCGGTTTTTTCCTTAGTTCCCCATGAACTAGAATTGACGTAGTTGGTCCTCGAAGCTCGGTGTTAATGTCGCTCTACTCCAAGGGATGAAAATGGGAGTTGAAATATCCAGAGTATCCCTATCTCGGGAAATTGTATTTTGAGGTGTGGGTTTCTCGCATTTTTAAATAGTTAGCTTTTTTCTGGATGTTTGAGACCATCCGGAGCATTCTACGATGTTGCCATAAAATTTGCTATACAATTTGCTGTAAAGAGCAGAGTGTACGCAAGCATCAAGCTGAGCTGAGAGCGCACAACACTGATCTCTGGGCCAGATGGGCGCTGTAGCACAGTGGTTGTAACGCCGAAGTTCTCGAGATCAAAACCCTACAGGGACGTGAATCCCGACAGGGTTCGATTGGGAGTGAATTGTTGAATTCACTTCAGATCAACAATTTCCCTTCTGAAATGATTTGTTCCTTTGTGCCATTTGAGCTACTGTTTTGATTGATGGAATTATTTCAGCAACATTTAACACGTGATTTAGGTAGGTACCTAATAACGAGTACGGGGTTAGGTAATAAGCTATGGAGGGTCAGTGATCTATATAGAAGGGTTATCTATGCAGAGAGCTATGATCTGTAACAGAAGGATGTTCTATACAGAGAAGTGTGGTCTGTAACAGAAGGGTGTTCTATACAAAATAATAAACCGTAGGTAGTGTAGGGATTTGCAGCATTTTTTGTGCTGACGCTTGGTAGTTTGCTTTGCTGTACGCTGGCTGGCGTTTCTTGTGCCCCGATCACTCCTCTAAATCAGAAATTTATTTAGGTTAGCACATTGATAAATTAATAGGTTTAGTCAACTTACCCATTTATTTACCCTTTAAGACATTTAAATATGAGAGAATATGCTAAAATCCAGGCAGGGAAATCGGGAAAAAGATGAAAGAGTCGGGCTTCAAAAATCTCGGAAAGTCGGGAAAAAGATGAAAGAGTCGGGCTTCAAAAATCTCGGAAAGTCAGGGAAATCGACAAAAAGGTCAGGGAGAAGTCAGGAAAAATGAAAATCCTGATCTAGTGGCCACCCTGTGGATGATTTATTCAAAAAGTTGTGTGTACGTGGACGGCCACGGCCCCTTATGGGAAAGGGAACCAGGGGCCATTTCGAAGTTTTGATAACAACGAAGTCAAGTACAAAATGCTCTTGTAATTCAGCAAGTCCGATAAAATAAATCCCATTATGGAATTTTTTGAAAGGTATTTTACTTCTTCCGTCTTTTCCACCCTCAAGAGAATTAATCAATAGTGCCAAAGTATAAAGTTGTTCAAAAATAGTTTGTTTTGTTGTGTGGAGTGGTTCTTTTTTGCTTTGTATGAGTTTACCGTTATTTATACATTCACCAAAGGAACCACGTTGCTTGAAATACAGCATTATGGATTTAGGAACCACGTTGATCGTAGGACAAGAATAATGTTGGAAGAAAAATAAAACAATTTCTGAATATTTTCTAAAATTATAATTAAAATTATTTTACAGTAGGCACATATCAAATAGTATGTATTATTACTACTGGACCAGGTTAGCAACATCTTAGTTTAGTACAGTATTCCCTCTGGGAAAGGAGAGTAATATTATAAAGCGTCAAATCACAGAATATTGAGCAGTTAAAAACAGCTATTGTATCGCTGTATAAAATCACAACTGTTTAAAGTCACAACTTGGAAAAATAGAGCGAAGAACAACAACTAGGTACAAAACTAGGTTGACAACACATTCACAATTTTTTGGTATCTAGCTGCTTGGTTATTTTCAGTCTTTTTTTTTAGTTTCAAATAAACCGTTAAATACTTGGTAGTATTTAAAGCCCTCGAAATTTCATATAGGATTGTGCTTTTCATATTTTTGAAGGGGGGGGGGGGGGTTGGCACTAATTGCAATAATGTAAACTGAACACAGGTTCGGAAAGTTGTTTGCAGCCTCGAATTGTATATTTTTCCCCCCCATAAGTTGTTTTCTGCCTTATGGTATTGATCAATAATTATTACAATCTATTTACAAAACATATACCTACATATTAATTCAACAGAGTAGGAACACGAAGGTACAGGAATATTATTTATTATTCGTACTGTTGAAGGGACACAGAACAAGTTTTCACAGACTTTTAAAAACGAACACTGAAATATCTTTTTCCACACTGCGCCGGTTTCATCAACGCGGGTTATCCAGAGTTTAATTTCACCTGAGGTTTAAGCTATCGATTCTGAGAAAAGACAGTTAACGATTGCCTAATCTCGGAAACCCGCTATCACTCCTTTCAGGTAGTAGGTAACCTCTGATCCAACCTCCGATTTTCCCCCAGGCCATCGCCATTTTGAAACCTGTTTTGTCTGTGTTGGTTTATTATTCTGTGAATAATACAACTATGTAATCGCTCAGCAAAAATTGTTAGTCTTGTCACATGGGTTTATTATTCTACTGGATATACCTACAGAAACGTTGGCTGTTCATTTGTTGTTTCATTCATGTGCAATAATTGAAATAGCTATTTTTGATGGTGTCCACAAACTTTGGCCCCCAAAAATTAGGCTCGGTTTTTTTTAAATGTATAAATACAGATTATCATTGATAGTACCATTTAATTGCCTTGATTCGCCTGCTAATACTACTTCTAGTGTTATTATACAAATCTTTGGTGATTTCAGACAATTTCCTATGTTTTTGACTCATAAAAAATGAATTTCTGGAGCTTAACCTTCGTTACAACCTCAGTTCTTCACTCTTCGGTCAAAATCAACTTCATATGCCCTGAAAAACGATACCTCACAAGCTCATGTTCACTAAAAACCTCAAAAAAACTGCGCTCATCGATCACAATATTCCAACAAGTGATCAGGTTGATGTGGTGGTCATCGCATCTGACTCCTACGCACGCTTCCCGTGTTCGAGTCCTCGCCGCCGTGAAAAAAAACACTTTTTTCACCCTTCTTCCCACACTGAATTTCCAGTACTGTCAATAAACTAATTTCATCACTACCGGCGTATAATTTTTGTTTTGTTTTGTTTTCCCCTAAAACGCGAACTGAGAGCAAAATACAGTAGGTCTGGAACGACCCCCGGACGCAGGTTCCAGACTGTGCTCTCTGTAATGAATCACTGAGAAGAACCAGGAACACAGTTGAGAGGTCCTACGGTGTCTGGAAACGCCGGTTTCCAATAATTTCACGAGGTAGGTGCTTTAAAAATTTAGAATAAACCTAACCTACCTTTAAGAGGTCCATTCATGCAGCTTGAGTTAATCAGCAACTCGTTCAAACCAATTTTTGTATTATAACATTTTTCATAGAACATTTTGCGATATAATTATATATCTATATTATTAATGTACAAAATATTAATATAAAAACGATATTAATATACAAAATATCAATATACAAACAATATTAACATACAAAATATTAATATCTTTCAGACAGTTATTTTCACTCGCATTTTCGTTATTGATTTGGATTTTCCTAGGGTGAGATATCGTCTCCAGACGATATAATATTTTGCTTCCGAGTCTGCGAAGCAGCGGAAGCCTTGTGTTCACTTTCGTGAGCCAAAAAATTTTTGTCTTCAGAAATCAAAATTTCCACTTGCATTTTGCGTTTCAAAGCCTACTGAACAAATTTGGTTCCGTGTCTGTCGGTCTGTGAGTCTGTCCGCATTTCCTTGTTACAGCCATAACTTCCACGATTTTGAATTGATTCAGCTCAAATTTTGAGAGATGGTGCGGATAAGGCCCCTTGAGGTCCCATACAAATTTCAACATGATTGATCCAGCGGTACGCCCTGCGCATGCGCTAACGTTAAATTCAACAAACACGCATAACTTTCACAATTTTGATTCAATTTCGCTCAAATTTTCAAGGGTTGTTTGGACAAGGCCTAGTGAGTTCCAGTATGAATTTCAGCATGATCGGACCCTCGGTGCGCTCTGCGCATGCGCTGGCGTGAAATAGATTCAATTTCCTTGTTACAGCCGTAGTAACCAAAGATTTCACCCAATTTCAATGTAATTCTCAGGGATTAAGCGGGTAGGGCCCATTGAGGTCCCATATAAATTTCAACATGATAGAGCCAGCGGTTCGCCCTGCGCATGCGCTCTGTCTGTCTGTCCTTCTATGCACGGCCAAACGGCTCGACGGATATCGACCAAATTTGGCACGAATATCCAGTAGGCTCCCAAGTTGTGCATCGTCGCATTTTTAATTCCCTGACCATAGCGGAACTATGGTCGACCATGGTCAACTTCGTTAATTGGAATGGTAACCCCTATTTTTTATCGCGTATTCGTAATCTACGTGAAATTCTATCTACGATCGACCCGCGGTCGACCATAGCGCATCCATGGGCCCCTCCATGGTCGAATCCCGAATCGCTCAACGGATATCGACCAAATTTGGCACGAATATCCAGTAGGCTCCCAAGTTGTGCAACGTCGCATTTTTAATTCCCTGACCATAGCGGAACTATGGTCGACCATGGTCAACTTCGTTAATTGAAATGGTAACCCCTATTTTTTATCGCGCATTCGTAATCTACGTGAAATTCTATCTACGATCGACCCTTCGGACTACCCCCGCGGTCGACCATAGCGCATCCATGGGCCCCTCCATGGTCAAATCCCGAATTGCTCAACGGATATCGACCAAATTTGGCACGAATATCCAGTAGGCTCCCAAGTTGTGCAACGTCGCATTTTTAATTCCCTCACCATAGCGGAACTATGGTCGACCATGGTCAACTTCGTTAATTGAAATGGTAACCCCTATTTTTTATCGCGTATTCGTAATCTACGTGAAATTCTATCTACGATCGACCCTTCGGACTACCCCCGCGGTCGACCTTAGCGCATCCATGGGCCCCTCCATGGTCGAATCCCGAATTGCTCAACGGATATCGGCCAAATTTGGCACCAATATCCGGTAGCCTCCCAAGTTGAACGTAGGCGCATTTTAATTCCCTGACCATAGCAGAAATATGGTCGACCATGGTCAACTCCTGAATGGCTTGACGGATTTTGATAAAATTGGGCACAAATACCCGGTAGGGTATGGGATTTTTCCGTCGTTTGTTGGTTCCACGATACTGCGTACAGCGAATCTCGGATAGCGAGTGAAGCGAGCGGTCAGGCTAGTTATGTATAATGGACGTAATGTATTATGGAAGTCATGTTATGTATAATATGTATATTTCATGTAATGTTATGTTGTGTAATGTAATGTTATGTAATATGTATATTTAACGTTATGTAATGTAATGTAATGTAATGTAATGTAATGTTATGTTATGTTATTTTGCTTCCGAGTCTGTTCTATTTTATAATGGGTCACTCTGATTGTGACGAGGAAGCTCCTGTGCCATCACCTTGGCAGTGTATTTTTTTTTTTTTTTTTTTTTTTAAAGAGGATTTTAGAGAGGAAAATTCTGCATTGGACGAACTGAGCACTCAATGAGTAACTCAGAACAGTGTCGGACTCCTACCGACTAAAAACCTAAAACCTCTTATAATAACATCCAGAAACTGCCCCGGAACTACTTTGACGTATTACTTCAGGGCAGCCCTTTACGTGGCTCAAAGGCCCTCCTGTCCTTAAACACTCCTCTTAGGTCCATTCCATGTCTATATAGGTAAACGTCATTTCTACACTGCACTCGCGCACTGTGAGTCCTTTCCCTTTCCCTGTCTGCACAAATCGCCACTACTACACTGTATCTATTCCAATGAGAGAGGGGGTGATGGGAGGGATGGATCAATTCCAATTCCCCCCTATCCCTCTCCTTCGTCGTGAGTACCGCCCTGACATAGGAGTACACAGCGTCCCAATTTTCCTTTGACGACAGCATCTTCTCCAGTATAGCTTCTGGCTCCAGGTCCCCGATCCCCTCCATCAGGCTGCCTCGCATCCCCTGCCAGCGTAGGCACACGAAGAAGGTATGGTGGGCGTCATCGTCTTCAATGTGGCAATATAGACACTCCGCCTCTGTGGTCTTTCCCATCCTCTTTAGATATGCACGGAAGTATCCATGGCCTGTGAGGAATTGGGTGAGATAGTAACTAGTTTCCCCGTGCTTCCTATCGAACCAATCCTGCACCCTGTAGATGAGCCGAGCAGTCCATCGTCCACGGCTCTCTGCCCTCCATCTGTTCTGCCATTTCTGCATGGTCTCCCGTCGTTCCTCGTTTTTCACCGTTTCCGGTGCATTCTCCTCCTTACGCTGGTAAATTCGCCGTCGTTCCTCCGCCAGGAGATCTATCGGAATCACTCCGGCTATGACTTGCACCGCAGCAGCTGAAACCGTCCTATATGCACTACATATGCGCAGCGCTCCTCTCCTTTGTATAGACTCCATCCTTTGCCTATACATCTGGAACCTCAGTGCCTCCGACCACACTTCGGCGCCGTACAGCATGATTGTGTCTGCCGTTCGCATTAACAGCCTGCGTTTTGAGGGGGTAGGCCCGCCTATGTTAGCCATAAGCCGTGCCAACCTTCCCACAACGACTGCCGCTTTATCCGCAGCCTTGCATATGTGAGTAAAAAAACTAAGCTTTCCATCAAGCATCACTCCTAAGTACCTAATCGCGTCCGATGTTTCGATGGTTTGATCGCCCACGAGCAGCGGAATGTGTCGGTCAATTCGCCTCCGTGTTAGAAGAACGATCTCCGTCTTTTGTATTGCGAGAGAGAGGGATTTAGACTGCATCCACTCCATTACTCGCCGCATCGTCTGGTTGAGCTTGAACTGTAGATGTTGTATAGTCCTTGCCCTTATTACCGCCACAATGTCGTCAGCATACCCCACTAGAAAAACACCATCTGGCATTTCAAGTCGGAGTATTCCGTCATAGTTGAAGTTCCAGAGGTTCGCGCCAAGAACTGAGCCTTGAGCCGCCCCTGATGTGACTCTCTTCCTCTTTATTCCATCTTGAGTGTCATATTCCAACCATCGATCCTTCAGATAATCCTGAAGGACCCGGTAGAGGTACGCTGGCACGTTGAAGCCCCTCAGCGCTTGTAGTATGTCCCTCCATCTTGCCGAATTGAAGGCGTTCCGAACATCCAGGGTAACAGCCATACAGATATAATATTATAGGTTATATGAAAGTGTTAACGTCATGAATCGTTGTAGAATGTTCCTAAACGGATTCCCACCAAGAAAATTCTCAAAAAATCCCACTACCAAAATTTTGGACCTATTGCAATAGCTTCATCATTTTCGTCGAAAATTTGCCTATGAACATTCTTACGCAGTCAAAGTTTTCTGTCTCTGTTTCTTTGGAGGCCTGGCAAAAAAATTCTGGTTTTGACACACATAAACTCATTGAACCTACTCACAATGTCTGCTCCGTTCTGAAAACAATTCGATCATCTTTCCCCGGCCAAGTAGAGTGGGTAACTCAATACCGGTTTTTTCCAGGCACTTACCTCAAACCCATACTTTACATATTCTATGTGCATGATCTTCCTGATTCCTCCACACTTAAGATTGCACAATTCGCTGATGACCAGGCAATACTCTCTTCGGGATCTGATGAGGAATCACTTGCAGAGCTGCAGAGCTACATGGATCAATTGGGGATGTGGTGCCAACGCTGGAGAACGAAGCTGAATCCACAAAAATCTACTCTTATTCAATTCACTTATAAGTGAAAAACAATATCCCCTTCCCTTCAGCTAGATGGAGTACCAATACCGTGTAAATACAGCTGGATAAGAAATTGACATGGGATGCACACATCACTGATATCCTTCACCGATTGAGGCATCGATTTCGCCAACTGTACTTTCTTCTCAACAGCAATTCCCCACTATCGCTATGCATTAAACGGCAAATCTACCTAACGATTCCAAGTCCTGTATGGTTGTACGGCTGTCAGGTATGGGGCGCGGCATCCCACTCCCAGATAAAACGCATTCAAACGCTTCAAAATAGAGTACTTCGGGTTATTTCGGGCGCATCATGGTACATTAAAAATTCTCTTCTCCACCGAGACTTGCAGATCCCCGAAGTCAATGACGTACTGCAGGCCACTTACCAGAAACTTCAGACGACTATGCAAGACCACCCAAATGAGCTCATTTCTAATATTCCAAGCCACCCCGCGCCACCAAGACCGGAGCGACGTCTCAAACGCAAAAGACCACCTGATTTGCTCTGAGAAGTTACCAAAAATGCAACTTACCATATAATACGACAGCCCTATGTACTTATTCTAACTATGTAACTACCTATGTAATTTATCCTAACTAACTCGTTTTTCCCTATTGTTATAGTGTTTAAACTATGATTATAATGTAGATGTATTCCTACAATAAAGTTTACTTGTTAACAAAAAAAAAACTTACCTCAAACCCAAACAATGGGAGGGGGCCCGGATGGTTGCTACTGCTGTGCTTCAAAATTGGCAGTGCAACTGAAGATACGAGAGCCAGCAGAAATCCAGGACCCGGAAGTCCTCGAAGAGACGTTCCCGCCGCCACCACCACCACAAAATCCAGGACGCCTACGCCCAATTATAGGGCTCCATTTATTGATTATTTTAGGTAGCTTTTGCTAAGAAGAGTAATAAATTTTCATCTTAGATTTTTGTGCTTCATTCTCCTTGTGTATGACACGCCTCAAATGAACGTAAGTATATCATTTAAAAAAAATCAAATAGTTCAATTTTTGGTGTACATGGCAATCAAATAATAATTATATCAAAACCCACCAAGTACTTAAACACTGTTACTTCTGAGTAAAAGACATTTCTAGGATATAACACAAGAAAAAATATATGGTGCTCACACACATTTTTATTAAAAATTGAGGGGTGTAATCGATCGTCACGAGGAAACACAAGTTTTTAAACAGTGCGTTTTACTAAACGAAAGTATCAGTTCATTAGCCAGGAAACCAAAAAGGTAAGATTGTGATTTTTAAAAAGGCCCAGTTTCACAAAAGGAGTCAAATTTTGAATAAAAGAGTTTGCAAATTCGGGAAATTGAAAATTCATCACTGTTCACGATATACAACATGTATCATAATCATAACATATACAGTTAATCAACATGTTTTTTTGTGAGGATTTCAAAAAAGACAATATTGCGCATTGCGCTACGTACACCAACTTCGTTTTTTCAAATGGAAACCCCATTTTTTTATTGCAGATTCGAATTCTACGCAAAATTTCATGAAAATTTGACCCCTCAACCGATTTTTTTTATAGCGCGCAACCCGTTCAGGGAGCGCGCAAATATGAGCAACTCCATGGTAGTGCCAAAATGCGGATGTACGAAGCACCCAAGTGTGGCACATGATATTGTAGTATTTTTACACTGAAACACGGGGTAGTGTCCGTTTCCTGATTTGACGCATTTTAATCAAATTATCACTGACAAAACTCATTTTTTCTGCCAAAAAAACTGCCTTTTTTGAGAACAAAACCATTCTGCCTAGCTGGAAACCTTTTCAGTTCGAGAGAGTGATTTTCGCTGAATGCATAAGGCTTTCAAAGTGAGAGTGGTGAAAAGGTTTCAGGTAGACAGTGTGGTTTTGTTCTTAAAAAAAAACCAGTCATGCAGCATGACTTAATGAGCGAATTTTCAAAGAAATATTCGAATTAATGGCTATGGTTTTGAATAAAGGAAAACTTCGGTCTAAAATTTGGTTTTCTATGTATATTCTCTTCGTATTTATTTTAATTTGTACGTTTTGTCCATCCTGATTCTACCGTTTGTTATGAGTAGATTCCTTGTTCCTTCTGAATGGCCTTTCCTCTTGACTACGATTTCAGGCCTGGTATCTAAAACCAGTTCAAGATTTGCTCTACTAGGTAGGTAGATCCTTCCTTCTTCATTGATATTATTTTTATCATGTTAAGTACCTACCTACCTTTGAATATCAAATATTCGTATGATACTGATAATAAATTGATAAGATACCTACCTAACCTTCTTCCTCCTACTGTTAGTACCTAAATTGAATAATTTGAAATAGATTTTTTCTTTCGTCTTCCTTCTAGTAATACGTGGGCCGGTACTTGTCTATCTATGAAGGTATCATAACAATTATATGTCAAATGGGAAATTCAAGGAGTTGTACTAATCGTTTGCCTCCCCCTTTTTTGCTTCGAACTCTCGTCTTCAATTAATACTTCTCACATTTTTCAATCTGACCACTCTAAGGGGGTGGGGGGGGGGGGGGGTAAGAGTTTGAAGATTATCCTAGTTTTGGGTAATTTTTGCGCACTTTAAATGCTCTAATTTAAGAACGGATTTAGATATCTAAAATCCGATTTCACCATCGTGTTCAGCGTGCAAAAACCTTTAAAATGAGGGGTCACTTGTTAGAAAATAACATTTTGGGGATTTTTGGGTAATTTTTGCGCACTTTAAATGCTCTAATTTGAGAACGGATCAAGATATCTAAAATCCGATTCCACCATCGTGTTCAGCGTGCAAAAACCTTTAAAATGAGGGGTCACTTGTTGGAAAATAACATTTTGGGGATTTTTGGGTAATTTTTGCGCACTTTAAATGCGCCAAAACCCTCCTTAGAGTAGGCCAATTTCGCCCATCTTCGAACTTAGCCTTTCGATTGCCAAGATAGATTTTTTGTGCAAATTTGAGCTGTTTATCTCAATTCTATCGAGAGTTATCGTCTGGAGTGACACATATATATATATATATACATATAAAAAAGTGTTAAATTTCAGGAATCGTTTTAGAATGGTCTGAAACGGATTTCTATGAAGAAAATTTCCAAAAATTTATATTATTTAAATTTCGAAGCCATTGCAATAGCTTCATTTTCTTTGAAAATTCGCTAAAAGGCAGCTTTTCTGGCAGAAAAAAATCCAACTTTGAACCCTGTCTGTTTAAAAAAATCAGTCATGCAGCATGACTTAATGAGCGAATTTTCAAAGAAATATTCGAATTAATGGCTATGGTTTTGAATAAAGGAAAACTTCGGTCTAAAATTTGGTTTTCTATGTATATTCTCTTCGTATTTATTTTAATTTGTACGTTTTGTCCATCCTGATTCTACCGTTTGTTTATTACGTAATTGTACTAAGTGCTTATTTATTTGATCGCTGTGGGTAAATTCAAGGAGTTGTACTAATCGTTTGCCTCCCCCTTTTTTGCTTCGAACTCTCGTCTTCAATTAATACTTCTCACATTTTTCAATCTGACCACTCTAAGGGGGTGGGGGTAAGAGTTTAAAGATTATCCTAGTTTTGGGTAATTTTTGCGCACTTTAAATGCTCTAATTTAAGAACGGATTTAGATATCTAAAATCCGATTTCACTATCGTGTTCAGCGTGCAAAAACCTTTAAAATGAGGGGTCACTTGTTAGAAAATAACATTTTGGGGATTTTTGGGTAATTTTTGCGCACTTTAAATGCTCTAATTTGAGAACGGATCAAGATATCTAAAATCCGATTCCACCATCGTGTTCAGCGTGCAAAAACCTTTAAAATGAGGGGTCACTTGTTGGAAAATAACATTTTGGGGATTTTTGGGTAATTTTTGCGCACTTTAAATGCTCTAATTTGAGAACGGATCAAGATATCTAAAATCCGATTCCACCATCGTGTTCAGCGTGCAAAAACCTTTAAAATGAGGGGTCACTTGTTAGAAAATAACATTTTGGGGATTTTTAGGTAATTTTTAGCGCACTTTAAATGCTCTAATTTGAGAACGGATCAAGATATCTAAAATCCGATTCCACCATCGTGTTCAGCGTGCAAAAACCTTTAAAATGAGGGGTCACTTGTTGGAAAATAACATTTTGGGGATTTTTGGGTAATTTTTGCGCACTTTAAATGCGCCAAAACCCTCCTTAGAGTAGGCCAATTTCGCCCATCTTCGAACTTAGCCTTTCGATTGCCAAGATAGATTTTTTGTGCAAATTTGAGCTGTTTATCTCAATTCTATCGAGAGTTATCGTCTGGAGTGACACATATATAAATAAATATATATATAAATATATATATATATATACATATAAAAAAGTGTTAAATTTCAGGAATCGTTTTAGAATGGTCTGAAACGGATTTCTATGAAGAAAATTTCCAAAAATTTATATTATTTAAATTTCGAAGCCATTGCAATAGCTTCATTTTCTTTGAAAATTCGCTAAAATGAGTTTTGTCGGTGATAATTTGATTAAAATGCGTCAAATCAGGAAACAGACACTAACCCGTGATTCAGCATAAAAAATACAGCAATATCATGTGCCGCACTTGGGTGCTTCGTACATCCGCATTTTGGCACAACCATGGAGTTGCTCATATTTGCGCGCTCCCTGAACGGGTTGCGCGCTATCAAAAAAATCGGTTGAGGGGTCAGATTTTCATGAAATTTTTCGCAAAATTCGAATCTGCAATAAAAAAATGGGGTTTTCCCATTTGAAAAAACGAAGTTAGTGTACGTTGCGCAATGCGCAATATTATCATTTTTGAGATCCTCACAAAAAAACATATTGATTTTTAAAAAAATTTGTTTTCTCTAACTCCATAAACAACGATTTTAGGAGGGGGGGGGGGGGCGGTTGGGGACACCCTGTATATGTTATATAAACATTTGATTTTTACCCTCCTTAATTAAATCTAGCGCTTGGCTTTTCTTTTGGCCTGCTTATTCTCCAACTCGTGCATCTCTCTCATGTGACTTATTTGAAGCTCCCTTACTTTTCGCTTGTGTTCGGCTTCTTCCTCTGCAAGGCTAGTCTTCGCTGCCACCCAAGCTCCCACCTTAGTTGTGATGCTTCTTTCTTACCTGTAACAAAGTACGAGGATCAAAATAATCAACAGAAAAGCACTAAAGCAAAGCTAATAAGCAACAGAAATGAACATGTTCAGTGATGCATACATCGCAAGTGACACCACAACATAGTTTGTAGCGACTAGTGAAAACTCAATACATTGATAACTTTCAAAACTGTACACATTATTACACAAAAGTTTATTATTTTCTTTCAAGATAACCGTTCTGCATAGATAACTGGTCTTCTGCTGTCTCACAAAACGACATTAACTGTATCTGAAACTACACCTGTCGTTCACGATCTTGTTTTTAATTTCGTTCCAGGTAGCAAATCGAAAAGGAATGAAAATTATACTACCAATAACGTCCACCAGTTCGTAGGGGAGTTGAAGAGGCCTTCCTCAAATGTTTTGGAAACAACACCGGTGATGTCATTGGCTGGATTACTTGAGAAGCATTGCCGCAATCTGAAAATGGAAACATATCATTATTAATATCTAGAAATACACTGTTCAATCTAGTTGATGAATCAATAATATAGAAAGAGTATAATATACTCTTTCATTGTGATCCGAATAACAGGGTGGCCACTCGATCAGGATTTTCATTTTCCCTGACTTCTCCCTGACTTTTTTGTCGATTTCCCTGACTTTCCGAGATTTTTGAAGCCCGACTCTTCCATCTTTTTTCCGATTTCCCTGCCTAAATTTTAGCATAATATTCTCTGTCAAATTTAAATGTCTTAAAGGGTAAATAAACGGGTAATTAAGACTAAATATTATTAAACCGAAGGATTTATGTATCAATTTATTAATGTGCTAACCTAAATAAATTTTTAATTTAGAGGAGCGATTCCACTGCGCGAAACGGGCGCCAGGAGCGTTCAAAGTTGCTAAAGTCATCAAAATTGCGCAAAACATGGATTATGGTAAACCCCAAGTGTGGCACATGACTTTACATTGTTTTTCAGCGCTGATTCTCGTGGTGCTGTCTGTTTTTAGATTTAGCTCAGTTTTTTCGATTTTATGCCCTTAATCTACGTTTTTTGGTGAAATATTACAGTTTTTCCGAAGTATCAACTTTGGCAGTAGATTTATTTTCCCTCGCCCTTTCCCAACCCGGGCTTGGGACTGGCTAAGGCGGGCTTAAAAATAAATCACACTCCTCGATAATTTTTCTGCTAAAATACGACAAAAACAATTCCTTCTTTTTTAAAAAAGAATAAAAGAAAATAGATTAAGAAAATAAATCGTTCACAGTAGTCGTTCAAATGGACCGCCGTCGTCCTCCAAACAGGCGGCAGCTCGACGAGCCCATTCGGTGGTGACTGCCTCGAACGTAGATGCCGGAGATACCGATTCGCAGGCGTCGATGATCCGCTGTTGCAATTCGGCAGCACTTGCGATAGGAGGGAGGGAGGCGTCGTAGACCTTGTTCTTCAGGTAACCCCATACAAAATAATCTAGTGGAGTCAAGTCCGGAGAACGGGCTGGCCAAGAAATCAGGCTCCGATTGCCAATCCACCGAGAACGGAATCGGGCATCCAAATGGCGTGTAACAGCCCGTGCGTTGTGGGCAGGACAACCATCATGTTGGAACCACATTGCCTGCCTGGTGGCGAGAGGGACGTCCTCCAACAAGTCAGGCAGAACCTCCTGGAGAAACTGAAGGTATCTCTCCCCGTTGAGGCTACCACCGGTCAAGAAATGTGGCCCAATGAGGTCATGATTTCTCAGAGTATCCTTCTGGGTGCAGGAACCAAGCCACTTTTTTCTTAAAAAAAAGACCATGTTTCTGGCTGTTATTTCGGGTTCATCAAGTCCAATAAAAAAACACCACGTGATTATTTTTAAGCCCGCCTTAGCCGGTCCCAAGCCCGGGTTGCGAAAGGGCGAGGGAAAATAAATCTACTGCCAAAGTTGATACTTCGGAAAAACTGTAATATTTCACCAAAAAACGTAGATTAAGGGCATAAAATCGAAAAAACTGAGCTAAATCTAAAAACTGATAGCACCACGTGAATCAGCGCTGAAAAACAATGTAAAGTCATGTGCCACACTTGGGGTTTACCATAATCCATGTTTTGCGCAATTTTGATGACTTTAGCAACTTTGAACGCTCCTGGCGCCCGTTTCGCGCAGTGGAAAAAAAAAGTTGTCGAAGTAAAATTTTCATGAAACTTGATGTAGAATAAGAATCTAAAATCTAAAATCTAAAAACAAAGTTGGTGCGCGCAGCGCGAATTGCACGCATGCGCGACGCTTCAAACTGCAATTTTTGAATTCTTTGTAAAAAAATAAGGGGAGGTTACTTCGACAAGTTTTTTGATTTCTCCACAACCAACGAAATTGAAAGGGTGGTACGTTCATTAAGGACCACCCTGTATAGATCACAGACCCTCCGTGACTTAGTACCTAACCACGTACTCGTTATTAGGTAGCGCCCTAAATCACGTGTTAAATGTTGCTGAAATATATTCTATCAATCGAAAACAGTAGCTAAAATGGCAAAAAGGAACAAACAAGTTCTGAAGAGAAATTCTTCATCTGGAGTGAATTCAACAGTTCACTGCCAATCAAACCCTACCGGGATTCAAGTCCCAGTAGGGTTTTGATCTCGAGAACTTTGACATTACAACCCTCACTTAGACTACTGCGCTACAGCGCCCATCTGGCCGACAGATCAGTGTTGTGCGCTCTCAGCTCAGCTTGATGCTTGCGTACACTCTGCTCTTTACAGCAAATTGTATAGCAAATTTTATGCCAACATCGTAGAATGCTCTGGATGGTCTCAAAAATTCAGAAAAAATCTAACTATTTAAAAATTCGAGAAAACCCACATCTCAAAATACAATTTCCCGAGATAGGGATACTCTGGACATTTCAACCCCTATTTTCACCCCTTGCAGTTGAGCGACATTAACGCTGATCTTCGAGGATCAATTAGAGCCCAAACGGGACCCATATATATATATATATATATATATATATATATATATATATATATATATATATATATATATATATATATACCAAATTTCGTTAATTTTGGTTCATGGGAACTAAGAAAAAAGCCGCGGACCGTGGCGTTGGACGGCGTACGGAAGGAAATATTTTTATTCGATATTCGTATTCTACGTCCCTTAAAACGTAAAAAATGGCAATGGTGGGGGGTAAAATGTTTCGCGGTCGATTCCAACGTTCATTATTGAAAATAATAAACCAAAATCCTCCATAAAACAATGCAAGCGTTAACCAACCACATGCTGACCCTCGGCTTGACACAGCTTGCATGCAGTAGTACCCGACACGTGCAGACATTTCATCATAATTGAACTTATCTGATTTTACAGCTGGACAATCGAAAATCTCCGCCCGCCCCGTCGCCCGCGCGCGGAACCCCCTAAAAATTTTTTTGGGATGGAACATCGATGGTTGATGTTATCGAAACATCAATGTTTTGACTTCTATGTTCGACATTTAACCATCGATTCCGATATTATTGAACATCGATGTTACCGTTCCGATATTTATTTAACAGAACGGGCTAGGCCCAGCTGTACAGAGACGACAGTTAACATCGAAAATATACTTCAAATATTTGAAGTATATTGTAAACCAATCAACTTCAAATTGAACATTTAGACTGAAACATTAGCATCATACTACAGTCATAACAAAACTAGATCTAATTACAGTTAGATCTAGTTTTGGTGATTGAAGCAGTTTGAAAATAATGAGAGCCCTGAGGAACTCCAGAGGAAGGAATGAAGGAGGACGATAGGGAATTTCTGATTTTCACTAGCAGGGTGAGGTAACTGGAAACAAGATCTAACGTATTTCCTTGAAAGCCGAGAGCATTCAACTTGTATAAGAATAAATTATGATCTACCCTATCAAACGCTTTGGAAAAATCTAGGTATATGGTGGCGACCTGGTATCCTTGTTCAATCTGTGTGTATACATAGTTGGTGAAAACTAAAAGATTTGAAGGTTGACCCGCTTTTACAAAAACCATGCTGATGGTGTGCTATCAATGGTGTCAAAGTATTAACTACTAACATATAAACATCGATACCATCGATGTTAGCTGAATCCATATCGATGTAATTTATTGTGAAATGGAGGAAAATTCAAGGCTGGAAAGAAACTGGTGGAAGTGGAAGAAGAATACCCCGTAGGAATATTCGAACGCCATCAACTACTGTTCAAGTACCCTATCGATTGGTTCATAATCGAACTTCCCAATCGTATTCCCTAGAACTTGCCACAGGCCTGCGGGGAGCTGAGGGGACGGATGGGGCAATGGTGACATCCTATACTCTGTTCACCAGGTGCGCTAGGCAGGCATTGCATGCTCTGAACCTATCAGATGACTGGACAGAAGCAGAGCAGTAAATAAAGTGCGTCAGTTCAAAATCTCAAGAGAACAGCGGACGTGTGGTAATTTTCCCTGACTCGCCACTCGATTTCCCTGACTTTTCCCTGACTTCCCTGACCAACATTTTTTTCCCTGACTTCCCTGACCGGTGGCCACCCTGGAATAAGGATTTTGGTTTAAGAACAATAGAATATTGATTCATCAACTAGACTGAACAGTGTATTTAATAATGTAATAAAGTGTAGATATTAATAATGATATGTTTACATGAGTAGAGATTACAGTATGATGGAATAGAGCACGAGAATGTAAGCCAGCGGCAATGACACACTGAGCCAAAACCTAGTACAACAGAACCAACTTTGTTCAGAAAGCTTTTAAACGCCAAAAGCCAAGTAGACATTTTGTTAATTGAGGATAATTTTTTTTGTAACTATTTTGAGAAATACCGTTATTTAAATTGCTGAAATTACACTACGTACCAATACAGAGTACAAGTAATACAACACACTAATGCCAGATAAATCAATTTGGACGTGTGGGTCGCTTGTCAGTGTGGGTACAAGAAGATCATGAGGTTTGTTTCAAAGAGCAGTAAGATATTGTTAGATCAAATTAACTAGGTACATCCATCAATGGGGATAACGTGTTCTAAAATTTTGTATCGTGTGTTGAAGTTACAAGCGCAAGGATAAGCTTAAAAAATCCCAAGCGTAAACAGGAAAATTTGGTGGGTACTCGTAGTTACGAATATTGTTACACATTGCCTGTAAAATGATTTTTGTTCTTACGTACCTGATCTGGCTGTACAACATCAGCAGCGTTAGCAACCCTCTGAAAACCAATGAATTGTTTCGGTAAAAACTTGAGAAAATCGTTAAGTTTAAGCAAATTTTCAAAGAAAAGCCGCTACGTACTGCAATGGCTTCAAAGTTTCAAGACTTTCTCAAAACATTCTACAGCCAAATCCGTTTGAGCATTCTAAATATTCACCCCTAGATATGATACGTATTTCTATAATTTATTTGCACGTTCACCTATGTGTCACTCCAGACGATATCTCTCCTTCACTACATGAAAAAAATTTCCATATTTCGCTGTAATGTTCGTACTGGCAAACGAAAAGATGAGTCCGAATATGAACAATTTTAAAAATTCCAAGGGAGTTAAATTTGACTTTTTAGTAGTCCAAAGTCGTTGAAAAAGGGCCAAAATTCCTATAGCTGATATAAAACCATCAGAAATACAACACAAGGTTAGTTCAACACAGGAAAAGACTATCCACATTGTTATGCCTGAAAAAGAGGGGCAAAATCTGAGTTTTGGTTTGTCAAAAATAACTAAAACTGTGTAAAATCACCTCAAATTGCTATAAAATTGTCGAAGTTGTATGCAGTGGTTAACTGGAACTGAAAATGACAATTTTTGGTTGTCAAAAAGAGGTTTGAAAACAGGAAGGTTACTGTTCAGTTATGGGGGGGGGGGGGGGGTCCAAACTGGCTGACAGTAACTAACTTCGAAAATACGCCCATTTAGCCATGTTTTACTAGATATTTGTTTGCTCTAATGTCACGGTACACAGTGGGGTAGGCGCATGTGTACGGATTTTGGTTTTGTGACCCCCAAATTGGTGTTACCTTGACAAACTACCAACACCAAATATTAGCTTGAAATTCCACAAAGTTTGACCACAAAACGGGTGGAAAGAGAAAGCAAGACATAGTAAACCTCTGATTCCGAAATGCGTACCTATCTGGATTTACGTGAGAAATAGAGATATGATATGTATACAATATAAAAATAATTTCTTAGGCTTACGGGAATGAGTGAGGAAGGTTTTAGTGTCTGTCACGATCAAATCGCTGTCTTCTGAAAACGAAAGCAACAAAAGCACCAAACGGGTGGAAAGAGAACGCAAGTCATTTAAGGACTTCAGGCTTACATGAAGGTGTCAGGAAGGTCTCAAGTGTCTGTCACGATCACATCGTTTCTTCTGAAAACAAAACCACCATTTATAAAAAATATCTGTAGACAGAGTTTTATTACATTTTCGTCCACCATTAAATTACAATAACCTCCCCATGATAAAAAATTTCATTCCATCTCATCATAATTTTTTTATTTTCCAGCTTAGCTGTTTCCTCCTCCAAGTCGCTAAAAGGGGGAAAAAATGAGAGTAAAGCTTTAATTTTGCGCTTATCTCTTTATCCAGCTCGAACAATCTCATAAAAACGACAATTTACCAAAGATTTAACGCATATTCCGAATGCTGGGCCAAACAATTATTGATAAATTGAAACGAAAAGCCGCCCCAAGTTTGAAAACACTTCTAGTTCCCCGAATTCATCATACATAATCAACCTTCATAAAACAATGGAGATGAGTACATTCTCAAGTATGGTTTTTCCTCACCTTGAACGATGTTGACATTTTTATCGATCATGTAGTAACCAGGAGCCTTACTACCCAGGTCATCAGGTGGGATACTGTAGTCATCTGAAAAAGATAAATAACGACATTCACGTTGATTTATTCTTAGGTACCTACAAAATAATTAATATTATCAGTGAAACCTAACAATTTCCTTCCCTTTATCATACGTAGTTCCTTATTGGATTCATTTGCACAAAGTTAAATGCTTACCTGCGTCATCGTCGAAGCGACTTGGATTCCCAGTCACCTGGGAACCCAAATCTTCGATAACGGCTTCGCATGTTTCACTGTCGTCACATTTAGGGGCTTTCCCTCCTCCTGTCTTTCGAGGTTCATGTTTCTGGTCTGCAGCCTTCCTTTTCATTATATTTTCCACATTCTTGTATTTCAGCTGAAGAGTTTTCGAGCCTCTCGGGAGGACCCGCTGTTGGGCATTAAATAACCGAGCTACCAGCTCCCATGCTTCATTTTTATCATGATTGCTGTTAGTGTCAGTTTTTAAATTTTCTATAATGTGAGAGTAGGCCCGAACACATTCGACGAGTTTTGTTGAAATTAGCAGCTCTCTTTTTACCTGGAAACAAACAGTAACCAATCCAACTAACCAATCAGATAGTCAGGTAGACACTGGTCTATCACACAGATTGTAATGATTTGGAACGATTGAATATTTTGTAACAGGTGACAAAAAGGCTGGCTAAACTAATGAAGTAGCTAAACTTAACTGGCTTCATGTTCCCTATGTTGTGAACAGTTCGAATCATGTATGGAGATAGCAGGAAACAACAGGATTTAACAATCTCCCCTCCCCTAAAAAAACCCTGTGGTATAATTAGAAATATCTGTAGGCAATTGTAGCAATTTTTACCGGTTTAGACCCCCTGAAAACTCAACGTTGACCCCCCTTATTTTATGAAAGACAAAAATATCTTGATAGTTGAAATATTATTTTTTTGTCCTGATTCACCATTCCATACCTCTTTACTTAAAATTTCATTAATTTTCAAGGAATGTGGACATTGTACCCATTTCTTGACACCTAAAAACCTCAGTATAGAATAGTATTTCCCCTTAAAACTTTAGAAAACGGCTCATTTTCGAACTCGTCCTTTCATTTGCCTATACAAAAATTTTGGCGAAATTTTCATTTTTTATCTTCATGTACATGGGTACGAAAAAGAAACGCAGAATCTCATAATTATCCACGTGCAGACAGGATCACCTACGATTTTATCGTAATTACTTATAAAATTCCAACTTACCATCTGGCGCTGTGCATACTAATTTTCCAGCCATGGTTGTCTTGAGTACCAACCTGATGTCTGTAAAACCATCACAATTAAAAATTATTTATTGCGTACCTACCTCATGATATCACTAATTAGGCACGATGTTATCCTAGATGTGAATGCGGAAATGGTTGCAGCTATTGGTTGGCTATCTCGTCACTCAAACATCATTATTCAAAAGGGGAGAGCTGATTTGCCATTCTACCTAACTACTTACTGCTCTTGTAATAAATTATAGATAGCCGATCTAGGCTCTTGTATAGAAGGTATCTACTTTTTTACAATAACTCGCTGTATGCAGAAGAGTTATACACGATTTATTAACGCATACCACATACTATGAAGGTTTTGTGTACCTACTCGAGGAAATAAATAATGATGGGTCCGACGTTGTTGCCTACCTGGTTTGGTGTAAAATTATATTTATTACACATTTTTGGTTGGACTCACCTTTCTGTTTCAAAAACTAGAAGGCTTTCTATTGCATAGAGCACGAAGCTCATCCCTACCATGGGAAGGCGGAACCTCGCGAAAAAATCGCTGTCATCCCACTTCTGGAAATGCTAAATCCTTTCGCGAATTATCCGCCGTCTGGGCACGACCACTTCCAGAAGTTCATTGAAATCTTCATCCGAGGATGACTCAAACACTTCAATGAAACGATTCATCGCACTAATTGTTGATGCAAGTTGATAAGTATGAAAAAGACTGATAAAAATAGATTTCAAAATCAACCGTAGATCAGAGGTTTAAACTACCTGAAACGAGGTATTAACTTTAATGCGCAGTTAGCGCGAGTTATTAGGCGTTCGTGAAACTTTCTTTTCTCAGAATCGATGGCTTAAACCTCAGCCAAGATTGACCTCTGGATTGACCACGTTGGTGAAACCGGCCCTAAGAGTGACTGGAAGTTAACTTGGGTAGAAAGTGACTTATAAAATGAGAGAAGTGAATGTAAATTAGACGCCCAATTGTGTTCTTTCAGTAACATGAAAACTAAGAGTTCTTCAGCCATCCAAATACCAAAATCGCAGAACTTCCTGTCAGTAACATGCAGTAGGCCTTGGACCTGCTGATGATATTTTAGGCCTAAAGAGCTGTTCAAGTTCAAGGCTGTCAGACCATCTGAAGATTTCTTAAGAATCGGCTCTTAGAAACTCGAATACCCTCTTCAACTGAGCAGTTGCGTATGCTGTAGGGGCATTTTACTTTCAATATCCTATCACCCCTTACGAAGCCATTAGGAGAAACTCCAAGGTAACCACAAGGGTGAAAGATGAACCACTTTATTTCAACTTCGCACCCCAACAGCTTTTCGTATTCCTCTACATCTCCATCTTCATGACGAATACCACATTGAATAGCTCCGTCTCCATCTGTATTGTATTCGCATCGAAGCATTTTGTAGAAAGAAAGAGGAAAACTATCGAGGTGTAAAGCAGAAAGTACAGCACCAAAATTGCTGGCCGAAATTCGGAGCTTTTTAACTTGGTGCCATAGCTGTTTTCCCTTGGCCCCGAATTAGTTCTTCAACCAAAGCTAGGTCTGCTGGTACAACAGACACCTTCTTTATAAATGTATCCCACTGTACTGTGCTCATCAAAAACTCTGATGAACTTATTATCCAGTCGATGGTTAGTTTATCAATGATTACTTGCTTGGCAAACTATAATAATTAATTATAGTTTGCTTATAGTATTCTACTTCTGGAACTTCTTCAACTTGCGACTGTCATTTTGGTTAATTATTCTCCAAATACAGCTATGTATTCGGTTTGGAACATTTTTTTGGAACACCCCCTCAAAACTTTTTCTACGTTTCAAGGTGTGTAGATTCCGAAAACGCAATGTCCGTCCACCGTGTAATCGATATATCTACCTTAATTTTCGGTCTAAAAAAAAAATCGTTCTTTTGCACGCAGGCTCCATTTGGGCCCTAGTTGTGTCCCCTAAAGGTAAGCGCACACTAGTGCCGCAGTGGGTCGGGTCGCATCGCAGCGGATAAATGTCGCTAAGCACATAGGCGGCCTGCCGGGCCGCAGCTCATTGGAAAAAGCGGTCATTTGGTTGTTTCATTGTTCGTTGTTTCGTTCGTCATGGATTCTTCCCATGAAGATGTTTTATTTTTGGTTCACTATTTCCAATAACAAACCTTTGAAATCGTGCATCAAAAGGAAAAAAATTTAACCTCCTCTCAAAATTTGATGATTTCCGTT
The DNA here is from genome assembly GCA_954871275.1 of Leptopterna dolabrata. Lineage (NCBI taxonomy): Eukaryota > Metazoa > Arthropoda > Insecta > Hemiptera > Miridae > Leptopterna > Leptopterna dolabrata. The sequence continues at coordinate 25,159,481 of OX940974.1, forward strand.
TCAAGGTACCTACCACGTTGAATCCAAAATAATAGAATTTTTTCTTAGTTACCATGAACCAAAATGAATGAAGTGTGCAAGTAACAGCTCATTATAATCACGTGAAATATAGTAGGTTGCACCGTGATATTATTTAATTTTATTAAAAAAGATTGTTATTTTGTATTTTGTTGAGGGGCAGTTATACTTTTGTAACTTGAACAAAATAATACTCATGCACAACAACAGTAACAATGATAGGTAGACTTCTTGATTTATGAATCGGCTCCAGTACTTACTTGATTTCGGGCATTCTGGGTGGGGGGGTAGGCTCTCATGTACTTATGTACCCTGTGGGGCTCAACAAGTTTAAATGTTCTCATTTTGTATAGAAACGCATTTCATTTTCAACAAATGATTTTGTACCAACTTGAAGATGGCAAATGAACTTGCTATTAGGTACTGATGACAGAAAACAGTGATCTACGCAGAAGGGGCATCTAGACTGCAAATAATAATCCCTTGTGTAATAATTCGCAGCGTTTTGACCAATAAAAACACTAGAGAGAAAAACAAATAAGTTCTTAGAAACTTCGCTCATGAACAATCCGCGGCGGGCTGACGGAAAAATCCGCCTAGTGAGCGATATTTCCATGCGCTCCGCCCCGCCACACACCGCGCCCCGGCTGTGGTGTGCGCGTCTCCATAAGAAAAACACTAAACCGAACCAGGCGCATTTTTCCGCCGCGGTGCGACCCGTCCCGCCCCGGCACTAGTGTGCGCTTACCTTAAAGGTAAGCGCACACTAGTGCCGCAGCGGGTCGGGTCGCATCGCAGCGGATAAATGTCGCTAAGCACATTACCTAGGCGGCGGGCCGGGCCGCAGCTCATCGCAAAAATGCGCCCGCTCGGAGCTCATCGGAAAAATACGCCCGCTCACCTCTTGTTCGTTGTTTCGTCTGCCATGGATTCTTCCGATGAAGATATTTTATTTTTCAATTTGTTACTTGAAGAAGAACAGAAACGGAAAAGGAAACGCCGTATTTGGGTCCATGATATATGTGCAAAAAGAAGTGTGTTTGGGGAGTTTCATACATTATTTTCCGAACTTTTGGATGACGAAAAGAAGTTTTTCCAATACTTAGTAGAGCAAGAAGAGTAAGCGAAAATGCATTTGGTTTATTGGTGCGAAGGTTTAGAATTTACGAGAGACGTATGTCAATGTTACCTCATCATGCTAATGCGGTCATCTTAGCTACATGCTGTCTGCATAATTTCTTGTCAAATGACGGTTCCAATTTCCTTGATGAAAACGAATATCGAAGGTCATATCTACAACTGCAGAAGTACTGCAAGATTTACCTAATGTCGGTTATAATGCGGCCCAGGAATCTTTTCTGGTTCGTGAAAACTTCAAAAGATACTTCGTATCCCCAAATGGCTCAGTTCCCTTCAAAACACTCGAGAAACAAACTTTCCGATGGACAGATGTGCCGCGGAACCCCTAACAATCCGATTGGTTATCGCAGACTGCTGTCGGGGCGGGACGGGTCGCAGCGGGCTGACGGAGAAATCCGCCTAGGAGGCGATGTTTCCGTGCACTCCGCCCCGACACGCTGCGCCCCGGCTGTGATGTGCGCGTCTCCATAACAAAAACACTGAACCGGACCAGGCGCATTTTTCCGCCGCGGTGCGACCCGTCCCGCCCCGGCACTAGTGTGCGCTTACCTTAACTCGGCAGTCCGATCAGAAAACATAGAGGGGTGTTATGGGTGAAAAATGGGTGCAAAATTAGGTATTTTTCATGTTTTACTGATTTTGAGCTTGTGATGGGACACCCAATATGATTTTGACCACTGAGTGAAGTATTGAGGTTCTAACGAAGTTTTAGCTCTCAAAATTCAATACTTACGGGTCAAAAACCTGTGAAAATGGCTGTAATCACTAGAAATTTGTATAATAACTCAGAAGTGAATCCGGATAATTCAATGAGAAGTTTAGTGATCGAAGATAATTTGTCAAAAATAGGAGCCTAATTCGAGTTTTTGGGGGCCAAAATTTGTGAAAAATGCCAAAAATAGCTATATCAATATTATTACACAAGAAATAAACAGTACCTAAATGAATAGCCAGCTTTTTTGATGTCCAATAGAATACCTAATAGACCCACGTGGCAAGGATTTTGCAGCATTCTTCGATTTTTGATCACGAACAATCTTGGAATAATGGTTCGTAATCACATTGACCGCACCTATTGCTGTCTTCTAATTTGGAATGCGATCTCTCTGAGACAATTGTTACGATGTCTTTTTGGTTAGGAGCCTTCAAAAACTTATCCTCGAACTCTTGAGAGATTAAAATGTTCATAATATTCAATGATGAATGTCATAGAATATTATATTGTCATACCATCACTGTAGCTGAATGATGGATAGCACTGTAGGTATGTATCTTTAGGTTTTGCAAGGGTCCATTCTTTCTATTCTCCCTGTTAAAGGTACCTACTTATCTACTGTACCTAAATAATTTTCGGAAAAATGTTATAAATACAAACCACTGACGTAGGTTTTGGCTCCCAATTAGTACGGGGAATCGCACGAATCCACTTCTTCTCTTCATCCTTGGGAAAGCGAAACGAAGTCATCTTTTGTACATTCCTAATTACTGTTGCACTCTGGCACGACACAATTTTCCTGCATTCTGTTATCATTAAAAACAATCACTTTTGTTAACAATATTACTGTTGAAAATCATTTTCGCGAGAAGATATATATAGATAAACTATCGAAACCGGGAAATAAACAAACCTAGGCTTATTGGTGGGTGGTGTCGTGGCCGGCCTGAAGTGGGACGTTGCCAATTCTCTACTGCCGCGGCCTTCTCTGAAGCCGGCCATGGTTATAATAACCTGGGTCCCGCCCATTTGAATTGAATCTGAAGCTATTCCTCCTCCAGCAAGGAGTTCGGTGAGCTCCTTGCTTAGGGAAACCAGCTCGGGATTTAATTTTTGGCCCAACCGTGTCTTGGGAACTTGAGCGCCTTCTCTCTTCTGTTCCTCGTCATCCTTTTCTTCCTCGTGTGCATTCAATAGCAAGTAGGCACGGGCTTCAAGCAGTTAATGGAAATATTCACCAGGACTCCTTTCATGTCCAGTTTGAAAAATTTCTCGTTCCGCTCGACAATTTTAAAAGGTCCTAGGGGTTGGCAAGCGAGGCTTTCAGCTTATCCACCCTTACGAACACATGGCTCACATCTAGTAAGTCTTTGCAGACGAACGGAGTGAATTTGCTCTTGTTTTTTAAGTTTATCGGCTTCAACTCCTTCATCTTCTCCCGCAGTCTCCACAAAAAATTTACCTGGTCTTGTCCTGCTTCCGCTGATTCGCCAAAGAAATCGCCTGGTAATATTAGCAGCATCCCATCTCCGCAATAGATGCGTTGGCTTCCAGTTTAATGGAGCTGTGAATGCCCATGAGAATAGTAGCAAGAACTTCCTCCACTTCTTCTTTCCATGTGCTCCTATAGTGGCTTTCAGTGTATGATGGAATCGTTCAGTTTTGCCTTGGGCTTGTGGTGGGTTTGGGTATGGGGTGATTGATTCCGCATTGGGTATGGGGTGATTGACTGGAGATTGATTCCGCATACCTTTGCCAGGGAGTGAAACAGTTCCAACTGGAATTGAGACCTTGATTGCTATGCGCTCGTTTTGGTACACCAAATCTGATTATCCACTCTTTGTAAAATTTTTGTTTCTGCATCTATGTCTCTTCGACCCAACTTGAGAATCTGTCTATACCGGTGAGATAGTAGGAGTACCCTTCTGAGACTGGCAATGGTCCCACAATGTCGATATGGACAACCTCAAATCGCTCATCCACCTTGGGGAAAACCCCTAATGGTGGTTTCACATGACGCAAAATTTTGCTCTTCCGGCACGACGTGCACGCTTTAGCCCATGTTCTGATGTCGCTGTCCATGTCTGGCCGTACACATTTTGAGGCAATCAATTTCAAGGTTGCTGTTACTCCTGGGTGTGCTAGTGAGTAGGTCAAAAATCGCAGGACGGAACTTCGGAATGTATGGTCGTGTTTTCAGTCGAGACGTCACACCATAAACTTTTGTTGGAGGTATAGGATACTTTCCGAGTGTGAGAGAAGAGAAACTTGAGGGGTTTCTCAAGCTCCATATCATTCCCCTGCTCGACAGCAATTTGACTGTAGTCTACTGTGTTCAGTGCCTCAATTGAGAGTCTGGACAAGTGCTACTTGATCTTGGTCTCCTGAAATATGTCTGATGTCCGTGGAAAACTGAGAAATGTAGTGTAAATGACGAAGTTGTCCGGGTGCAGCTTTTTCATTGTTTTATTTGAATGCAAATACAATTGGTTTGTGATCGGTGGAAATCGAAAATACTCTGCCCTTAGTAAATGGTTTGAAGTATTTTACTGCCAAGTAGATGCTCAACAGTTCCCTATCGTATGTGCTGTGCTTCGTCTGGGCTGTGTTCAGTTTCTTGGAATAAAATCGAGTCCGGCTTCACCCTTACTCTTCTTTCCGTTGCTTTACCACTCCAACAGAAAAATCGGACGCGTCTACAAACAGTCCTAACTCGTATTTGCCACTAGGACAGGTTAATGTCGCTGCCTTTACTACCATTTCTTTACAAATTTAGAATTTTTTGATTGCTTCTTCTATCCAGTCGGTCACTCTGTTGTCTTTTTTTGTTGCACCTTTTAAATAGTCATTCAAAATTGCTTGATGCTCAGCTGCATTTTTAACAAATCTTCTATAAAAAGCGAACGATTGTAGGTATTCGTAATTCTGAAGTACTTCTACGTTTTCTGGATCTGGTTTGGTTCCATCTGCAGAAATCAAGTGGCCTAAAAACATAATTTCTCTTATGCCGAATTCGGATTTCGCTACATTAATTTTAATACCACTGGCCTAATCTTCGGAATACAATTTCTACGTATTTCCCTCTGTTCTTCCTCTGTCGCAGATGCTATGCAAACATCGTTCAGATATGCAGAACAAAAATCGAGGCCAAATAATATGGAATTTATAAAGTGTTGGAATGTAGCGGGTGCATTTTTTAGTCCAAATGGCATACAATTGTATTCGAAAAGTCCAAAAGGTGTGATAATCGCTGATTTAGGTTTATCATCTTCCGCCATTAGAATTTGATGGTACGCTGATCATGTTATTACCCAGCATGAATTGGAAGTCCTGTTTTGCCTGTTTGAGTATCTCAGTATCTAGTCTCCTAGCTTTCCCAAACACAGATGGTCCGTTGGTAGTTGAAATGTAGTGTCTAACATCGTGGCAAATGTCCATTGGCACAAGGCTGGGTTTCTTCAAATATGGAAAATTCTTGAGTAAATCAGCCAACTGATTAGTGTGTTGTATATTGCTAAGGTTGTCTGCCTCTGATATTTCGGTGATGTTGGTCGGAATGCTTAATTTTGTTTTTTGTCAATGAGTCTTCTTTTTGCTAGGTCAACGAGTAAGTCCAAAACGATGAAGAAAATCGGCTCCCGAAATGCCTTTTGTTGTTTTAGCTATTATGAACGGCCATTCAAATTTCCTTTTTAGTCCTAAATCTAAATCCACCAATTTCATTCCAAACGTAGGGATTTCGGTTCCATTTGTAGTGAGTTGGTTCACCCTTAATGTTGTTTTTGGCAGGGAGATTTTCAAATTATTTCAGGTATGATAAAATTAATCGTCAGTTTTGTTAAATCACCACATACCTACCTACTGTTCGAAGATAGAAAGAATGCGTCAAGGTTAGTCTCTTTTGAGGATTTATAACAGCAGATTTGGGAAGTCCCTCACCTTTCTTTACTAACATAGGTCAGGAATAGTTCGGAAACAGGTAACTAGCAAAATTAGGCTAGCCTATGTATTGTGGCGAACCGATAGGGTAGGATAGACAATGCTTGCGGTAGAATAATATTGGTGAGCGGTGCCTACGAATTATGGTAATCACTGGGAAAAAGGATCAACAAGAACTCGGTACGTTTCGCACCCACCTATCAATTCCTCTTGTTGGCCTTAAGGTCATATAATTGTTTATAGGTACATAATGTTATGGACTACTACATTAGCTACTGTTGATGAGTGTGTTTCCCAAAGCGATACTAGCGCTACATGATGTAGTAATGATCATTCCTTCTGAATGTATTTTTGGCTCGAATCGCCATTGCTGTTATACTCTGTTTCTGTTTCTCTCTCACTCTTGTATCTCTTTCTACTGTGACTGCCTACCGTTTTCGTTTTTACTCTGGAAATGTATTCCTGAATAAAGTATATTGTGCCAAAAGTGTCTCTGAGTGTTCCACTGATTAGCCCTGCTAATAGGTTATTACGCCCAGGCTCAGCAGATAAGCTTTTTTGGTTGGAGTCCCGACTTCTGCAAGTGGAAAATCCGTGTGAAGTTCGTCATCTGTAAGTACAGACAGCACAGACTTCGTTTTTCAAACTTTATACGACGTACCTACTCAGAACATATTTTTTTGTTCATCTCCTTGTCTCTTTAAATCGACAATGAGTGAAAATACGTCGAACACTTTACCGTGTGAGAAGTTGAAAGGGCGGGAAAACTTCCAGGAATGGAAATTTCAGATAAAAAGTGTTCTTATTTTAGACAACACATGGTCTGCAATATTGAGGGTTATCCTCAAGACTACCACAGACGCAATGGAAAACTTAGGCACGATGCTAAGGCTCTTGCTAAAATAAGTCTTAGTGTAGACAAGAGTGTTTTTCCTCATATAATAAACGCTAAAACCGCTAAAGAAGCGTGGGATGCACTTGTTGGTGCTTATGAGGACAAGAGTTTAAACAGTTGTCTGAAACTTTTGCGTCGTCTTTGTTCCATTAAACTAGTCAATTATCGCCGTATGGAGGACTATGTTAACGAGTGTTTGCATATAGCGCAGCAACTCGCTTCAATGGGCAAAAATATAGACGACGAATTTCTTGCTGTTATGATGCTTGCAGGTTTACCTGAGGATTATGAACCTCTCGTTATGGCTCTGGATGGTTCAGGTCAAAAAATTACTTCTGACTTGATCAAAACCAAGTTTCTACAAGACGACAAATACTCTGAGAGCGCTAGTCAACCTGAAAATGCGTTGTACTCTGGAAGTAAACCCAAGAAAAAGGCTTGGTGTAAAGTTTGTCGTGTCAAAGGTCATTATACCAATGACAGTTGTAAACCACCTGCTAAATCATCATCTGGATCTCAACCACAGCAAACTGAGAAATCAAAAATCAACGCCAAAAGTCAAAAAGCGTTGTTTACTCAAAATTGCGCTACTAAATTTGGTGGGGCTACATTCTACATTGACAGTGGTGCTAGTACTCACATGTCTGGCAATCGTGAGTTGTTCAAGAATTTCTCTAAGTGATGGTTCCAGAGAAGCCATTTATTTGTACAATTTTGTTCAAAACTTGATTGGTAACTTGCATGTTTTTGATTCATTGATCCCAAAAAAGGGCTTATTCTTATTCTGCGACAATCAAAGTGCTCTAACTCTTGCGAATAGCTTAATATCTAACAAGAGGAGCAAGCATATCCATATTCGCTACCATTATGTGAGGGAACAGGTCAAGAATAAAATGATTCAAATCGAACATTTATCAACAAAAGAAATGTTGGCCGATTTTTTAACAAAGAGTGTCCCTAAAGACAAGCATGTTTTCTGTTGTCAGGGAATAGGGCTTCTTTAGCCTATTTTACATATTCTTTGTAAGCGGGTTGCAAATATCCCTAGTAGGTATGTATGATCACATTGATTTTGTTGAATTATATATATATATTTTTTAAATGTTCATGATCTTCGCTTTATGAATCAAGGGAGAGTGTTGATGAGTGTGTTTCCCAAAGCGATACTAGCGCTACATGATGTAGTAATGATCATTCCTTCTGAATGTATTTTTGGCTCGAATTGCCATTGCTGTTATACTCTGTTTCTCTCTCACTCTTGTATCTCTTTCTACTGTGACTGCCTACCGTTTTCGTTTTTACTCTGGAAAAGTATTCCTGAATAAATTATATTGTGCCAAAAGTGTCTCTGAGTGTTCCACTGATTAGCCCTGCTAATAATTTCTAATATTGACTCTTAGCGAATTTTCAAAGATAATAAGCTAATGCAATGGGGCTAACACTTTTATTACATGAATTTTCAGTTTTTGTCTATATCAGAGCATTATGAATCCACCCCAAGAGTTTAAACATTTTTATATATGTATCTGGCTTCAGTTCTCTCCATGCTGTCAAACTGGCTCATCTTAGTTTGGTTTATAATAAAGTCAAGTTCTTTTTAAAGGACCGTACATACATCCTTCCCTTTATTCCTCCTCCTGGAGGAGAAACGCCCACTTTTAGAGAGGGAAGGAACGTCTGTAGCCACCCTTCCTCCCAAAGGAAGAGAGAACGAGGTGGTTGGGTGTGTGTGTGTGTGTGTGTGTGGGGGGGGGGGGGGGGGCTCATTGTGGTTGCCCTCAATAAAGTCACAAAAAAAGGCACAGGTGATTTTTAAATATGGATGTTCTCATGAGTGAATGGATTTCCTCGTTATTAAGGGGAAATCCCTATGATAGCCAACAATGTATGATAGAGGGGAAAAGAGGAAGCAAGGAGAGGGGGAGTCAACACACATTCCTCAAGGAAGGAACGTTTGTAGCAAACTGCCTGAGAGAGGTCGGATGGGAAGGATCGTCTGTAGGGGCCTGAAAAACGCTCTGTTTTTAATTAATAGACTTCATTAAAAATAAGATGGGCAAGCGTGACAGCACAGAGTGTACTGAAGCCTGAAGGGCTGAGGCTGTTAAGTTTAGGTGTGTTGGTGGGGAGTGCTGAATAAGCTGTTACTTCCCCCAAGATTGGACTTTTGGGTTACAAAAATTCTAAATGGATGATAAAATTAGAGAAAAATCCAGCCATGCAGCATGATGGTATGAGCAAATTTTCGGATTTGGTGAATAATTTATTTTTTAAAGTGATTTTTAGCTACTAATAACCTACATAAACTTGAATATGTCACCTTTTTTGGATTATTGAAATTACCTTCTTCTGTGTAAAATCTCCATTTCTAGACCAATTTTGGCGTTAAGGTTCTTTGTCCAAAAAGGCTGGCCTTGTAGTACCTACTGTGAAAACCTCTACCATAGTCGAATACCAGCCATCCACGGAGAACATAAATAATAAATTGTAATTGATTCACAGTCCCTACCGGATGACCTGCAAAGCATTGAACTCTTTGTATGTGCGAGATATCTCCTCGATTAGGTACATTATACCTCACCATTCCCAATAAGCTACATTTTTGACCACTAGTTTCAAGATTTCTATAAGGATTTTCACAAGCCGAACCACTTGTTATGTCACACACGATATGATGTTTCCTGTTGAAATCTGGATTGGCTGATTGGCAAGTTGTTGCATATGCGGTTTACATCCGAAATCGATGCCCTACTAGAATTGGTGTTGAAACTGGAGCCACATGGATTATCGGAATATTTCTGAAACCCATGAGCAAATACTCGTTGCCTGAAATCCTCCTGAAGGCCGGAAGCCTGTTAACGAACACTCCATTATTCTCTTGAAGGCCTGATTATGATGTTACATTAAAAGCGCTCTCCTCCTAGTGCTCGTTCAGCTAGTGACGATGGATTCCATTGGAATGCAGGGCAATTTTACATATATTACTAGCGGACATACGGAATGGTTGCCCTACGATCCCCCACCCCAGACGCCCCTCTCTTTCAACTTCCAGCCCCGTGACAGAGGTAGTCTCGTTACTTTTGGGTCCCCCCTCGTAATATAGATTTAATACCATGCATACCTAATATTGATGTACCTATAGCAAATTCACAGACTTGGGCGGTCAAGTTGATTTTGGGGCTCCAAAATCGGTAAAAACGGCTAAAATTCTCCATCATTGATGTAAAATCACCAAAATTGGTAGACATTTGTGGCAGGACAGGAATATTCCATTTCATTAATCAAAAATATTTTTTCTCCAAAAGCTAAGTCACCAACTTCAAAAATTCTCTCTTATGGTCATGCTGCACAACTGATATCTTCTTCTTTTTTCTTTTTTTTCTCTTTTTTTTCTCCGTGGGTGGCTCTTGTCAGTATGGGCTTTCCAGAGACTCTGCTCACCAAACAAATTTTGAGTCATTCATGTAGTAAAACGTTTTGTTAACCCTTCTCAATTCTTTGAAAGTTTGTTAAAAGTAAATACTGTGCGTTGTCTCAACCCAGCTCTACATGTCTTGAATCTGGGTACAGTTTAGTCATTTTTGTTCAATGACATTACTTAGCAGCCATGTTATTAATGTCTTCTGAATTCATTGTTTTCTACAACCTATATTGAATGTACTTCGCAGCCATGTTATTAATGTCTTCTGAATTCATTGTTTTCTACAACCTATATTGAATTTACTCTTATGATGATGAATGATTGATGTGGATGATTGATTATGAATTGTCTAATTGTTGTTGTATGATCTGTTGTTTGTTTATAGGAGGGTTTTTAGCTCAAAAATTTGCTGAGTACACAGAGAACTGTCCTCGTGTTGCATCTCTAATATTATGCAATTCGTTCTGCGATACATCAGTGTTCCAGTATAACGACAGGTCGCCTATGTAAGTATGTGAACAGATTATTAGGGTTTAGTGATGTATTTATGTTTAGAAAATGTAGATAGATCTGCTGGCTTGCATTAGGAAAACTGTGATTCAACACAAACACCGACATTGTCTTCCAACATTGATTATCTAGTCCTGTGGTGTTTCCCGGTTTTTTATTTGTAGAATGGCTGAAATCAATGTTCCCAAAAAGCCTAGGGGTAAGTGAACTGTAGAAGAATATTGATTTGATCTTGTAAAGATTGTAGAAATGTGACAACCTTGTACAAACTCAAACACAAAACTAAACATCTTATAAGCAACTGCTAAACATAAGTACATCATGCACACTAGTTGCAACCTATTCTAGTAGTAACTTCATAACACCACTCTCCTTTCTTTCCTTCTCCTTCACTCCTGTGACTGTTATCAATGCCAAACAGTGCTAACATGTCTCTGTGGATAATGAAAGCCCTCCGCTATGGTGTCAGAATGCGGAGGCCCATTTCTGATAAGGCCTTTAGGATCTTTCATGGTGTGATCCATGGGGATCGAAGCTTAGAGCACCCCCGAAGCCGTCTCCACGGTAGGTAGTGGTAGGTAGTACTAAACTTGGTCCTCAGGGTGGAACTTCGAAACATCTGCTCAAATGTCATACGGCTGTAGTCTGTAGATCCCCCCTTGTAAATCGATTTTGAACCATCTGATGCTCTTTTTCCATGTTCAGTCTTAATTCTGCAGTCTGAACGGGAACTGTGGGGTTCTGTGTGTAAAGGGTAGTGTGTAGAACCGTAGTGTTCAAAGGGGATGCCGAACTGGATGTGTCCCGATCGTATCCCTTGCATGCAGTTGTGCAAAATGTCTGTGACTCAGTAATGCATTTAGGTTCAGATAAAACACTTGAGAAATTGGCTGATTATTACTGATTCAAGTGTATGACGTAATGTGTTAAGAAATTTGTCGATGCTTGTCTCACTTGTGAGGTTGCAAAACCACCAACAGGCACAAATCAGATTTCCCTGCATCCAATACCAAAGGGTACCATACTCTGGTCTTCATTGTGACTGGTGAAAGGGGAAGCGGGGAAATTGAGTGGTAAACGTGAAGCAAAGGAGTATTGCATCGTTTTGGTGGATGCTTTTACTAAGTTTGTACTGAAAGAAAAACGGAGTTATTGAAAAAATAGTCTATTTCCACTAATACACGAAAAACGCAAAAAACACTGTTATACCGGTTTCGGTGAACAAACCATCGTCAGTAACAAACAATAACTCACCACACCAACACACTGCTTTACCACACCAACAAGGTAGATACTGCCGGGATAATCAAAGCCATGCGTTCAGCACTCTCGGTCTTTGGCCCACTGGATCGCATTGTAGCAGACCAAGGCCGACGTTACAATAGTAAGGAGTTCAGAAATTATGTGCCCTGAACCATATTGAGTTATACCTAATAACCTAATAGCAACAGGTGTTTCACGTGCCAATGGCCAAGTCGAGCATACTGTGTCCACACTTAACAACATGCTTACTGTCACGGAGTTAGGAGAACGCACTTGGTAAGATGCCCTTGGTGAGATCCAGCTTGCCATGAACAGTACTGTACACGGTGTTGGATGTTCATCACCCCTTGAAATGATGATAGGAAGGATAGTAAAACCTGTGGGGATGGTAACACCAAGTGATGATGTTTTGCAGCATCAAAGAGCTGATGCAGGTACTGTCCGTGAGAAAGCTGCTCAGAACATGATAAGGGCTGCTAATTATGATAAGGTGCACTTTGACAGAACCAAGTCAAGTTAGACTGCACTCTATTGTAGACCTATTCAGAATGACTCAAACTCGACCTTAAATGTAGGGGCGTGTTCAAAATACAAAATGTTCTAGATGGAGATCGCTATTTGATCAAATCCTTGACAGAAAATCGAACTTATAAATTTCCTCACGACAGGGTCAGGAAGGTAGGTACCTGAACCGGAGTTGATTTCAAATCATGAACTCCTCGAACACTGAATCAGTTAGTGACTCTGGCTGTTTTAGTTCGTAACGTAGATTTCATTGTTTGTTACCTGTAACACCAATGAACTATGAGTTGTTAATTTTGTTTTGGTTTTCCCAAAGGTAACTAACTCATTGGAATTGGGGAAAACACTGTTGCCAATGAGATGAAAATGTTGGGATTTTGATGAACATTTCGTTTGTGATTTTTGTTTCCATCTAAAGGTTATTCTTCGATTTTATTGTCACAAACCGAATTCTGTCGGCTAACATTTTTGCTGTTCTTGTTTCGAATTACTGGATTATATGCACGTTTCTTTTGATTTGATTAACTTTTTTATGTGAGAACGAATAATTCATTAATTTTCTGTTTTATGGTATTATTCCTACATTGGGCAATTTTAGTTCGTTTTGAAGAATGGATGACCTCGTCATCTTGGTAAATCTACATTATTCCACAAGAAAGTCGCCTAGCCAGTGCAATACAAAAACAAGTTTTTGTGTGTTGCAGATTGATCTTCTTTGCCTGTGCCATTGCCACTTCCAGTCAGACTGACGAGAAGCTCGCTAAGTACTCCCTGTCTGAACTGATCGTTCACAGTGATAACATTTTTCAGTCACATCACGGTTACAGAAGAGGAGGCCATCTGGTTAGAGAAATCTGCTAGATGACAGAACACCATTCTCCTGTGGATGAGGCATAGAGCCGGACGCATCACTGCTAGCCTCAAAAAAATCTGTCTGTAGGTAAATAAAAGAACTTTCCAGCTGCACTGTCGAGAACATGAGTTAACTGTCTTATAGGAAAACTATAAGCCGTAGTGCTGATGTAATAGTCACAGTAACACGTAGGGTTACCATTCTTCCTGGTTTCTCAGGCCAAGTTTATGTTTTGGTGGTTGGTTTGGTCCAGTCCTGGTTTTTCACCCGTCCAGGTTTCTCCTATGATTTCTGGATGGGTTCAACTTTCTAGGTAGGTAGAAACCTTAATTAACCATAATCATGGATGGGTGACTTGATGTCAATAATCGTCGCATTTTATTACTGAAACTGGAATGGATATGGCAACCCTACAGTAACCCTAAAGACTAGGCGTCCATCAAAATAATGAAATGGGGAATACGAAGTAAATGAGAAAAACGCTGCAAAGTCCTTGTCACATGGGTTTATTATTCTATTGGACATACCTACAGAAATGCTGGCATTTATTGTTTCTTTCATGTGCAATTATTGAAATGGCAATTTTTTATGGTTTCCACAAATTATGGCCCTCAAAAACACGAATTAGGCTCGGCTTTTTTTAACAGATTATTTTTGATCATTGATAGTACCATTCAATTGTGTTGATTCACCTGTCGATACTACTTCTAGTGTTATTATACAAATGTATGGTGATTTCAGACAAAATCCAAGGTTTTTGACTAATAAAAAATGAATTTCGGGAGCTTAACCTTCGTTGCAACCTCAATTCTTCACTCTGGTCAAAATCAACATAATATTCGGTCTTCACACCCTAAAAAAACGCTGCAAAGTCACATGGGTTTATTATTCTATAATTTTATTGGTATATAATAGTTCTGTTTATTTATTGTTTCTTTCATGTAAAATAATTGAAATAGCTATTTCTGGTGGTTTCCACAAATTTTGGCCCCCAAAACTTGAATTAGGTACTACGCTCCTTTTTTTTCCAAATTACCTTTGATCATTGACTGTACCATTTAATCGTCTTGATCCACGTGTTGACACTTTTTCTAGTGTTATTATACAAATTGATGGGGATTTCAGACGATTTCGCATGTTTTTGACTCATAAAAAATCAATTTTGGGAGCTGAACATCTGGTACAACCTCAATTTTCCACTCCTTGGTCAAAATCGAATTCATATTCGGTCTTCTCGTCCCCAAAAACATGGAAAAAGATACCTCAAAAGCTAACATGTTACTAATACACAAAAAGTACCTATTTTTATACACATTTTCACTCATAACTCCCCTGGGTATATTCCGATCGGGCTGAAAAGTTTCGGGACACAACTAGGGCCCAAATGAAGCATGTGTGCTAAAGAACGAATTTTTTACACCTAAAATGAAGCCTGTACACGTGGTACGGCGGACGGACATTGCATTTTTGGAATCTACGCACCTTGAAACTGAAAAGAAAAAATTTTGAGGGGGTGTTATAAACATTTTTTGCTGAGCGAATACATAGGTGTATTATTCACAGAATAATAAACCAACATGGAAACCGGTATCTCACAAGCTCATGTTCACTAAAACCTCAAAAGTCCCTCGAAAACCCCTATTTTTACCACCCATTTTGGTTTATTATTCTGTGAATAACACACCTATGTAATCGCTCAGCAAAAAATTTTTATAACACCCCCTCAAAATTTTTTCTTTTCCGTTTCAAGGTGCGTAGATTCCAAAAATGCAATGTCCGTCCGCCGTATCACGTGTACAGGCTTCATTTTCGGTCTAAAAAATTCGTTCTTTCGCACACATGCTCCATTTGGGCCCTAGTTGTGTCCCGAAACTTTTCAGCCCGATCGGAATATACCCAGGGGAGTTATGAGTGAAAATGTGTACCATAAAAATAGGTACTTTTTGTGTTTTAGTAACATGTTAGCTTTTGAGGTATCGTTTTTCATGTTTTTGGGGACGAGAAGACCGAATATGAAGTCGATTTTGACCGAAGAATGGAAAATTGAGGTTGTATCAGATGTTCAGCTCCCAAAATTGATTTTTTATGAGTCAAATACCTGGGAAACCGTCTGAAATCACCATCAATTTGTAGAATAACACTAGAAAAAGTGTCAACACGTGGATCAAGACGATTAAATGGTAGGTACTATCAATGGTCAAAGATAATTTGAAAAAAAAAAAAAGGAGCGTACCTAATTCGTGTTTTGGGGGCCAAAATTGGTGGAAACCACCAGAAATAGCTATTTCAATTATTTTATATGAAAGAAACAATAAATAAACAGCCAACATCTCTGTAGGTATGTCCAATAGAATAATAAACCCATGTGACAAGGACTTTGCAGCGTTTTCTCCCATAACACCCCTGAGTGTATGCCGATCGGCCTGCCGTGTTTCGGAGCACAACTAGAACCCAAAAGTGTTCCCAAATGGGGACCCAAACTGAGTGCAGAAAACGACGATTTTACACCAAATTTAACGTTCATTTAAGGCTGAAACTTCGTTAGAACCTCAACTTTCAAATCTTTGGTCAAAATCGACTTCATATTCAGACTTTTCGTCCCAAAAACATGGAAAAGCTCATGTTACTAAAACACAAAATGTACCTATTTTTATTCAAATTTTCACTCTTAACACCCCTGGGTATATTCCGATCGGGCTGCAAAGTTTCGGGACACAACTAGGGCCCAAATGGAGCATGTGTGCGAAAGAACGAATCTTTTAGAACGAAAATGAAGCCGTTATGCATGAGACGGCGGACGGGCATTTTAGTTTATTATTCTCTGAATAATACACCTATGTAGTCGCTCAGCTAAAAATGTTGATAACACCCCCTCAAATTTTTTTCTTTTCCGTTTCAAGGTGCGTAGGTTCCAAAAATGCAATGTCCGTCCGCCATATCACGTGTACCTACCGGCTTCATTTTCGCTATAAAAAGGTCGTTCTTTCGCACACATGCTCCATTTGTGCCCTAGTTGTGTCCCGAAACTGCAGCCTGATCGGAATATACCCAGGGGTGTTATGAGTGAAAATGTGTGTTAAAATAGGTACTTCTTGCGTTTTAGTAACATGAGCTTTTGAGATATCATTTTCCATGTTTTTGGGGACGAGAAGATCGAATATGAAGTCGATTTTGACCAAAGAGTGGAAAATTGAGATTGTATCAGATGTTCAGCTCCCAAAATTGATTTTTTATGAGTCAAATACCTGGGAAACCGTCTGAAATCACCATCAATTTGTAGAATAACACTAGAAAAAGTGTCAACACGTGGATCAAGACGATTAAATGGCACTACTAATGATCAAAGATAATCTTAAAAAAAATGAGCGTACCTAATTTGTGTTTTAGGGGCCAAAATTGGTGGAAACCATCAGAAATAGCTGTTTCGATTATTACGCATGAATTAAACAATAAATGAACAGCCAACATTTCTGTAGGTATGTCCGATAGAATAATAAACCCATGTGACAGGGGCTTTGCAGCGTTTTTGGAATCTACGCACCTTGAAACGTGAAAGAAAAAATGTTGAGGGGGTGCTATACAAATTTTTTGCTGAGCGAATACATAGGTGTGTTATTCACAGAATGGTAAACCAAAAGTCTGCATTTTCATTGTTTTTTATTTATTTATTGCAGGACCAGCCTTCTGTTCCATCGGTGTCGCTTGTCATAACAGTATGCTAACCAGAGGCCAGCCACATTCTCGACGATTGACACCAGAAGAACCTGTCATCTCGCAAGACTTCAAGGAGCACAGGAGGGCAGGAGGGCTCAGTCCATCGTAATTTCGTTGCTGTGAATTTTTTTTTTTTTTTTTGGTGTGTAAACCTTCCAAACTGCTGCTGTCATGGTGGAAGTGTGGTAATGTAAAAGTATAAGGACGGGTCTTGTCAACGGTATACTTGTCAAGAGACCACAAATTCAGACGCAAGTGATGGTGTACAATTTTTTGGAGAAACAGCCCAGTGATCAAATATCAGTTCAACAGGTCGACGCTGATGAGGGAATCCAAGGTGAAATTTCGTCTTGACGTGTTCCTTTTTATAAAAGAGCAATCCTTCCTGAACTTTTGATATTTCTCCTTCTGTCGGAGTTGACAAAACTCACTCAGCCAGTTACCGGTTTGCTTTTGCAAAGCACCGCCATGTGCACCAATGATCGACTGTATAAATCCACAATGTCCTATTACAACGTACCTATCTCAAGAAATGTGTGGGCATGAGAGACATCTTATGAAATGATACTGTCCGACATGTACAGTGCAACTTAGATATTTTATCATTTTCTTGTCATTCTTAGTCATCAAAATGTAATAGCTAACAACTTGTTAAAAAAATGAACAATGGTTTCTATGTTATATTAATTAGTAACATTAGTATTTTGAGTGAGAATCTTATAGTTACCGATAACTTCTGTCAGAATTTCAGTTTGAATCTTGATTTCACTTCAAGTGCTATAGACTCAAATTGTTTTTTATTAAAAACCGCTTTCAGGGTGAATCTGGTTTTCAAGTGAATCTTTATAATTTACAGTGCCTCTGTAGCGTAAGTATTGTTCTAGTTAGAATTTCAGTCAAAATTTATTGTAGTTAGAATCTTAGTTCCTTTCTAAGTGCAATTGACTTTCATGCTTTCTAAGTGCAGTGAGTGCCTCATTGGTAGCATCAGTATTCTAGTTAGGTAGGTAGTTCTAGTTAGAATTTCAGTCAAAATGGTAGTTAGAATCTTAGTTCCTTTCGAAGTTCAGTTGACTTGTAAATTCCCTGTTTTTTTATTGTAGACTGATTACATATTATTGTTAGAATGTTGTTATTAAAATAATGTTAAAGTACTATTTCTCGCATTCTTATTGTGCCCTTTTGAAACCTAATAATGTGACGCCTTGCAAAGATAAAGGTAATTGAGACTTTCTCCAGAAAGCGTGCTTATGCCATGGGTATCAAAAAATCTGACTGGATTATTTATTTATTTATTTCTGACAATATACATAGGAACTTTTGTTCCCTCATTGCGTACATTGATATGTATAGAATAACTATACATTTAGAATACAAACTTAAATCAGAGAAACCATTTTTCAAAAAATTCAAATGGACAGTTTTTTTTATAAATCAAAAATGTAGCAAGTATGAATAGCAATAATAAGTAGATATAGTAGTTGACGTGTTGTCACTTAACCATTTCTTGTCCGAAGTGGGAGAAAATGTTACTTCATTGAAAAACCTGAAAATTGCGAATGGTTTCGAATATATCTTGTTCGAACTGGCTGTAAGAGGCCTCGATCGTACCACTCGTGAAGCCTTTGAGTTCAAACACTCAACCACTGAGTTCCCAAATATCGATACATTGCTCGATTTTGTTCAAGAGCGTCACCAAGCTCTATTATTGATCCCTGAAACCAAACTTGCTGATCCTCCAAAAACTCCAGTACCTCAGACTCCTGCTAAATTTCAACCAAAGGGATTTTCCAATTCAAAATCCTCATTTTTTACAAATTCAACAGCAAATAATGAGGAGAAACCATCTGAACATACTCCATCAACTCCATCGTCAAATACTCCTGATACCAGGTTTCCAGAATGCTTTATCTGTGCGGAAAGTCATACCTTAAGGTATTGTCCACAATTCCAGTCATCATCACCGGCGCAACGCCTGGATCTTTTGAAAACATTTCAAGGATGTCGAAATTGTCTCCATCCTGCGCACAAAACTCGGGTTTGTTCCTCTAATACGCGTTGCAAATCTTGTAAAGGAAAGCATCATAGTAGTTTACATCTTGAGAAATCGTCTGCTGGGAGAGCAGGGGAGCAATCTACGTCTTCAGAATCTCCTCACAGCAAATCCTTAACTTCGATCGCCGCATCGAACCACTCGGAAGTACTTTTGGGTACCGCTGATGCGAAAATTCGAGATTCCAAGGGTTCATTCCAAACAATACGACTCGTCCTGGACTCAGGCAGTCAAGACTCCTTCATCACAAAATCATGCGTTGACCGTTTAGGCTTGTCTCTGTCGCCGTACTCAAAATCCGTTGCTGGCATCGACCAAACTAAGTTACTCACCACTCAAGGTAGGGTACGCTGCGTACTGTTCCCTAAACATTTTGGAGGACGTAATATCGCAACAACTGCAGTTGTCATCCCCAGCATTACGTCACACCTTCCCCCGACCTCGTTACCGAAAGTAGTTTGGCAAAAATATATGCAGCATGAGCTAGCGGATCCCTCTTTCTGGCAGTCAAGGCCTATCGACATGTTACTTGGTGCTGACGTCTTTACTGAAGTCATAACACCTTATCCACACCATCCCTCACTTCTAAAAACCGTATTTGGCATGATCATCATTGGCCGCTACTCCCCTGAATTGCATGAAAATTCAGTCTCATCGCCTCCGCATGGACTATCATATTTTACCACTAATCTGGAAGACACGATGAAAGGTTTTTGGGAAGTGGAAGAGATTGGTTCCACATCCGATATCATGTCATTCGCTGATAAGTTTTGCGAAGACCATTACATGCGAACTCATCGGCGTTCGCCTGATGGCCGTTACGTAGTGGCACTTCCTTTTAAGAGTGAAGATACATCATTAGGACCGTCAAAGCCTCAAGCCCTGTCACGACTGTACAACTTGGAGGCCAAGCTCGCACGAAATGAATCCCTAAAACTTTAGTATCATGATTTTTTAGACGAATATATTTCATTAGGGCATATGGTACTATGTCCTGAGCCAGGTAAATACATCATACCTCATCATGGCGTCTATAAATCTGGTGATACTTCAGGAAAGTTGCGCGTCGTATTTGACGCTTCCGCTCGCACCTCCAAGGGTTCCTTAAACGATAAACTTCACGTAGGACCCAAACTTCAAAACGACGTTTGTATCGTTTTACTGAATTTTCGCCTTCACCAAATTGTCTTCATCACCGACATTGTAAAAATGTATAGGCAAATCGATGTTATTGAATCGGACAGAAAGTAGGTATCAACATATACTTTGGCGTTCAAGTCCGGATCAACCCGTCCAAGAGTTCCAACTTACGACTGTCACTTATGGCCTCTCTTCATCGCCCTTCCTCGCGCTGCGCACATTACGTCAGTTGGTTTTGGATGAAGGTAGTCTGTTTCCAGACGCTTCCAAATCTTTGGTTAACGCATCGTATATGGACGATATTGCTACTGGTGCTGCAACATTAAAGGACGCACTATCTTTAAAAACCCAACTCATTCAGCTTCTCGCTAAAGGAGGTTTTACGTTGAGTAAGTGGAGCAGTAACTCTCTAGAACTTCTCCGAGACGTAAAGGCCTCTTCAACACAACCCGTCCCCATTTCGTCAGAGCAGCCAATGGGTACTAAAATTCTGGGTATTTAGTGGGACCCACAATCGGATGCTCTTTCCTATTCAGTGCAAATTACAGAGTCACCACCCACTAAGCGTTCTATTCTCTCATTGATTGCTAGAATATACGACCCTTTGGGCTACCTCGCACCAGTGATTTTTTACGCTAAAATCATCATGCAGGACGTTTGGAAATCAGGGAGGGATTGGGATGAATGTGTTCCCCCTGATATTGAAGGGCGTTGGAGTAAATTTACCAACGATCTTTCTGCACTTTCACTCATCACCATCCCTCGATGTTTAAACCTAGACCCGTCATCAGTATGTTCGATTGTGGGGTTCTGCGACGCCTCCCAGCTGGGGTATTGTGCTGCACTGTACCTTCGAGTTCGAAACGAAAATCATATAATCAAAACCTTCCTCCTGAAATCCAAAACAAAATTGGCTCCTATAAAAACCATCACAATACCACGACTTGAATTGTGTGGCGCTCTGTTGTTGGCACGTTTGTATCAATCAGTCAGTTCGTTTCTCAAATCGCTTACGATCACCTATCATCATTTTTTCACTGACTCTCAAGTGGTGCTTGGCTGGCTCCACACTTCACCTGATCGTTGGAAGATATTTGTTGCTCATCGTGTAACTAATATTTTGGCTAAAACTAGGTTAGATTGGTGGCATCATGTCTCGTCCTCTGACAATCCAGCAGATTGTGGTTCTCGAGGCATTCTCCCTCATCAGCTCATCCGTAATACGCTATGGTGGGCGGGGCCTCCTTGGTTATGCCTCCCTGAATCAGAGTGGCCATCTTCTCCACCAGAAGCAGTTCAGCTGCCCGAAGTAAAGACCTCGGCAATTGCTCTTTTCGTCTACTGTCAAGATTTTTTCATCCACTTCAGTGAGACATTTTCATCTTACACCAAACTAATTCGAGTTGTAGGCTATATAATTCGATTCAAACGGAACACTTAGGAGAAGAACAAAACTCTTCAGAGGAGAGGACCAATCAACGCATTAGAATTTGCTGACGCTAATGTAAAGTGCATAGGAATTGTCCAACAGCATTACTTCGCCGATAGGCACAACCGCAAAATTCAGGATCTTTTCGCCAGTCTGAACGTTTTTGAGGATCCTGATGGTTTACTCAGGTTGGGCGGAAGACTGTTGCTTTCTAATATGCCATTCCCACAAAGACATACGCTTCTTTTACCTCGTGAGGCACATTTTACGAAACTTCTTGTATCATACTATCATCGTAACTTTATGCATCCCGGGCAGCAAGCACTCCTTGCCTACATACAACAAAGATATTGGATTCCTGGAGCAAGATCATTGATTAAGCTAATAAAGACTAAATGTTCAACATGCCATCGGTTCTCTAAATCACATATAACGCCTTACATGGGACATCTTCCAGCCTCCAGGTTTGCACAGAATACCCCGTTTCATCACACTGGGGTGGACTTTGCAGGTCCATTTCTTTGTAAAGATTCCTCCCCCTGTAATTCACCCACACACAAGGCATATGTGAGCTTATTCATCTGTTTTTCCACCAAGGCACTTCATTTAGAAGTAGTCCCCAGTCTGTCAACTGAAGCCTTCCTAGATGCGCTGGATTGCTTCATCGCCCGCCATGGAATTCCAGCACGCATATTTTCTGACTGTGGAACGAACTTTCAGGGTGCGGCCAACTACCTCCAAGAAGTTCAGTCCTGGCTAAAGGAACCATCCACCCAAGACGTCATCACCTCCCACTGCGCCCCCAAATGTATTCGATGGTCCTTCAACCCTCCTCGATCACCCCATTTTGGAGGACTTTGGGAGGCAGGAATTAAGTCAATGAAGACCCACCTCTTCAAGACATTGGCGAATCAACGCTTCACCGAATGAGAACTCACTGTTCTCGTGACGAAGATTGAGGGGATTTTGAACTCCCATCCGTTACTTCCATTGTCCTCTGATCCAGATGATCCGCAGCCCATCACTCCAGCACATCTGTTAATAGGAAAGCCAATCACTCAAATTCCCGAACATGACTTATCTACCGTTCCTGACAATCGACTGTCCAGATGGCAATTCTTGAGACAAAGGACCCAGAGCTTTTGGAAAAGTTGGACGCGAGACTACCTTCAGAACCTTCAACAACGTCAAAAATGGACTCACAAGCCTCCCAATCTGCAGGCAGGAGACCTCGTCCTTATTAGGGATGGGGACTCCAAACCTCTTCAGTGGCCCCTTGCCCGAGTGCAGGCCACACATCCTGGACCAGATGGTGCCGTAAGGGTTGTCACGCTGAAGACCCCCACGGGAACCCTCAAACGCTCCGCAGCCAACCTGATACCCCTCAAAGCCATTACTCATCCTAACCCTGAACCTTCTTCCTGAACTAAAATAAAAAATAAAAAATAAAACAGAAATTTCGATGGGCGGTATGTTCGAGTAGGTGACTGGAAATTTCTAAGATTATTAGATGAAATCGAGTGAGTAGGTAAATAGCTAGGTCGATAAGTAGGTAGTTATCGCTTCGGACCCTGCTCGAACTACAAATTGGAGCTGCACAAGCCACGAGATCTGGCCACTTTGGAACCTTTCGAAGCTCGCCCAAAACAACCCCCTTCCACAGGACCTGAGCCAAAGAGATCCTCGTCGTAGTCAGTCGTCGCTCGGAATCGTTCCCGTACTGTCCTACCATCCCACCAATAATCGTGACGATTAATCAGCACGTGCTTCTCCCGACATCGTGCCAACTCCCGCTGGATCTGGCTTGTGGTGCTCATCAACCTTGCCGATCGGGATTTCTTCCCCCGTATCATCCTCACGGGGTCATCGAGGCTATTTCTGCTGCTGCCGCCGTAGAAGTACAGGGTTGCTCTTCCCCAAAGGCTCTCCATCCACTGGTGTTCCGAGACGCGGACAGTCATCTTCTGCCATCAAGTTTGTTGGTAAGACCATTCCAGTGTTTTAACGTTTGGGCGATTTCTCACCATTTAACCTTCCGGGACATTTGCTTCATTGTTGGGCCCCAACGAGACCTACATCCATCTACCTACGAGTCAGCAGTTATATTATTTCGTTTTTTTTATCACGGACTTTAGTACCTAATCTATTATTTTCATTTCTTCTCGTTCATAAGTTTTAGAGGCATTAAAACAAGAGTTTTTATTTTATTTTAATATATTTCGTTTGGTTACGCTCGTATTTCTTGAGTTCTGCTTTTCCTACACCGAATCCAAATTTGTATAATGAATGATAAGGTTCTTCGAAATAATTGTGTTTAATCACCAGCCCTATGGTCCTATAATAGGAATGCTAATTGAAAACTAACAATCGTTTTCCTGGCACCTAAACACATAAAAAAATTAAATTCTCGAAAACGGCTCAATGGATCGAACCCATCTCGCGTATTTAGATGTTTCAGTGACCGGGGAAGGACATAGGGGGATTTACTTTCGGATCTGATGAGTAGGGATGGGGGTTTATAGGGAAGCCGAAACATAAAAAAATTAAATTCTCAAAAACGACTCAATGGATCGAACCCATCTCGCGTATTTAGATGTTTCTATGACCGGGGAAGGACATAGAGGGATTTACTTCCGGATCTGATGAATAGGGGTGGGGGTTTATAAGGAAGCCGAAACATAAAAAAATTAAATTCTTGAAAACGGCTCAATGGATCGAACCCATCTCGCGTATTTAAATGTTTCTATGACCGGGGAAGGACATAGGGGGATTTACTTCCGGATCTGATGAATAGGGGTGGGGGTTTATAGGGAAGCCGAAACATAAAAAAATTAAATTCTCGGAAACGGCTAAATGGATCGAACCCATCTCGCGTATTTAAATGTTTCTATGACCGGGGAAGGACATAGGGGGGTTTATTCCTGGATCGGATGGATAGGGGTGGGGGTTTATGGGGAAGCCGAAATATAAAAAAATTAAATTCTCGAAAACGACTCAATGGATCGAACCCATCTCGCGTATTTAAATGTTTCTATGACCGGGAAAGGACATAGGGGGATTTACTTCCGGATCTGATGAATAGGGGTGGAGGTTTATAGGGAAGCCGAAACATAAAAAAATTAAATTCTCGAAAACGACTCAATGGATCGAACCCATCTCGCGTATTTAAATGTTTCTATGACCGGGGAAGGATATAGGGGGATTTACTTTCGGATCTGATGAATAGGGATGGGGGTTTATAGGGAAGCCGAAACATGAAAAAATTAAATTCTCGAAAACGACTCAATGGATCGAACCCATCTCGCGTATTTAAATGTTTCTATGACCGGGGAAGGACATAGGGGGTTTTACTTCCGGATCTGATGAATAGAGATGGGGGTTTATAGGGAAGCCGAAACATAAAAAAATTAAATTCTCGAAAACGACTCAATGGATCGAACCCATCTCGCGTATTTAAATGTTTCTATGACCGGGGAAGGACATAGGGGGATTTACTTCCGGATCTGATGAATAGGGGTGGGGGTTTATAGGGAAGCCGAAACATAAAAAAATTAAATTCTCGAAAACGACTCAATGGATCGAACCCATCTCGCGTATTTAAATGTTTCTATGACCAGGGAAGGACATAGGGGGATTTACTTCCGGATCTGATGAATAGGGATGGGGGTTTATAGGGAAGCCGAAACATAAAAAAATTAAATTCTCGAAAACGACTCAATGGATCGAACCCATCTCGCGTATTTAAATGTTTCTATGACCAAGGAAGGACATAGGGGGATTTACTTTCGGATCTGATGAATAGGGGTGGGGGTTTATAGGGAAGCCGAAACATAAAAAAATTAAATTCTCGAAAACGACTCAATGGATCGAACCCATCTCGCGTATTTAAATGTTTCTATGACCGGGGAAGGACATAGGGGGTTTACTTCCGGATCTGATGAATAGGGATGGGGGTTTATAGGGAAGCCGAAACATAAAAAAATTAAATTCTCGAAAACGACTCAATGGATCGAACCCATCTCGCGTATTTAAATGTTTCTATGACCGGGGAAGGACATAGGGGGATTTACTTCTGGATCTGATGAATAGGGATGGGGGTTTATAGGGAAGCCGAAACATAAAAAAATTAAATTCTCGAAAACGACTCAATGGATCGAACCCATCTCGCGTATTTAAATGTTTCTATGACCGGGGAAGGACATAGGGGGATTTACTTCCGGATCTGATGAATAGGGGTGGAGGTTTATAGGGAAGCCGAAACATAAAAAAATTAAATTCTCGAAAACGACTCAATGGATCGAACCCATCTCGCGTATTTAAATGTTTCTATGACCGGGGAAGGACATAGAGGGATTTACTTTCGGATCTGATGAATAGGGGTGGGGGTTTATAGGGAAGCCGAAACATAAAAAAATTAAATTCTCGAAAACGACTCAATGGATCGAACCCATCTCGCGTATTTAAATGTTTCTATGACCGGGGAAGGACATAGGGGGATTTACTTCCGGATCTGATGAATAGGGGTGGAGGTTTATAGGGAAGCCGAAACATAAAAAAATTAAATTCTCGAAAGCGACTCAATGGATCGAACCCATCTCGCGTATTTAAATGTTTCTATGACCGGGGAAGGACATAGGGGGATTTACTTCCGGATCTGATGAATAGGGGTGGAGGTTTATAGGGAAGCCGAAACATAAAAAAATTAAATTCTCGAAAACGACTCAATGGATCGAACCCATCTCGCGTATTTAAATGTTTCTATGACCGGGGAAGGACATAGAGGGATTTACTTTCGGATCTGATGAATAGGGGTGGGGGTTTATGGGGAAGCCGAAACATAAAAAAATTAAATTCTCGAAAACGACTCAATGGATCGAACCCATCTCGCGTATTTAAATGTTTCTATGACCGGGGAAGGACATAGGGGGATTTACTTCCGGATCTGATGAATAGGGGTGGAGGTTTATAGGGAAGCCGAAACATAAAAAAATTAAATTCTCGAAAACGACTCAATGGATCGAACCCATCTCGCGTATTTAAATGTTTCTATGACCAGGGAAGGACATGAGGAGGTTTACTTCTGCGAGAGGTAACAAAGTCAGATGGACCCACCCCGAGTTCTACCCGTCAGCGACGGGCAACACAGCTAGTAAAAAATCAATTTTGGGAGCTGAACATTTGGTAGAACCTCAGTTTTCCACTCTTTGCCCAAAATCGACTTCATATTCGGTTTTCTCGTCCCCAAAAACATGGAAAACGATATCTCAGAAGCTCATGTTACCAACATGTTGCTAAAACGCAAATAGTAGCATTTTGGTTTATTATTCTGTGAATAATACACCTATGTAATCGATCAGCAAAAAATTGTTATAACACCCCCTCAAAATTTTTTCTTTTCCGTTTCAAGGTACGTAGATTCCAAAAATGCAATGTCCGTCCGCCGTACGCCGTCCGCCGTATCACGTGTACAGGCTTCATTTTCGGTCTAAAAAATTCGTTCTTTCGCACACATGCTCCATTTGGGCCCTAGTTGTGTCCCGAAACTTTTCAGCCCGATCGGAATATACCCAGGGGTGTTATGAGTGAAAATGTGTATAAAAATAGGTACTTTTTGCGTTTTAGCAACATGTTGGTAACGTGAGCTTTTAAGGTATCGTTTTTCATGTTTTTGGGGACGAGAAGACCGAATATGAAGTCGATTTTGACCAAAGAATAGAAAATTGAGGTTCTACCAGATGTTCAGCTCCCGAAATTGATTTTTTATGAGTCAAATACCTGGGAAATCGTTTGAAATCACCATCAATTTGTATAATAACACTGGAAAAAGTGTCAACAGGTGGATCAAGACGATTAAATGGCACTACCAATGATCAGAGATAATTTATTTTAAAAAAAAGGAGCGTAGTTTATTCGAGTTTTGGGGGCCAAAATTGGTGGAAACCACCAGAGATAGCTATTTCAATTATTTTATATGAAAGAAACAATAAATAAACAGCCAACATCTCTGTAGGTAGGTATGTCCAATGGAATAATAAACCCATGTGACAAGGACTTTGCAGCGTTTTTTGAATCTACGCACCTTGAAACGGAAAAGAAAAAAGTTTGAGGGGGGGGGGGGTTATAAAAATTTTTTGCTGAGCGATTACATAGGTGTATTATTCAGAGAATAATAAACCAAAATGCAATGTCCGTCCGCCGTACGCCGTCCGCCGTATCACGTGTACAGGCTTCATTTTAGGTCTAAAAAATTCGTTCTTTCGCACACATGCTCCATTTGGGCCCTAGTTGTGTCCCGAAACTTTAACGAGGGAGTAATTGTACAAGGAAAAACTGAATACACATACGGTGAACGGCAGCGTAGTGCGTAAACAACGACGTTGCTATTATCAAAACGCTCGGTAACATAGTAGACTTTTGTTCTTGGCTATCACAGACTTTTTTTTCTTGTTGTTAATTCTGTTACACATCGATCATTTGAGATGAAACTGTCTATTTTATTATCATAATCAACAGATAAGAACTCGTAGGTATAGGATGTTGATACTTTAAACTGAGTTTTGGAAAAAATGGAAAATAGACTGTTGTTAGGCCGCGGTCTTCAGTATGGTGATTTCCACATTCATATAATTTTTCATACTGTCCTTCGGGTTGGGTGAGGATAATAGAAATTATCGTATAATGAGATGAAATTTGGGGGTCGGACACGGTAACCAACACGTATCTTCTGGCTGATTCTATCACTGGTACAATTGGTGGTATCAGCACTAGCACCAACTCGACTTGATATGTCAACGAAAGATTCAGAATTCTAAAATTATAAAAAATATAAAATATTATAATTTTTCACTAGTTCAGGCGAAAGGCTGAATACGATTAATATATTTTTACCCAGAATAATGTGTAAGATTTAGAGCGAACTCGCAGGAGGACTTGGCAATGCATTTTGGTTTTCAACTGTTCTAGAAGATTCCTACATATCCACGTTCCTACAACACCATCTTCGTTAATTCAAATGGTAGGTATTTCCCTTTTATCTGAAACTCAATTAATAACATGAAATAATAGAGGAAACCTAACATGCTAACGCTTTCAATGGGTTTCAAGGGTGTCGTGAGTCCCTCCCGGGAACACTCCACTAGCAACCTTTAAGCTCTCACCAATATCCTTATGTAAAACTTACTTTCCGCTAATAAACATCTGAGTGGGGAGACAGGCAACAGAATCCAGGGGACACAACCTGGAGCCCCACTACCAACTCCCAACAGGGAGTTGGAGGGAGAGGCCTCCAAGTCCTATATAACCCTGGATCCTGGAGCTTTAGCTTCATTCGACACTTCCTCTAACCAGCTCTCTCTTACCTTATCCCTCTCAGATGATCGGTTGACTACAGCCGCCTGAGAATTTACCTCCTCTCCTCCTTGTCTAGATGATCGGTTGACTACAGCCGCCTAGACAAGGACCTCTCCTTTACCTAGATGATCGGTTGACTACAGCCGCCTAGGTAAATTCACTCATCCACCTCCATCTCCTTCCAAAGTCGTAGATGTTCGGTTGACTACAGCCGCCTGCCACTTTTCCTCCTTTCACGCCACCGTGATGAAAATTCTAAATTCATCACAGTGGTGAACCCGACGTTCATCCAACCTTCTACCTTCTACCCTCTTACCACCTCATGTGTCGCCCCAGTCTAGTTCGGTGTCCCAAATTTTAAATTCAAATTTAAACAGTCAGTATATAAATTCGCAATTCTTGGCCCAACCTCACCACTCAACTCCAGCTCTCAACGCACCTCTGCTCCCGCCGATTGCGAGTTTCAAATTCAAAACCACCTAAATTTTGAATTTTAGTTACAGCCATGGACCCGAACTCACCGACGCCGCCGCTCCTCCGGCCATCCCTGCTGCAGCCGCCGACCGCTGCGGCAACTGACGCAGCCGAAAACCCCTTCACCAGCCTCTCGCCACCCAGCTCCTCCGCATCCGCCGCCGCCGCTGCCGCCGCCGCTGCAGCCGCCGCACACGCTGCAGCCGCCGCACACGCCGCCGCCGACGTCACGACGGCCTCGGCGTCATTCCCGCTGTCACTACCCCCCTTCTACACGCACGACCCCGCGCTGTGGTTCTTTCAAGTCGACGCTGCGTTTTCGGCCGCCAACATCCGCAGCCAGCGGACCCGTTACTCCCGCATTATTTCGCTGCTCCCGTACGAGATCCTCCTACAGACGTCGGACATCTCTCCCGACGCCACGGCCGCATACGATGACCTCCGCACCCGCCTCGTCTCGCTGTACCAGCCGTCAAAGATCGCACGGATCGCAGCGCTCTCCCAACCACAGCACCTCGGCGATCTGAAGCCCTCCCACCTCTACCGCCGTCTGCGTCATCAGCTGCACGACGTATTGACGGCCGACATCGCACGGACGTTCTGGCTGCGGGCCCTACCACACCCCATGCAAATGGCGCTCGCCAGCCACCTCGACGGCCCAGACGAACCGCTCCTGCGGCTCGCCGTCACGGTCCACGATCTCACCGCAGCCGCCGGCGTCACGGAAGTCGGCGCACCCCGCACCCCCACCCCGCGGCGAGACCGGACGCCGTCACGAGAGCGCCGCTCCCTCTCCACCGAGCGCCGGCCAGCCCCCTCCATCGACCGCCAACGCCAGCGCTCGCCCGAACGCCGCACCACTTCCCCCCCTCACCAACGCAGGGGACAGTCTCCAGCCACAGCGACCCCCTCCACCTCCGTGCGCCCCTCCAGGGCCGCCTACCTCCCAGCTGACCCCCCCCACCGATGTTTCTATCACGTTAACTTCGGTGGGGAGCCCCGAAAATGCCAGCCCCCCTGCTCCTTCACCTCCAAGCAGGGAAACGCGGCCGCCCGCCGGTAAACCCGGCGGGCCCCCCTCCTCGCCAACACGGGGGGGACCGTGACAAACCCCTCCCCGCCCGCATTCACACCACCACCACCAAGCCTCGTTACCCCTCCTACGCCGCCGCCACGGCTGCCAACCTCCCGGCCGCGCCTGCCAGCGCCGCCAAGACCCTCACCCCACCATTGACCGTTCCCCCACCTCGGAACGACCCCTCCACGCCCGCCTCCAGGGCAGCCACCCTTCCGGCCGCCACTCACGCCGCCGCTCCCGTTCCCCCACCCCGGAGCGGCCCCTCCACGCCCGCCTCCAGGGCAGCCACCCTTCCAGCCGCCACTCACGCCGCCGCTACCGTTCCCCCACCACGGAACGGCCCCTCCTCACCGGCCTCCAGGGAAAGACCCCTCCCGCCGCCACTCACGTTCCCCCACCCCGGAACAAACCCTCCACGCCCGCCTCCAGGGCAAATCCCCCTCCGGCCGCCACTCACGCCGCCGCTACCGTTCCCCCTCCCCGGAACGGAACCATCCCACCTGCTACCAAGAGGACCTGCCCCCCAGCCGACGCCACCGTTCCCCCTCTCCGGAACGGCAAGAAACCGCCCCGCGTCTCCTTCGCAGGGGACCAACCACCACCAACGCATCCGCCCACCGCCGCTGCCATTTTACCGCACTCCACCCCGGCTCACCAGCGCCTTTTTTTAAAATGCTCCAAGACGAATGTCCCTTTCCTCGTCGACACAGGGGCGGCGCTCTCCATTTTCCCGAACAATATTCTCCGGCGACAGGCGCGTTGTTACCGGCAACTCCTCTACGCCGCCAACGGTACCACCATCCCCTCGTACGGGACGTACCGCTCATCCATCCACATGAGCGGGCTCGCGTACGAGTGGGAATTTACCGTGGCGGACGTGGAGAAGGCAATCCTGGGGGCCGACTTCCTCGCTTATTTCGGCCTCCAGGTTGACGTCCGTAACGCGCGCCTGCTCGACCCCTCCACCCAGAAGCCAATCCCCGGGTTCATCCACGCGGTCGATCGCCCCCCAACCCAATTTGAAACACTCCTCCTCCAATATAAACCCCAGCGCCGCCCCTCCGCACATATCGCCCAAACACAACACTACATCGAGACCTCCGGACCCCCAATCTCAGCAAAAGCCCGCCGCCTCCACCCCCTCCAACTGTCCCAAGCCCGGCGGCATTTTGATAAATTGATAGCGGATGGTATTGTCCGCCCCTCCAAATCCCCGTGGGCTTCACCGTTACACATCGTACAGAAGCCCAACGGGGATATCCGCCCCTGCGGCGATTACCGCCGCCTGAACGCCAAGACCACTCCGGACCTCTACAACGTCCCCCACCTCCGAGACTTCTCCTCACACCTCCACAACACGACCATATTCTCCACCCTAGACATCTCCAGAGCCTTCCACCACATTCATATATACCCACCCGACGTACCCAAAACCGCCATCATAACACCTTTCGGCCTTTTTGAGTACATAAAAATGGGCTTCGGCCTCCGGAACGCTGCCCAGACGTGGCAGCGTTATATGGATAATATTCTGCGGGGACTACCATTCGTGTTCTGTTTCCTGGATGACGTATTGATCGCCTCCCGGGACCCACACGAACATCTGACACACCTGAAGCAAGTCCTCGAAATCTTCGCCGCCGAGGGCCTCACCATCAACGCTCAAAAATGCGTCCTCGCCCAGCCCTCCGTCCGCTGCCTCGGCCATCAAGTCTCGTCCGACGGGATCAAGCCTCTCCCGGACAAAGTACACGCTCTCACTGACTTCCCCCAACCCCGCACCGTCTCAGAACTTCGCCGTTTCCTGGGTATGTTGAACTTTTATCGTAGACACATCAAACACGCAGCACAACACCAACAACCACTCATACACGCTATCCCACAACCGGCCAAAAAGAACGATAACCGCCCCATTTCCTGGACCCCCGCCCTCACAACCGCCTTTCAAAACTGCAAAAAGGACCTAGTAGACGCCGCTCTATTGGCCCATCCCGATCCCCATGCTCCTCTCTCCATCACGACCGATGCGTCTGACTGGGCCATCGGGGCAGTACTCCACCAACACACCGGCGCCGCCCCCCAACCCCTCGGTTTCTTCTCAAAAACTCTGTCCCCAACTCAAAAAAATTACTCCACCTTTGACAGAGAACTCCTCGCCATCCACGAAGCCATCAAGCACTTCCGTGACTTCGTGGAGGGCAGGCAGTTCTCTGTCATCACTGATCATAAGCCCCTCACACATGCCCTCCTCCAAAATCGTAAATCCGCCTCCCCCCGTCGCCTCCGGCAACTCGAATTTATCGGACAGTTTACGTCCGATATTCGTTATTTGCCGGGGGCCGACAACTGCGTAGCAGACGCCCTCTCCCGCCCCACCCCCGCGCCGGTGGCGGAGTTACTGCCTTTCCCTTCCCCACAAACCCTCAAAACTCACCAAACTCCAACTTCCGACCCCGCACTCTCCAACCTCATCTCCGCCTCCAAATTGGAACAACTGCCTCCCCTCGATCTCTGGTGCGACGTAACGGCCGATTCACCGCGCCCTTACGTCCCGCCGGAGCTGAGGCGGCAGTTGTTCCTCCACTACCACTCCCTCCATCATCCCGGCATCCGGGCGAGCCGGGATCTGATCAAGACGCGGTACTTCTGGCCCCACATGAACACAGATATCCGTACCTGGGTTCTGGGGTGCCAGAAGTGCCAGCAATTTAAGGTCTCGGCTCACCCCCATGTACCTCCTCAACCCATTCCCGACTCCCTCCCGTGGGAACATGTCCACCTGGATCTGGTCGGCCCTCTTCCCCCCTCCGAGGGGAAGAGGTACTGCCTCACCATGATCGACCGTGCGACCAATTGGGTTGAGTGTATCCCACTCGCCCACATTACCGCGGACGCCGTCGCCGTGGCCTTCCTCAATCAATGGATCAGCCGCTACGGCTGTCCGCGGACACTCACGGTCGATCAAGGGAGGCAGTTTGAATCGGCCCACTTTGCCGACCTGCTCCGTTCCCTCGGGATTCAAAAAATCCGCACCACTCCTTATCACCCCCAATCCAACGGGAAAATAGAGCGGTGGCACTCGGTCCTCAAGCAAGCCATCTCCACATCAGCCACATCTCCCTCATGGACCAAAACCCTCCCCTACGTATTACTCAGCCTCCGCACTTCCGCCCGTCCTTCAGACAACACAAGTCCCGCACAACACGCTTTCCGAGACCCTATTCGTTTACCGGCCGACATTTTCCCTCCACACAACACCCCGTCCATTATCAGGGAACCGCTACACACCTCAACACCGACAAACGACACCACTTACCCCAAACGCTTTTACACTTCCACTCACATGTACTTGAAAGAGCCCGGCATGCATAAAACCTTTCAGCCCCTTTATGCCGGGCCCTTTCAAGTCATCTGCACAACACCGACCACCGCGACCCTGCTAATGGACGGGAAACCCCACACCGTACCTTTCGCCCGCTGCAAACCCGCCCCTGTTCTCCCTCAACCAACATCAGCCATCAGTCTCCCGCCGTCCGTTTGCCATGCACCATCACTCCCAACCTCAACAGTCACCCCCGTCGCCGTTTCCGGATTTCGATTCGGATCCGGAAATGGCGGCCATACTCCGGACGTTTTCGTCCCGGACCCGCTCTCCCCCCTACCCCCTTCGCCCGGGCCGACATCACCACTTTTATTTGTTCCGCCACGGATCTCCGGGTTGCCTCCCCGGCCCCGGCGGTGGAAGTACCCCCAGTGGCGCATACTGTGCGAATTTCGCGCAGCACAAGCCACCGGGGTACACCCTCCTTACACCCCCATCGACCCGTTGATGTCCTCAATTCTGCACGAGTTCCGCCTCGCGGAACTCATGCCCCCCCCCACCCCCCGTTCTAATCAAAACCCCCCCTATCAATTCCACACCCCCGCCTCCCGATCTTCAGCCCCAAATTTCCGCCCCCCAATTTTGCTTCCGAGTCTGCGAAGCAGCGGAAGCCTTGTGTTCACTTTCGTGAGCCAAAAGATTTTTGTCTTCAGAAATCAAAATTTCCACTTGCATTTTGCGTTTCAAAGCCTACTGAACAAATTTGGTTCCGTGTCTGTCGGTCTGTGAGTCTGTGAGTCTGTGAATCTGTGAGTCTGTGAGTCTGTGAGTCTGTGAGTCTGTCCGCATTTCCTTGTTACAGCCATAACTTCCACGATTTTCAATTGATTCAGCTCAAATTTTGAGGGATGGTGCGGATAAGGCCCCTTGAGGTCCCATACAAATTTCAACATGATTGATCCAGCGGTACGCCCTGCGCATGCGCTAACGTTAAATTCAACAAACACGCATAACTTTCACAATTTTGATTCAATTTCGCTCAAATTTTCAAGGGTTGTTTGGACGAGGCCTAGTGAGTTCCAGTATGAGTTTCAGCATGATCGGACCCTCGGTGCGCTCTGCGCATGCGCTGGCGTGAAATAGATTCAATTTCCTTGTTACAGCCGTAGTAACCAAAGATTTCACCCAATTTCAATGTAATTCTCAGGGATTGAGCGGGTAGGGCCCATTGAGGTCCCATATAAATTTCAACATGATAGAGCCAGCGGTTCGCCCTGCGCATGCGCTAACGTGAAGTTCTTCAAACATGCATAACTGTCGCAATTATGTATAACGGACGTAATGTATTATGGACGTAATGTTATGTAATATGTATATTTCATGTAATGTTATGTAATGTAATGTTATGTAATATGTATATTTCACGTTGTGTAATGTTATGTAATGTAATGTAATGTATAATGGGTCACCCTGATTGTGACGAGGAAGCTCCTGTGCCATCACCTTGGCAGTGTATTCAATTTTCGACCCCCCAAATTCAAATTCTCCCCCTCAAACACCCCAACCCACCAAACCCACAACAACCCCTCCCCCCCCACCACCGCCGGGGATGTCCATAATAGATTCCGCCGGGATAAACGGCCCGGGCGGCGAAACGGACGGAGGGAGCGTCCCCGCATTCCCCGCGTCCCGGCGGCTAAGTCCTCCGCCCCGCTCTGAGCAATCACGGCGGGGCCTTGAGATTTCGGGGCAGTGCTTGTGTTTTATTAACCCACACGCACTGTACCGAACCTCACAGCCCCGCCGTGGCCGCCTCACCGCAGCAGCCACCACCCAAACCCACCCACACACTTCACTCACACTTCACTCCACCCACACACTCACTACAATTCACCACACACTATCCACACCCAGGGAACGGCGGACTTCAACACCCCGTTCCAATCTGTCAACTCCACCCAAATTTGTACATACCAACCTTGTACGTACCAACGTTGTAAATACCAACCTTGTAAATACCAACCTTGTAAATACCAACATTGTATATACCAACCCTGTACATATTAGTCTATTATCTCATCATCATCATTGTAATCATGTCAACTCACTTCAGTGTCAATATCATTCACCTACACCACTCCTGTACTTATCTTACTTATCACTTGTCCTACTTACTATGTTACTCCTATGTTACTCCTACTTACCACTTACTAACTATGTTGCTCCTACTTACCACTTACTACCTATGCTTACTTACTATGTTACTCCTATGCTACTCCTACTTACCACTTACTAACTATGCTCCCTATATGTTACTCCTAGAATTAAGTCACGACCTATCACGTTTCTGCCTTCAGCACACCGATTGTTTGCATCAGCCCTCAGCTTCTGTCACCTTGCGCCTTCAGCTCCCCTTTTGTTTGCCGCAGCCCTCAGCCCCTGTCACCTTGCGCCTTCAGCTTCTCAAACATTGGTTCGAACTGGGGGGACCTCTGTCGTGAGTCCCTCCCGGGAACACTCCACTAGCAACCTTTAAGCTCTCACCAATATCCTTATGTAAAACTTACTTTCCGCTAATAAACATCTGAGTGGGGAGACAGGCAACAGAATCCAGGGGACACAACCTGGAGCCCCACTACCAACTCCCAACAGGGAGTTGGAGGGAGAGGCCTCCAAGTCCTATATAACCCTGGATCCTGGAGCTTTAGCTTCATTCGACACTTCCTCTAACCAGCTCTCTCTTACCTTATCCCTCTCAGATGATCGGTTGACTACAGCCGCCTGAGAATTTACCTCCTCTCCTCCTTGTCTAGATGATCGGTTGACTACAGCCGCCTAGACAAGGACCTCTCCTTTACCTAGATGATCGGTTGACTACAGCCGCCTAGGTAAATTCACTCATCCACCTCCATCTCCTTCCAAAGTCGTAGATGTTCGGTTGACTACAGCCGCCTGCCACTTTTCCTCCTTTCACGCCACCGTGATGAAAATTCTAAATTCATCACAAAGGGATTAAAACAGAGTTTCGTAAAAGTCGCTAATTACCATTTTGATGCCTGGAATTTTCTTATAGTCCTCATCAGATTTCTCTCAATTTCTGCTGGAATAGCCGAAGTTCTATTTTGTTAGGTATGTTTAAGCTCACTAACCGGTTACTTTTAAGCTCCGAAGTATATCCCAAGCCTTGTCCACGAATCTAGATGAAGTATCTATCTAGGAGAGCTTTGGGTAGAGGTTTATGAATTTCGATTATGCGGGTGGAAAAAAATCGGATCGTGAGGTGTTGAGCGGTGATCAGACAATGGTGCTCGGAATGATGGCGGGTAGGTTGGTTGGATGGAGGGCAAGAATCTTACTTTTCAATTTGATCTAATGACGGCCAGAGCCACCAGGGACCGCCAGGAATACGCACACATTTGGCCGCTCCTACCTCACGCCTCTCAACAGCAATCGATTCCTCTTGCCCGATTTATTATGTTAACCTCGCTCCTGACGCGACAGTAGCTCAGCTCTCTACCGCAAAAGCCATTGCGGTAACGGTGCTTGGCGAATTTTCGAAGAAAAAACGCTATAACAATGGCTCAAAATTTATTCACGAAATTTTGAAAACGTATTTAGTGCAAATCCGTTTGACATTTTTTTAATGTACCTATAATAAATTAACTTATACATTTAACGATGTAGATACACCAGTATTTATGTAAGTATAGTATTCCTCTTATATTTATTTATGTGGAACCATTCCGACCTTCGCTAAGAGGCCAAAAATTCCAAATTTCATCAAAATACTTGTAATGGAAAACTGAAGAGTTCAAAGATGATCGATTTTCGGAAATGTAAAATGAGTCAAATTTGAGTTCTGTGGGTAAAAGTCTCTAAACATTTGTATGCATGGGTAGCCCTCACCAAAATTGATATAAAATCACACCACGTCAATTAGCTGTATAGAATGGTGTGTCAAAAAAACTGTTTCAATAGGCACCTTTTCTTGTCTTCTTCTTATTATTATTATTATTATTTTTAAAAAAGTACTTCAATTCTCGTTTTTGTGGGTCAAAAAAGTGAAAAATCGTAAAAAACAGTGGATGGTGACGAGTTAGAAAAACCCTATTTCACCAGTCGAAAATCAGTCACTTTGTCATAATTATCATTCGCTAATAATCGTTACGCTTAAGACACGTCGAGCATGGGTAGTAAGTACTTGGACGGGTGACAGCCATGACACGTCGTAACACGTCCCAGTATGACCCATGTAGCTGTTGGGCGAACCCCTCTCCACTGAAGGGTGAGGCAACAGCCAAGTAAAGAGCGATAGGATCAGATCGAATTCTGATCCTCATTGGAGGACAGCTGATCACGTCCGCGACGCTGGCAGGGCAGTCGGGTGAAAAGCCCCAACCTGGAATGGCTGTTTACTTTACTTAATAATCGTAACAAATAACTGCAAATCACCAGGAACTATTGAAATTTCCCAAAACTGGTATAGCTTAAGACTAATTTTTATCTGAAAAGGTCAAAATATGGATTTTGTGTTACTTTAAAAAAGTCCTAAAAAATGTAATAAATTCAGTAAATGTAATAGAAAGGGAGAAAGTGATAGTTGCTCAAATTTATGGACAAAGACAGAAAATTATCGATAGTTCACGAAGGTACATTACTTCAAGAATTCGCTCATAATTATGGTCATGCTGCATGACTTCAACTTCATCCTTTATTCTCCCCAAATCGTTATCAACGATATCGTCATCAACTATATCCGCCTGCCTCTGGATTTTCTGTCAAGGAACAACAATCAGTGGTTGTCCTGCCAAGGATAGACGGAAGAATGTCCCGAAGAACCTTCCTGTTTCGCTTTTTTCATTTCTAACTACGAAAGCTGGAGCTTTCCAAGGTGACCTGCTTTCTTCCGTAATCTCGTCAGAAAATAATTCATCTACTTAGTTTTTTACACATCTCTCTTCAGTTGTACTATTTTTCCGTGATTTCGTAATGCGGATTTTGAGTTTCCAGGGAGATGCTCAAAGAGTGGACGGCGTTCGATTTTCGCTGATGTCAACCTTGAAAAAGAAATTGAGCCAGGCAGCAATTTGAATTCTGGGAATTTAGAGATGACCCCATAGACCCTAATATTGCCTACAGCTTCCATCAGATCGTTGAGAAATGAATATTACAAATCTACACGTATCGATTTATGTTCGAGGAGGCTGTTGTGTACCTTGAAATGTATATTAACTCTGGCTTCGTCCAGTGAAGATGAGGAGGCTGCAACAAGGGCGGCCGACTTAGTTTACCACTTAGTGATCCACTTCCACAGGTTTGGCTACTTTGAAGTTTATAGACGAGATATTATATAGAAAACGCCGCGGAAACGTGTCCTCATAGCTTAATGAATAATCCACCGGCGGATTCGGGGGTGATTTTTGAGAATCTTCAAATGAGAATTATTTGTCTTTCAAATAGAATTTAAAAAAAATTAAGCTATGGATGCATTCAAATTTATTTTAAACGAAAAAAATAGGGAAGAGTGCGTAGTTTAAGAGTAAAGTTATCAACAACTGATGCACTTGAAATTTTGGACCCATTCACCCATTTTGTTAGCGTATTTTGTCCGAAATTCGCTCAGTCCATATGAGCATGATGGATTTCTGTAACTTTTCAAACTGTGAAACGTTTTCTGTAGTTTTTTCTGTTTCCTCACATTTGAGCAATTATAAACACACTTCCTGCAAGATTTGTGGAGTGGTAGTATTATACACCACTCTCTGAAGTGTTATGGAGTGGTAGTGTTGTATAGATTTAGCATTTTTTTATAGATTCAGAACTTGATAATATTTTGGTTTGTTATTCTGTGAATGATACACCTATGTACTCGCTCAGCAAAATATTTGTATAACACCCCCTCAAAATTTTTCTTTTCCGTTTCAAGGTGCGTAGATTCCAAAAATGCAATGTCCGTCCGCCGTACGCCGTATCACGTGTACCGGCTTCATTTTCGGTGTAAAAAATTCGTTCTTTCGCACACATGCTCCATTTGGGCCCTAGTTGTGTCCCAAAATTTTTAAGCCCGATCGGAATATACCCAGCGGTGTTATGAGTGAATAAAAACGCTGTAAAGTCCTTGTCACATGGGTTTATTATTCGATTGGACATACCTACTATTATGTGGGCTGTTCATTTATTGTTTCTTTATTATTAAATAATTGAAATAGCTATTTATGATGGATTCTACCAATTTTAGCCCCCAAAACACGAATTAGGTACGCTCCTTTTGGTTTATTATTCTGTGAATAATACACCTATGTAATCGCTCAGCAAAAAATTTTTATAACCCCCCCCCAAACTTTTTTCTTTTCCGTTTCAAGGTGCGTAGATTCAAAAAATGCAATGTCCGTCCGCCGTCCGCCGTCCGCCGTACGCCGTCCGCCGTATCACGTGTACAGGCTTCATTTTCGGTCTAAAAAAGTCGTTCTTTCGCACACATGCTCCATTTGGGCCCTAGTTGTGTCCCGAAACTTTTCAGCCCGATCGGAATATACCCAGGGGTGTTGTGAGTGAAAATGTGTGTAAAAATAGGTACTTTTTGCGTTTTAGCAACATGTTGGTAACACGAGCTTTTGAGGTATCGTTTTCCATGTTTTTGGGGACGAGAAGATCGAATATGAGGTCGATTTTGGCCAAGGAGTGGAAAATTGAGGTTGTACCAGATGTTAAGCTCCCAAAATTGATTTTGTATGAGTCAAAAACCTGCGAAATCGTCTGAAATCACAATCAGTTTGTAGAATAACACTAGAAAAAGTGTCAACACGTGGATCAAGACGATTAAATGCCACTACCAATGATCAAAGTTAATTTGAAAAAAAAAACGCTGCAAAGTCCTTGTCACATGGGGTTTATTATTCTACAGAAATGTTGGCTGTACATTTATTGTTTGTTTCATGTGAAATAATTGAAATAGCTATTTCTGATGGTTTCCAACAATTTTGGCCCCCAAAACACAAATTAGGTAGGTACGATCTTTTTTTTTTTTTCAAATTAACTTTGATCATTGGTAGTGCCATTTAATCGTCTTGATCCACGTGTTGACACTTTTTCTAGTGTTATTCTACAAACTGATGGTGATTTCAGACGATTTCGCAGGTTTTTGACTCATACAAAATCAATTTTGGGAGCTGAACATCTGGTACAACCTCAATTTTCCACTCCTTGGCCAAAATCGACCTCATATTCGATGTTCTCGTCCCCAAAAACATGGAAAACGATACCTCAAAAGCTCATGTTACCAACATGTTGCTAAAACGCAAAAAGTACCTATTTTTACACACATTTTCACTCACAACACCCCTGGGTATATTCCGATTGGGCTGAAAAGTTTCGGGACACAACTAGGGCCCAAATGGAGCATGTGTGCGAAAGAACGACTTTTTTAGACCGAAAATGAAACCTGTACACGTGATACGGCGGACGGCGGACGGCGGACGGCGGACGGACATTGCATTTTTTGAATCTACGCACCTTGAAACGGAAAAGAAAAAAGTTTGAGGGGGTGTTATAAAAATTTTTTGCTGAGCGATTACATAGGTGTATTATTCAGAGAATAATAAACCAAAAAGATCGTACCTACCTAATTTGTGTTTTGGGGGCCAAAATTGGTGGAAACTTTCAGAAATAGCTATTTCAATTATTTCACATGAAACAAACAATAAATGTACAGCCAACATTTCTGTAGAATAATAA
The DNA here is from genome assembly GCA_954871275.1 of Leptopterna dolabrata. Lineage (NCBI taxonomy): Eukaryota > Metazoa > Arthropoda > Insecta > Hemiptera > Miridae > Leptopterna > Leptopterna dolabrata. The sequence goes on from OX940974.1 coordinate 25,201,051, forward strand.
ACCCCATGTGACAAGGACTTTGCAGCGTTTTTGGTTTATTATTCTGTGAATAATACACCTATGTATTCGCTCAGCAAAAAATTTTTATAACACCCCCTCAAACTTTTTTCTTTTTCGTTTCAAGGTGCGTAGATTACAAAAATGCAATGTCCGTCCGCCGTACGCCGTACGCCGTCCGCCGTACGCCGTCCGCCGTACGCCGTCCGCCGTATCACGTGTACAGGCTTCATTTTCGGTCTAAAAAAGTCGTTCTTTCGCACACATGCTCCATTTGGGCCCTAGTTGTGTCCCGAAACTTTTCAGCCCGATCGGAATATACCCACGGGTGTTATGAGTGAAAATGTGTGTAAAAATAGGTACTTTTTGCGTTTTAGCAACATGTTGGTAAGATGAGCTTCTGAGATATCTTTTTCCATGTTTTTGGGGACGAGAAGACCGAATATGAAGTCGATTTTGACCAAAGAGTGGAAAATTCAGTTCTACCAAATGTTCAGCTCCCAAAATTGATTTTTCGTGAGTCAAAAACCTGGGAAATGGTCTGAAATCACAGTCACTTTGTATAATAACACTAGAAAAAGTTTCAGCATATGGATCAAGACGATTAAATGGCACTACCAATGGTCAAAGATAAATTGAAAAAAAAAAAAAAAAAGGAGCGTAGGTACCTAATGCGTGTTTTGGGTGCCAAAGTTGGTGGAAATCATCAGAAATGGCTGTTCGAATCATTTCACGTGAAAGAAACAATAAATGAACGGCCAACATTTTTGAATTCTTGTAGTCAAGGTTAGGAATGGTCAAGAGTGACATATATAATATATAAATAAATTATAACACATCGGCTATAATGAAATAATATAACTTTTTCGAGATTTTAGTCATTTTTACCGATTTTTCTAGTGTTATAATACAAATTGATGGTGATTTCAGACAATTACCAAGGTTTTTGACTCACAAAAAAAAGAATTTTGGAAGCTGAAGCTTAGTTCGAACCTCAATTTTCCACTCTCTGGTCCAAATCGACATCATATTCGGTCTTCATGTCCCAAAAAACATGGAAAACGATACCTCAAAAGCTCATGTTATTAAAACACAAAAAATACCTATTTTATACCCATTTTTCTCTCATAATACCCTTGGATATATTCCGATCGGGCTGAAAAGTTTCGGGGCACAACTTTAGGGCCCAAATGGAGCATGTGTGCGAAGGAACGACTTTTTTAGACCGAAAATGAAGCCGGTATGCATGATACGGCGTAGGCGGATGGATATTGCATTATCTATCTGCATCTACGCACCTTGAAACGTAAAAGAAAAAATTTGAGGGGGTGTTATAAAAATTTTCCATGAGCGAATACATAGGTGTATTATTCCCGAATAATAAACCAAAATTGAGGGGGTGTTTGCTGAACGAATGCGTAGGTGTATTATTCACAGAATAATAAACCAAATAGTTTTTTTTGTGTGTTTTAGTAACATGGGCATGGGACGTATCGTTTTTCATGTTTTTTGGACGAGGACACCAAATACGAAGTCAATTTTGACCAAAGAGTGGAAAATTGAGGTTCTAACGAATTTTCAGCCTTGAATTTACGTTAAAATTTGGTCTAAAAGTCAGTGCAAATTTAACGCAGTTCCGATGAAGTTTATAGTTATCCGCAGGCGACCAACATAACTAACTCTGAAGCATTGAACAGTCTCAAATCTCAAGTTACAGTGGCGCTTGATAGTCTATATATGTGAAATTGATAATAAACTATATAATTTGTTAACAACACTATTTTATTTTCGGTGATTTTGCAGGAGGTTTGATGGAACGGGGGTGAGAAGATGCCCTGATACTCCCAAGGGGGCGCGACCCAAAACAATTTGAGAACCACTGGTCTAAATCGATCCGAAATCACGTATAGGTAGTGTTTGAGAACAGTATCGGCAATACCAGGTTCCTGAAAATATGGTAAATACATGGAAATCCCAGCCCTACTAGTAGATAACCTATTCGGGTGGTAGCGTGGGAGTTGACAGACGATTATCCGGCTTCCGCCTAGCTTCCAGCTTACCCCGCTAGAAAGCGCTACAGTCTCACTCCCGAACTGGCTACCCGATTCTAACACAATAAAATAGGACAATTCGTCGTCAGTTTCTGGTAGACTGTATGATTCATCTTTCCGTAGATGGTGTGGGATTACAGTGTCAGATGGGACACGTAGATATGGATTTAGTAAACATTTCAACTGCCAGTGCAGCTGAAAGAGTTTACTCTTCTCGAATGGTCGTCAATGTTCAATCTGGCTTGGTCGTTTTCCAAACCATTACATCTTCATGTTCCAGGTTGTTGGAGAGTGGCACGACGACGGTGGCTTGGAGTTGCGTAGTGCGCCTTTTCGCCTATTAACAATTTTTGGAAGATCGGACCTGATAAGGGTTCGATCATAAACGTTTGGCATTTGGGATGGGACATTGAAAGAAAATACCGTTATCGATGTTGGTTGATAATATTGGTACATCTACTCAAGCAAGTACATATTATCTATATCCAGTGGCGCACCCAGAAAATAATTATGGGGGGGGGCTGACCCTGGGCCAACCAACGGAAGACTTCTTAAAAATTCCTTAGAAAAACCGATATTTTAAGGCATTACTTTAAGTTTATTTTAGCTCTTTGAATGCAAGTTTTGAGTAGGGACTATTATAGGAATGAATGATAAAACCCAGCAAATTAAATAAGATTTTAGGTTTTATTTTGACAAAATCTTTTTACGTCAGCTGTCTCACAAAACAAAATTGAGTCTTCTTTGGCTATTCTTCAGCATGGATAATACACTGTCTGCGTTTTAAAAATACGAAATACGTTTTATTTATTTTTTAGTGCATTTCGTAGGATGTACCTAAAACTCCCGCAAACCGGGTATTCAATACGCGATGTGTCCACTATTGGCGGATTTAAAAACAGAATGTAATTTTTTCTTCGGGGGGGGGGGGGGGGGGGCTACAGCCCCTTTAGCCCCCCCCCCCCCCCGTGGGTGCGCGCCTGTCTATATCTACCTCAAGAATCAGAATCAAGTACCTATTTACTCTTTCAAGTATTTAGAGCGAAAACTATCGCACATAATACCTTGATCTTGTCGGCAGGTATTTACGAATGCAGGTGCAAGAAGTTGTGGAAGCCAAGTTGATAAAGCGGGCCATTCACGACCGCTCCAAACTCCCTCGCGCCGCGCCGCGCCGCGTCAACCGCTCCATTTTTCAGCCGCTCCATTTTGGTAGGACATTGACGACCGCGCCGCGCCAGTCCCGTCATTCCAAGTCTTCCGCAGTGAACGCGTCGCTGTCATTACCGTACCACCATGGCCGACGAACTAATTACGTACGCGGCTATTTGTTTGTTTATTAAGGGAAGGAAGTCCAAGAAGAAGTGGTGCAAGCAGCGGCTCATGAATAGGAGTCACAACTTCTTCTAATTAGGATTCCAAGTTTGAAAAGGATTAAACCTACAGATTGAACATACAGACAAAGAAAAATAAATAATACTAAATTTAGCAGCTAAATAAATAAGGTAGACAACGATCTATGTTCATTGCGACTTGAAAATTCGCTAAACTTTTTGCTGTTGAGATGACCTGGTAGAGAGGTACTAGGCCTTCCCAACCCTCCCCTTGGTTGGTATTGTTTCTTGTTATCAAACTACTACTAGTGCATCGTCCATGCCTTTGATTTCGCAGGACTTCAAAGACTGAGCCGACCGCACTAGTTTGAACTTTGATCATGATTTACTCCTCTTTCCAGTTTCATCCCCCCCGCCCCCCCCCCCCCCCCCGGACAAGGTTGTCATCACTTCTCCCTTTTGTCTACACGTATACGCTAAATGTTTATGTAGGTACCCCAAATTACTGATTTTTTTTTATTTTGAACGCTTTTCTGCGCACCAACAATCCTGTTTTTGTGTTGCGCAACAATTCTGTGGATTATTGATTTTTTGCCAATAGAAGCAATTTATTGTTTTCTCGCCATTTAGGTCGGATGTTGTCTGGAATCACACACACACCCACACAAGTTGTGATGTTTGCACGCACACACATGTTGTGATTTTTGCATACACGCGTTGTTAAAGCGTCAGTGTTCAATTCCGCAAAACTGGTAGGTATCTATCTATGAAGAAAATCCTATCTGATCCATCGATCCAATTTTTTTGTTCACTGTTTCCTTTGTTGCGTTTTCATCTTGCGTTGTGAACAATTATTGTTCTGAGACAAGATTTCTTTTTACCCTCCCATGGTAATCTGAATGAATTACCAAAGGCAGGGCAGCTCTTTGTAAATTTCATTACTTCTATAACAAATTCCCGACCGCTCGCCATGATTAGTACTTCCCTCGACAACTCACCGACACAGACTGAGCCAAATGGAGCGATGGGTTTCCCCATTCACGAGCGCTCCGCGCGCCACGAGTGCCTGTGCCGTTCCGGATTTCCCCATTCACCATCGCGCCGCGCCAAGTGCTCCACTGCTCCAAATGGAGCGGCGCGATGGATTTCAGGCGGGTTGAATATTCGACTGGGCCGACCGCGCCGCGCCAAGCCATTCGGGTTTCCCCATTCACGATCGGTTTTTGGAGCGGTCCCCTCATTTTGGCGTGTTGGAGCGGTCCCCTCATTTTGGCGTGTTGGAGCGGTCCCCTCATTTTGGCGTGTTGGAGCGGTCGTGAATGGCCCATTAAGCGGGCCATTCACGACCGCTCCAACACGCCAAAATGAGGGGACCGCTCCAAAAACCGATCGTGAATGGGGAAACCCGAATGGCTTGGCGCGGCGCGGTCGGCCCAGTCGAATATTCAACCCGCCTGAAATCCATCGCGCCGCTCCATTTGGAGCAGTGGAGCACTTGGCGCGGCGCGATCGTGAATGGGGAAATCCGGAACGGCATAGGCACTCGTGGCGCGCGGAGCGCTCGTGAATGGGGAAACCCATCGCTCCATTTGGCTCAGTCTGTGGCGGTGAGTTGTCGAGGGAAGTACCAATCATGGCGAGCGGTCGGGAATTTGTTACAGAAGTAATGAAATTTACAAAGAGCTGCCCTGCCTTTGGAAGGTAATTCATTCAGATTACCATGGGAGGGTAAAAAGAAATCTTGTCTTAGAACAATAATTGTTCAAAACGCAAGATGAAAGTGCAACAAAGGAAATAGTGAACAAAAAAATTGGATCGATGGATCAGATAGGATTTTCTTCATAGATAGATACCTACCAGTTTTGCGGAATTGAACACTGACGCTTTAACAACGCGTGTATGCAAAAATCACAACATGTGTGTGCGTGCAAACATCACAACTTGTGTGGGTGTGTGTGTGATTCCAGACAACATCCGACCTACATGGCGAGAAAACAATAAATTGCTTCTATTGGCAAAAAATCAGTAATCCCCACAGAATTGTTGCGCAACACAAAAACAGGATTGTTGGTGCGCAGAAAAGCGTTCAAAATAAAGAAAATCAGTAATTTGGGGTACATAAACATTTAGCGTATACGTGTAGACAAAAGGGAGAAGTGAAGACAACCTTGTCCGGGGGGGGGGGGGGGGATGAAACTGGAAAGAGGAGTAAATCATGATCAAAGTTCAAACTAGTGCGCTCAGCTCAGTCTTTGAAGTCCGGCGAAATCAAAGGCATGGACAATGCACTAGTAGTAGTTTGATAACAAGAAACAATGCCAACCAAGGGGAGGGTTGGGAAGGCCTAGTACCTCTCTACCAGGTCATCTCAACAGCAAAAAGTTTAGCGAATTTTCAAGTCGCAATGGACATAGATCGTTGTCTACCTTATTTATTTAACTGCAAATTTACTAATATTTATTTTTCTTTGTCTGTACGTTCAATTTGTAGGTTTAATCCTTTTCAAACTTGGGATCCTAATTAGAAGAAGTTGCGACTCCTATTCATGAGCCGCTGCTTCCTTCCCTTAATACACAAACAAATAGCCGCGTACGTAATTAGTTCGTCGTCCATGGTGGTACGGTGCTGACAGCGACGCGTTCACTGCGGAAGACTTGAAATGACGGGAGGGGCGCGGCGCGGTCGTCAATGTCCTACCAAAATGGAGCGGCTGAAAAATGGAGCGGTTGGCGCGGCGCGGCGCGGCGCGAGGGAGTTTGGAGCGGTCGTGAATGGCCCGCTTAAGAGTGTCTTGTCTGACCGCACTTCTAAAAAAAAAGCTCGTTTGCGCACGAATGAAGGTGTTGGTAGGTATGATTTTGACATGGATGAAAGAACTGATCAATCGAGTTCATATTGTATCGATATCGACTGATTCAATCATATTATGGTTTATTTAGGCTCCACGGAATTATAAAATATAGCGTAATAAGGTAAAACGTGATTTTGATATGGAATGAAAAACTGTTTGAGTACCTACTTACAAAATAGTAAGCCTACCTTGGCACACCTTAGCTGTTGGATGATGTCTGTAGCCAGGACCACATGTGGTATCTAGTGGTTTGATACCTAAACCGTAAACGTAGTTGATTAGAATTATTCATTTATTTAAGTCTTTAAACGCATTAATGGTAAAATTATGTACAAGCAGTAGGTACCTATTTATGATGCTGACCCAACAATAATATTTCTTCAGGAATCACTGACTGGCCTAGCTTTACTCTTACCAACTGGGTAGGCCAACTATACGAGTGCAGGTGATATTGTCATTTTCCAGCTTATAGCCTTCATAGCAAGAACACCTAACTCCTCCTTCTTCTTGCTCGCAAAGTTGTGAACAAGTATGTTTGGTGCATCTGGAAAACATGAAAAAATACTAACTGTTACCGCCCATAATACGACAACTGAAATTTTTACATAGCGTGACAGGTGGACGCAGGGGCGGATCCAGAATTTTTTTCCGGAGGGGGTCACAGGGTAGAACAATATAAAAAATAACAAAATAACCAAACGAACAATACAAACCGAATTTTCAACCTTATGCCTAAACTCGTCCAATTTGTCTAATTACAAAATTAATTGTATTTATTTATAAAATTCATTGTTTAGGTAAAAAATATTTTTCAATATCTATTAATTATTTAACTGATAAATGTATTTATTTTCAATTTTCTTCTAAAAACCTGTACTAATGTGTTTTCAAAAAAATTGGCGCATTTTATGGCAGCGTAGCTAACTTCAGAGTTTGCAAATCAAAACATTGAAACCACAACAATCTATTGTTGATCTCAGTGAATTCAGTATCGTTTTTACTGAATTTGGCAGGAAAGAAAACGAGAACGAAACAAAAACAAGATAATAATTAACAAAAATAAGAAGAAATAAACAAGGTGTAATTTGACGGATACACCAAGGTAAATTTATTGACATAATTGTATATAAAGTAACATTGGTAGGACCAAGTAGTGTACGATTATATTCGACTAACTTTGACATTTTTGATCGAATCTTTTGAGATTTTTTATAGTTCTTTTTTGTTTTCAGTTTTTTTAACACTGTCTACGTTTGTGTAATTAGAAATTACAGTAATTAGTGGCGAGGACATTTGAATTTCAATTTGACGGATGTTTTATGGTAAATATTTACACAGTTGTATATGAAGAAAAATTGAGAAGACCATGTGGCCAAATAGTTTTTAATTTAAAATTCAAATTGCAATAATGTTTTGTTTATAGAATTTCTCGTAAATATTTATTACTTTTATTTGAGGGATTCCCCACAAGAACCGAATAAGTCCAAAATTGGCAAACGCCAGAAACAAGCAAAATTCAAATTGTGGGTAGCCAAATGGAATCGGATTGTTGAAAACGGCGGTGAACTCCCCGATTCGCTTCCTCTCGTTTGTGTTGCACGTGATGAAGAAATTTATCCATCCATTTGGAAACTACTTGATACTTTACATACGCTTCCTGTGACCGCAGCCACTGCAGAAAGGAGTTTTTCAACTCTCCATCGCCTCAAAACTTGGCTGAGATCAACTATAAAAGAAGACAGACTCACTGGGCTTGCATTGTTACACATTCATCGCGACATCGAATTGGACATCGATGCGATAATCAACAGATTTGCGAAACAAAATAGAAAATTAGATTTTGTGTTATAAATGATCGTCCCAGTTGGAACTTATACAAATGTAAACAAATCACAAGTGTTGCTACAAACCAAATACAGAAAAAAATCAGTATTCTATAAAAAGTTTAATCGTAATTATTGTTATATTTTGTTTCCAATGTTTTAAGTTAACAATATGGTAAGTTGACTTTGGTCGTTTGGTTTGTTTCTGGTTTTTGATTTCACAAAAACTGGGTTCGTTTTCGTTTGGTTTTTTTGTTTTCGGGTTTGTGAACAATTCGTTCAGCTCTGCTTTTTGAAATGCAGGCTGATTCTGGGGGGGGGGGGGGGGTCATGACCCCTGTGACCCCCCCCCCCCCCCCCCCTGGATCCGCGCCTGCTTGTAAATTTTGTCCCTATCACTACCAATCATTAGAAAAAAACTAATTACTTGAATTTGGGTGATGAAATGATCACAATGAAACAGTGTGAAAAAAAATTTTGCACACTTTTTAAACCAATTACCCAGAATTCTACGTGAATATTGATGAGAAATCCGTTTTCCGAACTGATATATCTCGCTCCGTTCTCAAATGAGAAGTAGACAAAATTTGGTCCCGACGGTGCTGCCATCTCTTATCACAGATTCTCACCAAAACGTCGTGACATTTAGTCTTAAACGATGATAGGATGGTGGAACCAGGCCTTGTAATGTCACGTAAGACAGTGACCAATTTTACTTACACCAGACCTCCCCGCCATTGATTGGCTTAGAATTTTATATATACCCTCCAAAACGTCGAAACCTACGAGTCGGGAACTGCCATTCCCTCTGATAGAAATCGACGACATTTTTGAGACGGTGACGATGATTATTTATAGATGATACTCGTACCTGTGAGTGATGAACGAGTAGGACTCCTTTACCTTTTGTAATTAATTCATAAAATTATAAACTACGACTAATAATAATAATGTTCCTGCACCCTGGCGTCGCTCGCCCAAGCGAAGCCAGGTTCCAGTCGTCCAAAATCAAGCTTTTCACAAAATCCGCGAGAAAGCGCCACTGTGCACCTGACTGTTCGTCTATGTACTGAGTTATTCAGAGGATATTCTTGTGATCGTAGCTGGGGCACTCGAAATGGTACAGCGCCATCGGTTAGGGTGTATTTTCGTGAAATAATTGTGTTAACTTGTATAGGTTTTGGTACCACGAGAGCGGCAGGTAGAAAACCAACGGGTAAGATCGGAATTGGCGCAAAATTTCCTATTAATAATCTTAACCTAAATCTTTACCCCAAAGTTTCTTGTTTTCTATTACAAACTCATTTGATCTGCTTGAATTGTGAATAGTTGTTTGAGACTGACGAACACTTCACGACCTCTGCCGTGACTGACGAATAGGTACTGGAATATTCGTTGTTTTGCAGGTACCTACCTATTCTTCTTTGAATTACACAGAATCGAGGACACGAAAATAGGTTCCTAATCCAACTCTGTGGTTTCAATTTGGCCCAACTATTTATAATAGGGGTACCTATTCATGGTCCATTTCGAATGTCGAATCGTGCGAAGGTTCTCGGTGACGAGAGGCCCGACAGGACCTTCCAAACTCCGCGTCTCTCCGCCTTTAGGTGAAGATCAACCGACCTCGCTTCCGCTCCCGCCCCCCTCCCCCGCCTCTTCCAAATAATCCACTGATTCCATTTTTTCACCCGCTAGAAATTTCAATATCAGAAGGGACTTGAATAGCGCACAATTAATTCTGTACTTGCGATCGACGGGGTCGCCCACGTTGATTATTTTCCGTGATTTCCCGTCGTAGGTGTAGCTTGGGCCTAGTAGCGAGCTGCCCCAAAAAAGTCTCAGCCCCTCCTGAATAACAATCTAAAATTCGAGTAATATGAATACCGGGTAATATCAGCTTAATTAGCGAATAGCGAGGAAAAAATTCATTACAATCACAAAAGCGAATGGGTGGTGGTGAGAAACTTGTAGGTAGAATGGTACCCCTTAAATTCATTGATACAGAACGATTTTCGCCCTATAGTTTAGACGCATTAAGCTCAAAATTAACTCGAGAACAATTAACAATATATCTGAAAACTACCCAGATCCCACCCAGCAGGACGTTTTGCCCAACCATCCCTCATACTCAAACTACCATGCCTGACAGGGAGCAGTTTTACTGAACAGGTTGACTGAACGATCCGTTGGGGAATACAAACATCCACAGACTGTCTCGAATGAGTTCGATTGTAAGACTCGACAATTACTTCGCCCATATCTGGAAGTTCAAAACGTAGACTGTCTTGAATGAGCTCGGTTGTGTGCCTACTAGTGGTGGTTGCCGTGTTTCCGGTATGCAAGGAATGGAAGATCATTGTGTAATCGTGTCCGATTCTCACTTGAATTCGCCAACCGACTAGAATTTACCAACTAAACTAGAATTTTCCAACTGACTGGGATTTGCCAAGTGATCTAAGATTTGAAACAGTACCAAAAGCCATAAACAATACAACAAGTTTATCAAAACTGTTTCAGAATGGGGACTCGAGAGAGAAAATTAAGTACCTACCATTTATGGCGAGGCAGTACTGAAAATGTTGTTTGCGTTTATTATTTGCAATAATGAACCTTTGGAATCGAGCATTACAAATTTTTTACCCTCCCCCTCCCTCAAAACTTGATGGTTTCAATTTCAAGGTACGTAGAATCCAAAAATGGAATAAAAAAATTTCTTTCCGTCCGCCTATCATTTACCATTAACGAATATTAATGAAATTTGGTATGTGGGTCCCATTTAAAGTGTAATTTGTCCGCGAAGCTCGGCGTTACTGTCGAATTTTTTTAAAGTTTTAAAAATAATGTTCTCGAACTGAAGAATTTTTTGAGACCACCCGGAGCCTTGTCCGTCCAGCCTTTTGTTCACAGTAAGGCCCTGAAATTTGCACCGGAAAGCTTCGTCAACATGATCGAGAATGAAACGGTATACATCCAGCACAGATATCATTGCTAGGGAACACCTGATTATAATCACGCATGGCTGTATGAAATCGAGTTGGTTGTTCCGAGATATTATTTCATATGCAAAATGATTGTTATTTTGGATTTTGTTGGTAGGTACATATCTTTTGTAACTAGAACGATGCTTCATGAATAACGATAAATGATTAGTTATATAATTCTTGAATCTATCGCGTATTAGTTATGTAACTGCAATTCCCCGGCCGGTTCCAGTACTGGATTTAGGGCTTTTCTGGGGGAAGTACGAGTGCAGGTATTGACCACAGAAAACAGTGATCTACGCAGAAGGGGCATCAATAATTTGCAGCTTTTTTTTTTTTTTAAATTATTATTTCCACAATTTCTTTTCGTATGAATTTCTCCGTTTTCCTAATCACAAAAAACGGCTAAGAAAAATTAAGTGAACATTTTCGTTCATATTTGGGCCCTGGTGATAGATAATGTAATCTTAGTACCATGCCCGAAACTTCATACCGTCCTATAATTCGGTGTACTTAACTCAGGACCCCCTCTTAATTTGTTCCTGGTTCATGGTCCTATTTCGTCGAGGGAGTCTTCCAAAATTTTTGGGGGCAGAATGTTACTGTCGTATATGGATACTAATTTCCTGTCGCTCCAGGCGAGGAGCATTGAAGGGCCTTCGTGAAGCTACGCCAACCAACTCTATGCACTGCCAACTTATGACCTCCTAAAATGCGTTACAAGTACCTTGTGGTATCCAATCTCCTAACGCTCCACTACCCTCTCGCTCCTGTGTGGCCGATCCACCTCCCCTTTCTATTCTCAGAATAAGCTTTTGATGGCAGAATAATCCAAAAAATTATTTACTAACTTCTATAAATTATCTTCTTGCACAGTATATACCTAAACAAAACCGCATCACCTTCAACATTTTTATAAAATTTGAGTTTTTATGGGTCACAAAAGCAGCTGTATTGGGTATGAAGAAAACCGTGAAAATCGGATAAAAATCGCGACCTGAGAGTATAGCACTCATAACCGAGTCGTTTGCAAACTACGAAAATTTGATAAAAACTGCCGCTTGAGCATCGTCACAAACTATGTTTACCCCAACCCCTTCCCATCTCTCCCTAAAAATCATAACTTTCCAGAAAAAATAGAGAAAATTGTGTACTGAAATCTAGGCTAACTATTTGAATGAAAGAAAATTACCGATTTTTGACCCATAAAAACTCAAATTGACTCCCTTGGAATTTTTGAAAATTGCTCATCTTCGAATTCATCCTTTCGTTTGGCAATACGAACATTTTGGCGAAATTAGGAATTTTTATCATTTACCCAAGGTCACATAATTATCGTCTGGAGTGACACACACACACCACATTGCTAAAAACGGAAGTTCGGCCAAAAAGTGGTAGGGAATAATCAGTAACTACCCACCTAAAATCGATAACCTACCATCGGAGTATACAAATATGTTGATATTAAAAAACATGGATTTTCGATATGCCTAATCAAAAGTCTTGTAGTAAATAATTATTATAGTAATAAATGTTCGACGGTTTCCTCTTCCATACCACAAAATCGGCCACTGCTCTCAGCTTCCGCTCCAATTTTTACTGAAGTGGGGCATCCAGTTCGCTGTACCACAGCGAATTCTCGATATGCATTTGAAAAGTTGTTTTGATTTCCCCTTCAGTTTAATAGAACCGTAGAAATTGTAAGGGTGGTTTAGGGAACATGAAAGCAGTGCTGCCCGGTATGGCAATTGGCGTGCAGTTCGAGCAATTGTTTTAACGCATTAGCCAAAGGAACCAACTTCGAAATCCAACAACATTCGTAACCAAGGACTGCGCACTGCGCATGCGCAAACATGAAATTCCCTATTCTCGGATTCTGCCTACAGTAGAAATCCGCGGTGGTCTGGGCGGAGGCAACATCCGTTAATAGAAAGGTCCAAAAAGTATGTAATTTTTATTAAAAAAGGTTAATTTGTACTAGGTACATATACAAGGTATACGAATGGGAACTGCACTATATGTACATAATATCACTGGTACAATTTTGGTTATATATAAAAATATTGTGTAATTTTCTCTGGTGGGGAGCTGATGACCGCTGGATAGCCGTAAAGGTTTTCCATGGATGTACTGTTTTACGCAAAACTAATGTACACGTACAAGATAACGTATCAGATAAACAATGAACTGAATTCCGAACCTCGGATAGTCGAATGTAGGTAGCGAATTCTGGGAAAACCCTCGGTTAATCGAAAACTCGGATAAACAATAAATTGTTTATTTATTAAAACTATAACATAGTAGACATATTTACATTTATTTTATCTTATCGTGTAACAGCTAATTCAACTCATGTAAAATTCTGCCTAACTTTTAAGCCATAATTGGAAATGTTAATAGTTAATATAATAACGAAAATAGACAACGCGAACAAAACTAGTTATTTAATGATAATAAGAAATGCCCACGCACAGGTTTAACCTTTGTGGGTTCTATGGAAAATATTGTTGATATACCCATTATGACAAAAATTATTAATAAGATTTTTTCTATTTTCGTACTAATTGCAATGATAACTACGTATTTTGTATTTTCCACGAATAAAAGCAATTTTGAAACTTGAAACAATACTCGGATAATGGGGTTTCTATTGTATTTGGTCGATTCGAATTTATTCCGTTTGATATTGTTTAGCGATGATGTACCTAGGGCATTCTACTTGGGCTTGATCGATGACGGCCTTAGTAATGAGGGGCCTGGAACGTCGCGAAATGAAATTAGGTGAACAATAAACGCGTCACGCATTTCTTCATTCAATTTACGCACGTAGATCAGCATCTCAAGTGGAAGTGGAAGTGTATTAGTCAATAAAATCAGGAAATCCATGCACTACTTTCTGGAGCTACGAAGTTGGCTGACGAAAGAAAACCTTAAAATGGTGTTCGAGTATTACGCTCATGTATACAGCATTTTAACTTATGGTATCATTGTCTGGGGAGGTACTAATGCGTCTAACTTTAACAGTATAAAAATAGCAATGAATACAGTTTTGAGAACAGCAACTAATTCCCATAAACGCACTTCAACTAGTTACCTGTACAAACACTTCGATGTTCTCACTCCCACAATGGCTTTGTAAGTATTCACAAAACTGTTTTATATGTACATACACTTGTTTATATGTACACTTACTTACTAAGCAAGCGGTGATTAGACCGACGCGAACAAATGCCAACTATGTCCTCCAGATAGGTACCACAGGCACATAATGATTTCCACACTAGACAATTTCCATGGCTAGCTCCAGCCCTATTTGAACTGTTAGGTACTGCTCCTGACCAAGACTTCAACAGGAAAATTTAAAAAACTAGTTCTAGAACATTTTGAGCTTGAAAATAACGAAAGTATTGTTATAAATAAGTTCAAGTTCGGATAAGAATAAAAATCAGCCTTTGTAGCTATTTTTGTTGTTGTATTGAATAATATTGAATATAAACTAATTGTAAGTGTATTTACCAACTACTTAGGAATAAACTATAAATTCTGTTAGTTCTTGATCAATGTAACTCATTCTCCAAACACTTACGGTTTGCTTTGTCAATGAAACTGCTGGTACATACATGCGCAGTAATATAATAAATAATACCTAGCAGTGGAAGAGACGAGCCTGGACGGGTCTTTAGGCTCATAAACCAACGTAATTTTAGAACTTGTATTATGTATTTAGACTCTATAAAAATCATTATATTTGTTGTGTAATGTTTTTGTTGAATAAAAAAATTGAAATTGATTTCTGAATCCTAATCGACAGCACAAGCAGCTCGAAAACTTCGGCGGAGCGGATTCGGCAACGGCAGCTTTGTACGTTGTCCGCTAGAGCGCATTACCGACCGGTTTTGGGCCCCAAGAACAATTGACACGCTGGTAAAACAAGAAAAAACGCTTAGAACTCATTTGAATTAAACAAAATTAATAAAACCAACTTTACCCCGTTGTTTGAGGATTTCACTTCAGTTTAAAATTGAATAACATAGTTGACTGTGAGAATTTTGACTGAACGTTGTCGAATGGTCGGGAGCCACTTTTGAGGTACCGCCTCACTCCGTTCTCCTCTCGTATTATCCGCAATTACACCTTATGTAGTAGAATCAATTTTTGTATGACCTAGCTCACTTCATTGCAAGTGATGCTGGGTCAGTATAATCATAATGTCGAGAGATACCAAATTGACGTCGATTCTCGATTGATATATCAAATGAATTAATCGATATCTGATGATAAATATCAATATACGATATTATTAAAAGAAATTACTACACCAAATTAAATCGAATTAAAGCAATGCCTACCATAATTATATCAAAATGAGGGTTGACATTCAGCGAACGGAGTCGAAGTGAGCGAACGGAGAAATCAAGCAGAAACAGATTACTTGGAGAGACAGCAGTTGAACAACTAACTTCTATTCCTTCGTTCTGTGGGGGAAGAATTATTTTTTTAACTTTATACAATTTTTAAAAAAAGTTGTTAGTGGACTTCGTTCAGTTTGTTTTATACTTGTATACATAATATAAAAATAAAATAATTTTAGAGTTTTGTTCAAATTGTGGTAGGGTTTCTACTTGTTTTGTACCTACATACAATATCGTTGTTAGGAATCTTGAGGGGAAAAAATTGTGTCCTCCGAAATGAAAATTTCCACTACCATTTTGCGTTTCAGATACTCAAGACAACAATATCCATACTGAGTGGTCAAGAACCTTAAAAATACCTACATACAATCATGGGGATAATAAAGCAGTTTTGAAGTTTTGTTGAAATAATATTACGTCTTCAAAAGTTTAAAAGCAAATTTGAGGATTTTTCTTGTTATTAAAAAAACCGATGATAAATCGGAGGTAAATATCGATATGCCGATATTATCGAAGTGAAAATATCGATATACATTATCGGATATCCCGATACTATCGGAAGGAAAATATCGATATCTCGATAATATTGATATCGATATCTCATCCCTACCACCTGTATCATGTATGATTATCAAAACTTAATTCTCTTCGCTTCCTCACTACCAAAGGTAGGGAAGCCTTGGATTCGTGATTGGGTGTTAAAAAAAATTATTTCCTCCGAAATGAAAATTTCCACTACCATTTTGCGTTTCAGACATCGAGGAACATTTTTGATTCAGTGTCTGTCTGTCTGTGGTAATTCCTTGTAACGCCCATAACTACCCAAAATCATGGTCGGGGTTGGGTCACAGATGGTCCCATAAAAAATAATTGAAAAGTACTGTAAATTTCGTCTGCGCATGCGCAAACGTGAAATACTTGAAACGCCTATAACTACGTTAAATATTTTTGAAATGAGTTCAAACTTGGAGGGTCGATCAGGAATCCATACGAATTTCATTGGAATCGTACTGTTTTCTTGTAACGCTTTTCACTAGTCGTAGAGAGCTGAAATTTTGAGGGTATACGCGGGTTGGATCGCTGATAGCCCATTATTAAGATCGTTGAAATCGTACAGCAACTTTCGTCTGCGCATGCGTTAACGTGAAATACTTGAAACGCCCATAACTACCTTATATATCGTTGAAATGAGTTCAAACTTGGAGGGTCGAACAGGAACAGTACTTTGATAGTTCCATATGAATTTCATTGGAATCGTACTGTAACCTTCGTCTGCGCATGCGCGAACATGAAATGTTTGATTCAATTACGCATGTTAGGTAATTTATTACTACCCTATTTATTGCTATTCAGTCATTTTGACGCATCATTTTCTTTGTAACAGCTGGATTCTACACGCCCATGTTACAATAAGTGAGGAAGCTATACTGCCCACCCTACTTGGCAGACTTTTTCTATTTAGAAATAAGAATCTATGTCTATAAAAATCTCATGTCACGGTGTTTGTGGTCACACTCCTCCGATACGGCTCGACCGATTTTTATGAAATTTTGTATATATTTGGTAGGTATGAGAATATGTCGTAAAGTATATTTCATACCGCTAGGCGACCCTCCCATTTTTTAGTCGCGATTTTAGTATTTCATACTACTAAATAACGTTGTTCGTATTTCATACATAAAGAAATTATCAGGGGACCTGGGTCACCTGATCCACGTGTTTCATGATTGTAAAAAGGTTGGTAAAATACTAAAAGAACAAATCTATCTGTGCGTATTACAGTGAACAATGCCAGAAGGACGCAAGGGGTCCCATTTGGGCCGACGAACGAATAAAGCAACATACATGCGAAATATTAGAGCAGACAGAACAGAAGAACAAATCCGACAAGATAGGCAACGAAAATGTGCGTGTGAGCATGTCGCAATTGCGTGCACGAGCTGAACGAAATCAACAAAGACATTTGGAAAGGAGACAAGCGCGCCGGTTCGTACTTGACACACGCAGAACATATGACCGGCAAAGACAAAGCCAACAAGTACATCGAGAATTTACATCTGCTTCGTTCCTTCGTCTCGCATTCGAGTAAGAGCCTGATATTGAATATTCCGCTCTTCCGAATGTGCTGATTGGTGCTGTGGACGAAGAATATCCCCACTGTCATGCGCTCAAATTCAAACATGGGTCAGCCGGAATGTGTTGCGCATCAGGGAAAGTGCAACTACCAGAAATTGAGACACCACCAGAACCATTGAAAGGCTTGCTCATCGGCACGGATCCAGACTCAACCCTTTTCCTGAATTCCATTCGCACATTCAATTCATGCTTCCAAATGACTTCGTTCGGAGCAACAGAAATAGTAACACAATACTGCGGCAAATGGTCAACAATAAAATTCAACGTTCAAAATCAAAGGCCAAGTGTACCACAAAGTAGGCTCATTGCTGCCAATGCCAAACGAACCACATTGATTTTTACAACTCTACTTCATGGGTGGTGAGGACATCAATCATGTGGATGCACCACATCTTCTACGACTGAAAGTTGGATCTCCGGTTATTTTACTTAGGAATTTAAACCCACCACGGCTGTGCGATGGCACGCGATTAAAAAATTGACATTGGCGTCATTAAAAAATTGACGACAAACGTTATCAAAGCCACCATTTTGAATGGCAAATTCCGAGCCAAAAATGTTTTGTTGCCACGAATTCCAATGATTCCCAGACGTGCCGACTGAATTCAAACGCGTTCAATATCCTATTACATTGGCATTCGCAATGACAACAAATAAAGCAAGGCCAAACGGTGTCTGTTTGCAGCTTAGATTTGGGCACACCATGTTTTGCACACGGGCAAAACATGTTCTCGCATGGGCAAACCATCGAGGTTATTTCTGTACGGACTAACAAGAAATATCATACACTCAAGTGCTCTTCTAAATTAATATTGATTTTCTTAATTTCATTTTTGTTGTGGTTTGATTAGATGAGACGGGATGGTAAGGTACGGGACATGCCCAGTGGATAGACCAGTCTGTGATCTTTTAGGATGTGCCTAGTGGATATACCAGTCTACGTTCTTTTAGGAGGTGCCCAGTGGATATAATACCAGTCTGGGATCTTTTAGTACCCCAGTGGATATACCAGTCTGGGGATCTTTTGGTGCCCCATCAGTGGATATACCAGACTAGGGATCTTTTAGGTGAGGAGTGAGGCAAGGAGGGAGAGAGAGAGAGAGAGATAAGACAGCGTCTTAAGGAGAGCGTAGAATGCCTTGGTAGGCGCAGGAGGCGAGTATATATAGCTTGGGGGCTATGCTCCCTCCATCCTCCACTCTCGAGGAGGATGGTGGGGATCCCTTCCCACTCGGCCATTCCAACTCTCTCGAGCTGCCTGCCCATGTCTACCAATTCATTCGGATGTTTATTTGCGAAATCTTTACATACAAGTAATATCACGACAATTTTCCTACTTTAGGATAAAAAATACACTGCCAAGGTGATGGCACAGGAGCTTCCTCGTCACAATCAGATTGACCCATTATAAAATAGAACAGTGACCCATTATAAAATAGAGGATTACATAACATTACATAACGTGAAATATACATATTACATAACATTACATTACATAACATAACATTACATTACATAACATAACATTACATGAAATATACATATTACATAACATTACGTCCATAATACATTACGTCCATTATACATAATTGCGAAAGTTATGCGTGTTTGGAGAATTTCACGTTAGCGCATGCGCAGGGCGAACCGCTGGCTCTATCATGTTGAAATTTATATGGGACCTCAATGGGCCCTACCCGCTTAATCCCTGAGAATTACATTGAAATTGGGTGAAATCTTTGGTTACTACGGCTGTAATAAGGAAATTGAATCTATTTCACGCCAGCGCGTGCGCAGAGCGCACCGAGGGTCCGATCATGCTGAAATTCATACTGGAACTCACCAGACCTTGTCCAAACAACCCTTGAAAATTTGAGCGAAATTGAATCAAAATTGTGAAAGTTATGCGTGTTTGTTGAATTTAACGTTAGCGCATGCGCAGGGCGTACCGCTGGATCAATCATGTTGAAATTTGTATGGGACCTCAAGGGGCCTTATCCGCACCATCCCTCAAAATTTGAGCTGAATCAATTCAAAATCGTGGAAGTTATGGCTGTAACAAGGAAATGCGGACAGACAGACTCACAGACCCACAGACTCACAGACCCACAGACCGACAGACACGGAACCAAATTTGTACAGTAGGCTTTGAAACGCAAAATGCAAGTGGAAATTTTGATTTCTGAAGACAAAAATTTTTTGGCTCACGAAAGTGAACACAAGGCTTCCGCTGCTTCGCAGACTCGGAAGCAATATTATTACTTTCATTTTCTTTACATCTCTTTTCTTGAATGGTTAGTGTTTTTTTGGTTTTTATCGGTGGTCATCGTCGACAGCGATTTTTTCATTTTTCTGTCATAAATTCCATCCCCACACACTTACAACACATTCGTTATTTTTAATTTAAGAACCAAAATGCTCAATAGAAATAATTTATATGGCAGAACAACGTTTGCCGGGTCATCTAGTATATCAATAAAATTCGTTGAATTGGCTCAGGAAAAATTCTCATAACAAAATTGAATGAGGCATTTACAGTCGTATCCGCTTAACACGTTCCGAGCGGCGCCGATTTTGGTGGAGACTCCCTGTGACGGCACCCGTTTTTTCGAGTTATTTGTTGATAACTGCTTATCATGATTAGTTATGAACGAAAACTACAATGTGGAACCAAAATTGGATGAAAATCATTGATTTATTAGGATCCGTGATTAACCTGTGAATATTCATGAATTTTACCTGGTAGGTGGTAAAATCCGGCGGTTTGCTCAATCGGCCTGATTGGCTAACTCAAGATACTCCTGGTGTCAAAGGTACGTACGCGGGAAAACGACAGACATAATTCCTAACATCAAACCGTATTTTGGGGAAATACTTCAAATATAACCACAGCGCAACGAAATCTGCAAAATGACGACAATGAATCGTGATATGGAAAGCATCAGGTAAGTACTTCCGTGTAGTAATAACTGAAAACTCTCGGCAGTCAAGGTATTTAAAAAATGTGGGTGTTGAGTGATTATCAAATTCGGTACTCGAAAGGAGATAATGAAAAACGTATACAAAGGGTGGTAGAAATGGGGTAAAGCATATACACTTGGAAAATGAAGTAAAAATGGAATAAAAGTTAAATCAACAACAACTTCAGGGCCGGTTGTGATTAAGTTGCTTTAACTTTTATTCCATTTTTATTGCATTTTCCAAGTGTATATGCTTTACCCCATTTCTACCACTCTTAGAATACGTTTTTCATTATCTCGTTCGAAGTACCGAATTTGACAATCACTCAACACCCACATTTTTTAAATAGGTACTTACCTTGACTGAAGCTAACCACATTTTTCCACCAAAATCCGGAATCGTTCGGAATTACACCTTCCGGAATTACCTAAATTTACTCGCGGACGGATCAAAATTTTTGTATTCCGTTTTCGAACGACATGGGTACCTTGAAACGCAAACCATCGAACTTTGATGGGTGGAGGGGGGGGATTTTTTTTTTCTCTTTTTTTCTTTTTCTTTTTTCATGCTCGTTGTTTCCTTGTTTTCTTGCCAAAGGTTCAGTATTGAAAATAATAACCCGAAACACATCCCATATTCTATCTATCGAAATCGATTCGACACCCCCTCCACCCCATCGCTGCATAAACGACTTCATTTTAGTCATTTGGGTGAGTCGGAAGCTGGATGTTAGGAATTATGTCTGTCGTTTTCCCGAGTACGTACCTTTGACACCAGGAGTGTCTTGAGTTAGCCAATCAGGCCGATTGAGCAAACTGCCGGATTTTACCACCTACCAGGTAAAATTCATGAATATTCACAGGTTAATCACGGATTCTAATATCATCAGTCACGGATTCCTGTGATTAATTCGAAATTCCTAAGATCAATCACCATCAATTCCTATGAGTAGTTACAGATTTCTGCAATTAATCACAGATTTCTATGATTAATCACAGATTTCTGAGATTAATCACAGGTTCCTGTGATTACGAATTTATTCTTAATCATACTCCGTGATTATGATTTTAATCATAATCTTACTCTGTGATTATGATTTTAATCTTAATCCTACTTTGTGATTAAGAATTTAATCTTATTCATATTCATAGAAAAATATTCCTATGATTAAAAATCTTAATCTTATTCATTATTAGGATTTTGCCCATCACTGTTCTATTGGACATACCTACAGAAATGTTGGCTGTTCATTTATTGTTTCTATCATGTGAAATAATTGAAATAGCTATAATTCTGGTGGTTTCCACCAATTTTGGCCCCCAAAACACAAATTAGATAGGTAGGTACGCTCCTTTTTTTTTTCAAATTATCTTTGATCATTGGTAGTGCCATTTAATCGTCTTGATCCTCGTGTTGACACTTCTTCTAGTGTTATTATACAAATTGATGGTGATTTCAGACGATTTTCCAGGTTTTTGCCTCATAAAAAATCAATTTTGGCAGCTGAACCTTTGGTAGAACCTCAATTTTCCACTCTTTGGTAAAAATCGACTTCATATTCGGTCTTCTCGTCCCCAAAAACATGGGAAACGATATCTCAAAAGCACATGTTACTAAAACACAAAAAGTACCTACCTATTTTTGTGCACATTTTCACTCATAACACCCCTGGGTATATTCCGATCGGGCTGCAAAGTTTTGGGGCACAACTAGGGCCCAAATGGAGCATGTGTGCGAAAGAACGTCTTTTTTAGACCGAAAATGAAGCCGGTACACGTGATACGGTGTACGGCAGACGGACATTACATTTTGGTTTATTATTCTGTGAATAACAGACCTATGTATTCGCTCAGCAAAAAATTTTTATTACACCCCCTCAAACTTTTTTCTTTTTCGTTTCTAGGTGCGTAGATTCCAAAAATGCAATGTCCGTCCGCCGTCCGCCATACGCCGTATCACGTGTACAGGCTTCATTTTCGGTCTAAAAAATTCGTTCTTTCGCACACATGCTCCATTTGGGCCCTAGTTGTGTCCCGAAACTTTTCAGCCCGATCGGAATATACCCAGGGGAGTTATGAGTGAAAATGTGCACAAAAATAGGTAGGTACTTTTTGTGTTTTAGTAACATGTGCTTTTGAGATATCGTCCTATGTTTTTGGGGACAAGAAGACCGAATATGAAGTCGATTTGACCAAAGAATAGAAAATTGAGGTTCTACCAGATGTTCAGCTCCCGAAATTGATTTTTTTTTAGTCAAAAACCTGAAAAGTTGAAAACCTGAAAGCTGAAAAGTTTTGGGACACAACTAGGGCCCAAATGGAGCATGTGTGCGAAAGAACGACTTTTTTAGACCGAAAATGAAGCCTGTACACGTGATACGGCGGACGGCGGACGGACATTGCATTTTTGGAATCTACGCACCTTGAAACGGAAAAGAAAAAAGTTTGAGGGGGTGTTATAAAAATGTTTTGCTGAGCGAATACATAGGTGTGTTATTCACAGAATAATAAACCAAAACCTAGCCTAATTCGTGTTTTTGGAGGCCAAAATTGGTGGAAACCATCTAAAATAACTATTTCAATTACTGCGCATGAAAGTAACAATAAATGAACAGCAAAATTTCTATAGGTCCTATAGAATAATAAAACAAAGTGACAAGGACTTTGCAGCGTTTTGGTCTTCTGGACCTGTGAATGCTTTCGTCTTTTATCCTAGATGATGATACATGAGTTGGTTTTACCTTGTAATCATCTGTTCACCTTGATGATACAGCACTGATTGTTGTTGACCCAGGTGTTTCCTAATATGGCACTACTTTCAGTTCCTAATAGCATTATAATAGTATAGTTGCCGTACTAGGTCACAGTTGATCATTTCGGTTCTTCCTGTCATTATAGTGCGCTATCATTCTTTTTCTTTGAGTATACTGATAAGGGAGAAGCCATTTCCTACGCTTAAAATGAAAAAAAAACAAATAAAATAAGCGAATAAATAATATACGCCAGGTAAAAAACTGCAGCAAACCTACTCCATAGGTAGTACCTACGCACTTTGTAATTTATGTGCTCTAGGTTTCATGGTTCAGTTCTAGCGCTTTGGTTTCCGATGTCAATGCTTGGTTCGTTTCTATAGATGGCGGATAAGAAAGCGACGAAAAATACGAAAAGGATGGAATAGCGATAGTTGGTCATAATATAGGCAACCTGATTTGGGAATTGGAGATGATATTTTTCGGATTATGTTTTATGTTAACATTGTATAGGAATTTTCGGGCACTTGAACCAGAGATTCTGATAGGGCATGAGTGCTTCTTTGACAGAAAATTTTGGTTTGGGAATTTAGGCTTAAGAGAGGTCCAAAAAACATTTTAACAAAAGGTAGATATAATATTATGGCACATTACGTGTCGATATATTGTTTTTTTTTTTTGGCAAATTGTTTGTTCCTTAAGAGACGTAGAACCCCACTACATCATCTAGTTTTTGGTTGGCATTTCCACAAATGTGGGCATATTTATGTTTAACGAGTGCAAACTACACTTGTTTCCTTGTATAGAAAGTAGCTACTTACTTTTAGACGTCGAGT
The DNA here is from genome assembly GCA_954871275.1 of Leptopterna dolabrata. NCBI lineage: Eukaryota > Metazoa > Arthropoda > Insecta > Hemiptera > Miridae > Leptopterna > Leptopterna dolabrata. Next base: position 25,225,182 of record OX940974.1, read on the forward strand.
GATTTGATATTTACACCCTAGTGTAAGCTGAATATAAATTGATGTGCCTAGTAGCGTATCAATTAGCTCTGAGAAGGAGTTGCTCGTGTTTAAGGGGAAACGAAGGTGAATAAGGGCGGTAGGGGGCTGTCATTCAATGTGAAATTTCAATAGAGTAGTTAGGTTGAGGGCAAATGGGGGGACAAAGCGATCGCTATCCTCCTTCATTAGAAGGCTCTTCAGACGTGCTTTATCTACTTCCAACCGACCTCAAATCTAAGCAATCAGCGACTCACGACGCCTCATGCCCAAACCACATTAACTACAGTTTCAAGAAGTAACCGGTAACTACTCAATCAAATTTACTTTGGATGTTCCCTCGTCATTTCCTCTCCTGCTTCCTGCCACGGGATCCGTTCCAATCAACGCTCAACCTCCATCCATCTTCAGCTCCTCTATACAGTTACAGGTCTACCTGTAACTCTTTACTACCTAACCTATGTGATCAAACTTTTCACCACAGGATAGTAGTTAAGAACTTTGTATTCCTATTTATTATAGGAGGACTAACCAGGGGTAATTCTTGCTAACTCATCAATCGATATTATTTTACATGATACCTGCTATGCAGTAGCTCATTTTCACTATGCTACTAAGCTATTCGGACCTATTTCATGGTACCGATGCATTAGTCTAGCGTAATAAATGGATTACTTGGCCTGCCACCAATAATATAAAACCGTCCCTGAACCCGAACCCCTAAAGAGGGATAATAGTTCACATTCTGAATTTGACGAAATTTATACAGTGACACCAACTCACATATCATCCACATTTCAGCCCACTTCGACCAGTTCTCAGAGTAGGGATGTCCGATACTTCGAAAATATCGATGTATATATATAGTATCGATACATCTAAAAGTATCAAAGAGTATCGATACGATAGTTTCAGAAGGGATCGATACTTTTGATACTTTTTCAAAATCGGTGGAAATGTCATTTTTGTTCTCTCTCCATCAGAGTGACAGTGAATATTATATCACATCCCACGTTTTTACTTCATCTACATTGGTATAATATAAAATACCATCGTCAGCCTATCGAAGAATTATTTCAGGATAATATTATAAAATGAACGAAACAATAAATCACTTCTTTCTTATTTGAAACTTTTTTTTGTTTGGGCGCTTTTTTTTCAAAATTATTGACAAGACAAGACAAGGCATGACATTATTTCGTTAATTAGGCACAATCACAAAACAAAGAAAATCCAACCAAAAAACTATTGAGTTAGGCTGGTTGGTTGCTTGGTTGGGTTAACATTTTGTTGGCCCTTCCTACTAAATGGAGGACAGCTGATTCTCACTGACAGCTGGAGGTGGTGGTACATCAACTTTCTTTAATTTGTTGAAGTGGTTGGTCTTCCAGCAACCTAGTTAGAGGTACTGTCAACAGTATCTACACGTCGTAGGCGTTTAAACTGATAAAATGTGAGGGATACAAAAAAGTATCGGCTCCGATACTGGGAAAAAAGTATCGATACTACGATATAATATATCAGGGGGAAAAAGTATCGATATGTATCGATACTTTTTGAAAAAGTATCGATACGTTTGGGACAGCCCTATCTCAGAGTAGTTGTGGGAGTTTCAAGTACTTGCGGTTTGCGTATGCGTATACATACTTAATACAGAAGAAACGAGATTAATTTGGTATGGAACCATGTGAACACCAACCCTAGACCCTTTTGACTACACCCTCAACATTTCCAGTAGTCCCGAAAAAAAAATTCCGGGTAGTTATGTGTGTTTCAAGGATTTAACGTTTGCTCATGCGCACATAAATGTTACAGTCAATTTCTGATGAAACTCGTGGGTCCAATCTAAACACAGAGGCTGGACTCAACGCAAAACTTCCTTGTTCCCGCAGTGTCAGCGAAAGAATAACATACAGACTACTTGCATCCATCATATCACGCATCCCAACTACTAACGAGGCATTGGAATTTGAGCAGAAAGCTTCACTTCTTTCGAAGACGTGATGTAATGTTGATTTAAGGTACAGGTTGAGAAGTCATTAATCCCGCACATAGAGTGCTACGTATACTAATTTTACTTGGGTTACTAATTTTATTTGGTTACTAATTTTACTGGGTTAAAATTTTACGTATACTAATTTTATTGGGTTACCGGATGGATAACACAATGTATAGTGCTACGGCTGACTGAACTGGAGGGCGATGTCCTGAGGGGAGTTCGGGAAAACTGTGTCGAGCTGACCAGTTCCGTCGAACTGGCTCGTAACACTGATACCCCTGACTGCCCTTGTGGGGTTACAACTGAATCAGTGGAGCATGTGTGTTGTGTGAGTGCCAACTGTATGACGATAAATGCGAAGAGAAAAGTGCGGCACATTTGCACTTGCGGGGCCCTTGAGGCAGATGATAGACAGCAGAGAAGCTCATGACTGATTCACAGGAGTCTTGTGAAATTGGACCCTGAGAAGAGGAGAAGGAATCGAAATTCATAGTTCATAGTATTTTAGCTGTAGGCAATAGGAGGAAAATACACTGCCAAGGACATGCCACAGAAGATTCCTCGTGGCCTTCAAAGTATGTCACCATTAAATTTTCATACATAAACATTAAGATTAATTAACATAAAGATTCAGATTAATTGACGGAATTATTTAACTGTTATTTAATAATAAGGGTACCTAATTCGAAGTTAGTATTCGTGCTTTAAGATAAAGTAATTAGTCCACGCATGGAACTGACAACGCAAAGAGTCCTTATCAAATTTCAACCTCCTAGGGTGAACAGGAGAGAATTGCTGAGCAGGGTTCGGAGCCCGTCATTTCATTCGTCAACGCAGAGGCCAGGTTTATAGTTCTATGGTCTGGAATGCTCGACGATTGGAACGTACGCGGTATCAGTGCTACGTGCCACTGCCACCGCTGATTCAATCATGATGAATGTCGTATGGGACCTCAAGGGACCTTACCCGCATCATCCCTGAAAATCTGACCAAAATCCGTTCAAAATTGATGGAGTTATGACCGTAACAAGAAAATCTCGTTAGCGCCTGCGCAGAGGCTACCGTTGATTCGATCATGATGAAACTGATAGGGGACCATCTAGCGCTAAACCCACACAATTCCTGAAAATTTTATTGAAATCGGATCAAAATTGTGGAAGTCATGGCTGTGGCAAGGACATGTGGACAGACAGATACGAAACCAAATTTGTTCAGGAGGCCCTGAAACGCAAAATGCAAGTGGAAATTTTGATTTTGGAGCACAAACAAATTTTTCATTTCGATAGTGAAAACAAAGCTTCCGCTGCCTTGCAGACTCGGAAGCAATATAAGAATTAAGTACGAGTGTATAAGACATTCTTAGTTATTTATTCTCTCAAATAGACATCACATCACAATCATACATTATAATAATTTACAATTTACGATACACTATATAGTTTACAATATATACTGTATATAGTTTACAATTATTATAATTTACAAAACCGGTTCCCGTGAGATCACCGAAGTTAAGAAACCTCGAGCGTGGTTAGTACTTGGATGGGTGACCGCCGTGACACGTGGTGACACGTCCAAGTATGACCCGTGTAGCTGTTGGGCGAACCCCTCTCCACTCAAGGGGGCGAGGCAATGAGCAGCCAAGTAAAGAGCGAAATGATCAGATCGAATTCTGATCCTCCATTGGAGGACAGCTGATCACGTCCGCGACGCCGGCAGGGCAGTCGGACGAATAGCCCCAGCCTGAAATGGCTGTTACTTTACTTTACTTTACTTTATTATAATTTACATATATTATAATAATAATTTAATATTAGTTAATAATACAAATAAATAAATGTAGGTAATAAATATATTCAATATTAATTATAAATAATATTTTTATAATAATATATTATAATAATTAATTATAATAAAAATTGAATTCGGTTGTTGTCTATAGGACATTGACCTGTACAGGCTTTCTCTCTTGGATCTGCGAGTCTGTATACATTGATCTCGTCTTTATACATTGATGTCATAACAACATAAAAAGAAATACAAATGACATCGGTATAGCATAATTCTTTATTATTACCTAATTATTATTATTTTTAGCTTATCTTATAACTTACTGTTAATAAGTTATAATATGTTCATAGCTTGAATGTATGTAAAAATGGGCCAATATTAGCAGTATTTTTTTTTAGGAAGTCTCGAAAGTTTTTCTTGAACATAGCTAGAGACTTAGCTGCTCTTACTGAGTAGGTTAGGTGTTCAAATAATGAAGATGCGAGCGGGGTAAATCGATTTGTATAAAAGTCATATCTTAGCATTAGATACCTACTGGGAGGAAAATATATAAAACAGCTCTGTGGTATTCGGCAAGGATTTTGTGTAAGTGTATAGGTAGTGCACCAAAAGTGGACCCACAATTTTGTTTGGCTTTATAATTTTATTTCCATATCGTGTACAGTAAAAGTAATCTGAAAAGCTCATTAAAAAAAGCACCGCGATCGTGGTGCTGGAGTTGATATGTTTTCTCTCCCGCGCAACTGTGCACAGAGTGAGTTAATATGTCGAAAAGATGCTACAAACTTCTGTTGGTAAATACTTTGTTGCAGTCAGTGTGGATTTCCGCAGCTCATCCGTTTTTAGACATCGAGCTTATGAATGCTCAAACAGCATACAACCAGCAATCGAGGACGCGCTACACCTGTTCTACTGTGGGTAATATTTCGAACCAACGCCCAAATAGACGTCATCCTGTTAAGACGGAAAAGAGGGGTAGCCCTCTGTGATGTCGTCCCACAAGGCAGTTAGTGGTAACAGAGCAAAGGAGTAACATACGAGACGATTACCATTGTGGTTATTCCCAATAAGAATTCAACCACTTTGTTTGTTGTTTTGTTTTGTTTTATATGCTTTATTTTACTACAATATTATATTGATATTAAAAATTTGACAAGAATAATCAGGCTTTGGGCTTTGGGCTTTTATTATAATAATGATGATTATAAATATATTTTAAGGTAACAACCATATAAGAAAAATGAATTGTATTTTAAAATTATTACACTAAACATTAGTTCATGCAGTTATATAGCTAGCTGTAGTTATTATACACTTATTACATTTCCATTCCTATACGGAATTTATCCCAATGTATTCCCCATTAGAGGCATTCGCAGCAAAGGTCCAGTAAAGATAAGTAATATAATTCATCCCATATAATCATTATATATACAATTGTTTTTTCTTCTTTTTCTTTAGTTATAATTGAACTGCGTTACTAGGTATCTTCTGTATGCTAAGGCCTCTTTCAGGTAATTATCTAGTCCTGACCAATTTTGTCCATTCAAGATCCCTATAAATTCGGTTCTCGTTAACTCTAGTTTCCCAAGATATCTCCTTCTAATGTACGACAGAATGGGGCAGTGGGCCACGAAGTGTTCGACCGATTCATCCTCGCCTGAGTTGCACAATGCGCATGTGGAGATTCTATCACTTACCAACGGTTTGTTGTTTAGGTCCATCATCTCCACTCGACATTTGAAAATATTACTTATTGTTTGCAAGGAGTTCAACCAATTTTCTTCTTGCTTGCTACTGGATGGTTTGTTCAAATGAGTTTTTCAATTTTATTTACATCATTTCATTTATTTAGTTTAGTATTTATATTGAATGAATACATAAATCCAAATCGTCTGTGTAAACATTTGCGTAGTATTCCAAGTCTACTTAGCTGACATGATTTCTTATTTAATTATCTTAAGCTAACTGAAATTTATTCGTTGACAGATTAGGTAAAAGATGATGAATAGGGTGCAAGCCCTGAATAATTAAAACGCGACGTTGAAGATTTCACCTAATTAAATTACTTTTCTTTCAACACCAACCAGAAAAGAAGTGGCTCGAGTTATTCAGGCTGGTGAAATAAGGCTTTCAGAATTACTGTGAACGGCGAGATGAGGCACCCGCTCCCGCCACGACCCGCAGAGGTCGACAGATCAGAACTTTATTTATCTAGGGACTTTATTTATCTAGGGGCTTTATTTATCAGACTCTATTTATTTATTTATCAGCCTCTTTATTTATTTATTTATCAGACTCTTTATTTATTTCTCAGGCTCGTATTTATTTATTTATCAGACTCTTTATTTATTTATTTATTTATCAGACTCTTTATTTATTTCTCAGGCTCGTATTTATTTATTTATCAGACTCTTTATTTATTTATTTATTTATCATACTTTATTTATTTATCAGACTCTTTATTATCTAGGGACTTTATTTATCAAGGGACTTTATTTATCAGAACTTTATTTATCTACGGAAACCTGAACAGTGAACAGTGCCTTGGTCGGTGTAGCGTGTTGGTAAGTATGGACCTACCTACAGCGACCAAGACACTGTTTTCACGACAACACTGCTGAAATTTTGCACACACATTCGTTATGCTCCAAGGAGGTGCATTATGCCCCCACCCACTCCATTTTGAAAATTATTTAGCAAGTAGGTAGGTACTGAGAAAAAGCGCTGCAAAGTCACATGGGTTTATTATTCTATTGGACATACCTACAGAAATGCTGGAAATACATCTAGTGTTTCTTTCATATGCAATAGTTGAAATAGCTATTTCTGATGGTTTCCACCAATTTTGGCCCCCAAAAACACGCTCCCAAAAATAAGCTCCTATTTTTGACAAATTATCTTTGATCATTGATAGTGCCATTTATTTGACTTGATTCACCTGTTAATACTACTTCTAGTGTAATTATACTAATTTATGGCGATGTCAGACAATTTCCCAGGTTTTTGACTCATAAAAAATGAATTTTGGGAGCTGAACCTTCGTTACAACCTCAATTCTTCACTCTGGTCAAAATCAACTTCATATTCGGTCTTCTCGCCCTTAAAAACATGTAAAACGATACCTCACCAGCTCATGTTCACTAAAACACCAAAAAAACCCATTTTTACCCATAACACCCCAGGGTGTAGTTTGGTCGGGCTGCCGAGCTTCGGAATGTTCCCAAATGGGGACTCAAACTGTGTTCGGAAGAACGACGATTTTAGAAAAAATTTTAAGGTACCTAAGTTTAAGGCTGAAACTTCGTTAGAACCTCAATTTTCCACTCTTTGGTCAAAATCGTCTTCCTATTCGCTCTCCTCGTCCTAAAAAACACGGAAAACGATACCTCAATAGCTCATGTTACTAAAACACACACAAAAAAAACAATTTTTACCCATAACACCCCTGGGTATATTCCGATCGGGCTGCAAAGTTTCGGGATACAACTAAGGCCCAAATGGAGCCTGTGTGCGAAAGAATTAATTTTTCATACCGAAATTGAAGCAGTTAGGTATGCGTGATACGGCGGACGGACATTGCATTTTCTAAATCTACGCACCTTGAAACGTAAAATAAAAAATTTTGAGGGGGTGTTATACAAATTTTTTGCTGAGCGAATACATAGGTGTATTATTCACAGAATAATAAACCTAACTATTTAGGTAGGTACTGTGAAAAAAAAAGTTTACTTCATCAATCAATGCAAACATATATGACCCCCCCCCCCCCCCCCCCACAGCCCTGCTAAAAATTTACCCGCCAAAAAAAGTAAGTAGGTAGTACTGAGTAGTGGTGGGTAGGAGATGTTCATTTGAGGGACTCCAGTTAGTTCATTACTTGAAAGGAGTAGTTCTTTTGAGTTCAGTAGTTCATTCCAGCTCCTTTTCGTTTCGTTCACACGACACAACACTGAACTAGAAGGAGGATATACGATACCAACTTAGTTCCTTATTCCTGTGAACTGTCGTTCTGTGATAGGTACTATAAACGCCTTATGTATTATCCACCCCATCTGAACTAACTCGAATATAAATAACTCCTAATGACCTAAGGAACTATCGTTCAGTGGATACTATCTTTTCATCTAGTGGTGTAGGTCGCATCGACTCAGGGGGGAGACGCGACGCTAGCGTGGCCTAACAAATTGGTGGGCTAACTAAGTACAGTTCCAAGGGCCCGACTTAAATTCTAGGCTGCTATCACTGTGAAATCAACATTATGTAGGTAGGTATTTCATCTACCTAGTCCTAGATTAAAATTACAGGCAGGTAGCGCTAGGCGGGTAGCTCTGGGCGTGTAGCACTGAATAGGTTATAGTACTGAGTAGGTACCATGTGGGTAGTATTGAGTAGGTACTATATAGGGAGTACTGAGTAGGTACTGAGTAGGTAGTACCATAATAACCCAATCTGAACACTGTTCGCTCCTCCTCCCCCATTCCTTAGACGTTCTTATTCTTGTATATTAATATTATATTGTATTGACTTGATTGACTTATTCCATCATTCCTCAAATAATTACTAAGGAGTTGTAGGTACCTGTGCAATGGTTAGTAAAATATGTAGTGTATGTTGAGGTTTAAACAATTCTAGATAAGATGGAAAATTATGATTTTAACTGAAAATCAGCTCAAAAATTGCTTGCAATTGTTAGACAGTCTAAAAAAAATCACCGAATATCGCTTTTAAACATCCAAAATTGTTGAATGACGGTACTTCACAAATTGCTCATATCGTCATGCTGCAGAACTGGAACTTTTTCTGTCTGGATTCGTCAAAACAATCTACACAAACATTTCTGTACCATTTTCAGGCCTATACCATTCCTTTTTGCAGAATCTTTAGCGATTTTCTACCACAAAAATTCAAATTCGACTCAGTTTTCGTTTTCCAAAGCTGCCCGTTTTCGAACTTATCTCTTGACAACAGATACATGTTGACGAAATTTGGAATTGACGTGCCTGATACCACCAGGAGTAAACACTTAAAATACATGCTTGAATTATTTTTGTACACATCATCTACGCGTAGGTATACATTTTGTTGAAACCCAGGAATGAATTCAGAGCGCTCTGAAACGGAATTGTCTTTAAACAATTTTCAGAAATTCTCTTATTAAAGATTTTGGGCCATTGCAACAGCTTAGCCTCCCCGAAAATGAGGTAATCTTGCTGGGATATTCGCTAACAATTTAACCCGAGAATTAGATAAAAACATTGCAATTGTTTTACGCCTCGAGATTCTCCTTTCTACCCAAATCATAAAAAAATGCAGTGTTCCATAATCAGTATTTTCTCTCTCATTCTGCTCTGCAGACCTGAACCTGAGTACAAAGGGCATCGCTATTCTTTATACTGCCCTCTTGGTAGATGCATCCCTGTTCTTTTCCCCACAAAATCGAAAACATTAGGGCACCACTCACGGAGGAGTCCGGCGTCTGGGGGGTGTCCTAAAAATGTGGGTTACGGTGCTTCATCTCTTGATGCGTTTTGATAACGTGTTGAGAGAAAAATACGTATCGCAGCGCGGGATTGTACGGGGGACAGACCACGTCACGTATGAGTTGGGATCCCCTTCAATATTAACCTTCTATTTCCAGCGTCTTAGGTTTCAGACATTTGAATAACAAAAGGTAATTAAAAAGAGTTGATCTTTGAGAGGTTGTACCGCAAATGCCACGTGAAATGTCAACGGTAACTGGCCTTTTGACCGGCCGTTACTAACCAGAGATGGATGTTGACATTTCCACCCGTTTCGTGCTGTTAGTCCCCTCATTTTCCCTAATTATCAGCGAGAGTTTTCACTCTCTTCCTACTTCGTTCAGATTTTGCTGAAGTTTCTTCTATACTTTTCTAACACAACCCAAAAGGTGATCTAATAGAAAGCAGGTATCGCACTCTCCTTTAAAACACATTTCTGGAATTTACCACATGGTATGGGTGCTCACTAGGTACCTGTGTGTGTGTGTGTGTGTGTGTGTGTGTGTGTGTGTGTGTGTGTGTGTGTGTGTGTGTGTGTGTGTATTTATCTAACCCGTATACTAGATTGCGGTCTGCACGATTGTGTAAAAAATTCCGATGTCAAGGCTCGACTTTAGCGAATCGAAATTCACCAAAAGGAATCTCCTGCAGAAAAATCTCAGTGAAAGAGGCCAACAATAGGTCCATTATTAGGTGAAAACTAGTGGGTCCATGACTCCCCCTCCCCCCCCCTCCAAGCCCAGAAAAATAGATACCAAATTCGGAAAAACTTGGTTGAACCGCATGGATGCTTATTGGCCAGTAGAACGAGAACAAAGGAGAATAAGGGTACTCGGGCAATGCGTTCCCCTCGAGTGCTGCCATCGCTCGAGCCCATGTTCATAGTGGGACAACAGATTTTGAAATAATTACAAGCACAGTTAAATTATTGTGGAACAACGGGCTATTTTCGTGAGATACAAATTCTCATTTTTTTTGGCCAAATTCTGTTCAATAGCTCTTGTTGGCCACATGATAGAAAAGTCTAGTTTAAGCAGAATCGAGTACGAAATTTGAATTTCTAAGTTCCCGCTAGAAATGACATAATAGGTTCGTTCGCGGTGGCCATCTGACTGTCTTCAAACCGTCAGATCCATCATTTGGCGTTCGCGGTGGTCATGCGGACTCGTCTCGGACTGTATAGCATCCATAGGATGCTGTTCGCGGTGTTTTTCTGGCGGTTCGAAGACAGTTCCAAGACCGTCAGATCAGTCCGCGGATTTTCCGATGTACTCCTTTCTGACTGCTCGCCCCCCACTACCGCTCGCCCGTTTAAGCCAATCAAATCATTTCTCATCGCACCGTCGTTCGTCGTTATTCGTTCTGTGTGTTCATTCTAATAACCCTACCTACCCACTTCTCAGCATTCTACGTAGTATAGTAGAGTTTTCTGTGCACTTCTCTCACTTGCGTTTTGGTACTTCTCGCGATGAGTTCATCCAGTGATGAGGGGTCGATCACTCCTATCGGAAGATGATTTGGACTTACTCCATCCAGTGAAAAAAAATGAAACTATCTGGAAGAAGTTTTTCCTGTATTCGACGAGGAAACTTTTTTTGTTCATTCTCATCCAGAAGACGTCACTGGCCGTTCTGTTAGGGACAGATTGGCATCTCTACTAGCGTCTTGAATTCATTTATTATAGTATTGTTTACATAACTACCCAAGCTTTTGTATTTCAATCACCATATCCTTCAACGACTGATCTTATAGTGAGCACTTGTATGTCCCTGAATCAAGTTTCCTATCATAACGATAAACGCCGCAAATTCTACTGGCACAAATAACTAGAGGGGTTAACAAAAAAATTGTAATGGACATACAAAATTGCTGCCAATAGATTTATTCCGTGCGTCGGTGGTCGGTTGAATATCCCAATTGAAAAACTTAGTGCCACTCACCTACCTAATTTTACGATTACGGTGGGTGTTCCAAGAACTGGCCTAGCAATTTATTGTTGGTTTTTGCCAATTTTGGCCCACTCGAAGACTCCTAATTTTGAAAAATTATCTTCGATTGTTGAAATTGTATTTTTCTGGCTGAATTCACAGTTTATGCTACTTTTTTTTGTAGACGTTTCCGGTGATTTCAGCCGTTTTATCAGATTATTGACCCTTGAGGAAACCGAATGCATAGCTATATTAACAAAAAATGAGCAAATGAAGAATGTGTAGTCAGTTATCAGCAAAATTAGTTAGGTACCTACCTAACAACGAACTTCAAACTTTCGATTAGGTATTTCTTCAGTCACCAATTATTCCACAGAAGCACACTGGTATTTGATAAACATCCCATTAGGTCATTAGTTAGGAAGAAAACTACAGAGATTTCGATTTATTTTTATTAAAAGTACTTCGACTAAGTACAAGTTGAGATAAAGGAATGCATAACATTGGTAAGAGATGAATACTCGAAGCAAAACATGGAACTATATTACAACTAGGAACATATAGAAGATAGTCTACCCATTCATCAGAAGCATAGGAATAATCGTAATATAAGACTTGAGTAAGTAGAAGAATGAAAAAAGTAATAAATTAGCCGAAATCAACGATGACCTATAGGACGAACGTTAGTATTATTGTTATAAAAAGAAGAAATAAATTAGCAGAGATCAATGATAACATATGAACTTCTCACACATGCACGAGTCACAGCCCTTCAATAAACCTAAATAGGTATGATTTGTATAACAAATTAACAAACGTCAGAAAGGAGAAAAAAATCAAGATCGACGACGACACCACACAATCAGGAAGGTTAGACATTTGCAGGTTGCACAGCGGTTGCAGTCAGATTTCCTTCCCAAGCGTTCGCGGTGTACCCGGTCCATTGTGAGTTTGAAAGTTGGTATTGGTGGCGCATGCGTGTTGGCACGATCAGAAAAGTGGCTTCAGACGGTTCCCTGACCGTCAGAAAAACACACCGCGAACGAAGCTTATATGAGGTAAATCGCCGAGTAGTTCAACTCAAACTCCACTCAGAGCGCTAGTGCATAATTTTAAACGATGTACAGAACCGCAATGGATGAATGGATGGTACCGCAAATTTTTAAATAAAAAAAAAGTCCTCAAAATCATAATGAGAGGAGGTTCCGGTAAGGTAACAGCAAAGGTTCTTGAAGGTTGCCTGGAAGGTTTACCATTTCTAATGTTGGGTTGTTGGCAGCATTGAGAACCTGCCTGCCTCGGAAGCTTCGCTCCGCCTCCTTGGGCCAACAGCCAATCAGATGACAATAGACCTGATACGTCATTTCTTGCCGCATTTTTACTTTAAGTCACCCTCATTTAAAAAAGACTGCTTATTTTCGAAAGCGGGCTTCCAACTACCATTTTTCCAAAAGTTCCAAATATAAAAAAAAAACTCCATTATCTTATTTTACTGTATCCTCAAATTATTGTAGAAACCAAGTGAATGATAGCCCTCTACGAACCCATTCAGTTCTTCCCATCAATTTATTACCGCAAAATTACACCAAACAAATAATATTATTCATACTGGTTCCACTACTAGCACTGGTAGGTATCTCGAGTGATTGCGTTTAACACTGCCTGGTTTCGTGATAGATGGGTCCTTCCTCCAAATTTCAATCGCAAGACTCAAAATTACCAGATTTTTACATTTTGCGGCGCCGTTGCTGGTGCCCGAATGCCGCTTCCTAGCGCCGTTCTGTCACCATAAACTATTGAGAGAACTCTGATAGTTCATCGATTGTAATCTCAAAGTTGTAGTGCTTCGGTTCACTAAACATTTTTCCATTTGGTAAATCGTTTGGATAAAGCGCCGGTGCTTTGAATCGCCTCGATAACAAGCCTATTATATACGTGAGAAGCGAATTCCGACAATGGAGCACTATCACGAAAAATAACCGAATAACATCAGCTCCAGTTAATAGGCAAAACCCTCATTAACCCTCTTGAAAACATGGCTGCAAACAACCAACATTTCCCATCATTAGGTTTGGCGGCACCTAGGAAGACACACTTCCAAACTGTGAGTCCCACAACTGCACTTGAGATAATTTGATTTATACAAGGCTATCGTACAGGCAGGCAACACAAAGGAGCTTGTAATCCCTTTAAGTTACTTAGCGGTTCTCCTCCTCCTATACGAACTAGCCATAACAAATTTTTTTTTTTCGAGTTGCCTTGAAAAATGCTTCGTCAGTATCGAGCACAAGGGTTTCCAGTCAATTCAATTACTGCTCAACTTCCGAGCATGTTGAGATTTCGCTCAGCGGAAAAGGGCGCCGGCAGCAATTACGATATCAATATTTCAACTTCTAGCTATTGATACCGTCCACGCTGAGACCTCAAGTGTTTTTAGCGAATTTTCGAAGAAAAGGAAGCTATTGTTCTCGGTCCAAAATTTTTAAAACTCGAATTTCCGAAAGATTTTTATACCAAAATCCGTTTCAGACCATCCTGAATTCACTGCCGAAAGACACCAAAAATTATATGTATATATATATATATATATTTATATATTTATATATTTATATATATATTTATATATGTATGTGTCATTCCAGACGATAACTCTCGAAAGAATTGAGATAAAAAGTTCAAATTTGCACGAAAAATCTGTCTTGGCAATCGACAGGCTAAGTTCGTAGATGGGCAGAATCGGGTCACTCTAAGGGAGAGTTTTGGGGAGTTTTAGGGGGGAAAAATTACCCATAAATTCCCAAAATGATACAGTCTGACAAGTGACACCTCATTTTAAAGGTTTTTGTACGTTGAACACGATGGTGAAATCAGAATTGCGATATCTCATTCCGTTCTCAAACTGGAGCACTTTGAAGATGAAGGAACGTGGTTATTTCTTGAGATGTTCTTCCTGGTTCGTCTGCTCTAATCTGATAACGGAATGGGATATCGCAATTCTGACTTCACCATCGTGTTCAGCGTTGGAAAATCTACAAACCGAGGTGTTACTCGGCAAAAAATGGAACAAAAAATTTGTTACGGATATCCCAAACATCACATTTTACATAAAATCAGTTATTTCTTCGAAAATTCGCTCTTATAGCCATGCTGCATGACTGTGGTTTTTTAGAAATCGATTTGGAAGGTATTGCCAGATGAAAGTAATTTGTACAAGTCCTACGTCGCGTCGCGTGGTGCGGTAATGTATCCCGTGTCAATAAGGATTGGGTGATCAATGTTATACGGCCAGCCGTTTAAATTGACTAGCTGAATGACTCACTGGATTTATATTGCACAGGTTTAGTATCAATTCTGGTTATTTTGGTAATATCCTAAAACCTCCTAATAAGGCTGGATGAACATAGTCACCTATTTTGTAGAAAACCCAATCTAATCGGCAAACTAATGGTAGTGGTTTAATCACCCACCTCTCCAGTATCAAACTGGTTCGGTAATCGAAATACCTGTCGCTCAAAATGGAATGTACCTCTACAACATCCCAGGAAACTGTTTCTTGTGGTTTCATTGAAATCAGTAGATTTTTCATTTAATGAACTTTTTATACTGGAACTCTACGGGCTGGATGGTGATGCGTTAGGGCAGGCTAGGCAAAGCACCACCTAACTAGCAATCTAAGATAAATTTTTGGAAGAAATTCGGCAATTTTGTGTGTGAAAAATGTTCGAATAATTTTTCAGAAAATATGTGTATCAAATAAATGACCTGATATTACAATTTTAGAACACAACATCACTATAGTAGTATTAGGAAATGTAGGTAGGTGATGGCAACATAAAAGTGGAATGAAGCATGTAAATGGGAGGAGTTCCAATGCAACACCTAGAAGAGAAAGATGAAGAAACAGTCGATACAGTGACAATGGAACAGTAGCAGTTATAAATTAACGAGAAGTCCGGAACTCCCCCACTGAATCAGACTTGGTTGGGATCGACTCCAGGAGTTTGCCCATCGCCGTATGACAGTGGTTTTAGATGTGCCATTTGCAACATGGGCGTTCTGGAGAGCGATATTATCAACTAGTTGGTTGAAGGCGCCTAAGGCGCCCGTTGAAAAAGCTCCCCCTTCCCTCATACCCCCCCCCCCTCCACCGCACACCATACAACCCCCCCCCCCCCGACTCCATAGCCACTGAGTCAGCAAGGGCAACTATTATAATGTCGATTTTTTCGCAGATGGCCCAGTGCTATCGGAGTTGGATTCTTTGGTCGAGGGCGCATGCGGTGAAGGACTTGCTGAACGGCGGGGGTTGGTTTGCCAAGTGTGGAAGTGTGTCAGTATAAGAGGCTCGTCAACGATTCCAACTGGTGACCATAAAATACGAAGGAAAAAATAAAATAAATGAATAAAAATAAATAAAACGAGGGACAGTAACAACAACATATTCATATTACCTATAGTAATTATATATAATAATTAGGGGAAATGTTAACTGGGCAAATCGGATTAAAAATTCCAGGCCCTCGTAGTAAACTGAGCGAAGCGGTTCGGAGGCAGACTAACCCTCTCATGTAAACTGGGCGAAGAAGGTTCTCACCCCTACTAGTAAACTGAGCGAAGGGTGTTCTCGTGAGAAACAGAGGTATATTTTGCACGTCATTGCAAGTCAATACGAAACAGAGAGACAGAGATCATTGAAAGTACGAAATAGAGATCACTGAAAGTACATATTCACATAATAAAGTAGGCAAAGGTTGTTCTCGTGACAAATAGGTTGCACAAGTCAGGAATCAAAGTGTCTCAATAAAAACTAAATCTACTTTACTTATTCACAGAACTATAGAAGTGACTCACACGCTGCACAAAGTCTGTGGAGGTTATCTCTTTCGATCTGTACAAGATTAGCTGGTTTTCAAAGAAAATCTGTTTTTTTATAGTGTGCGAGTTCTTCGTTGCGCCGACCGTACCAATGCTATTAATTTTTATTTGCACCTCTTTTTGGTACGTCAGCAACGTGCCAACAAACTCGAAAATGTAAGGGTGGGCAGCGTTAAAGACAAAGTGTGAATGAAACGACTCACAGTAGTAGTAGTAGTAGTAGTAGTAGTAGTAGTAGTAGTAGTAGTAGTAGTAGTAGTAGTAGTAGTAGTAGTAGTAGTAGTAGTAGTAGTAGTAGTAGTAGTAGTAGTAGTAGTAGTAGTAGTAGTAGTAGTAGTAGTAGTAGTAGTAGTAGTAGTAGTAGTAGTAGTAGTAGTAGTAGTAGTAGTAGTAGTAGTAGTAGTAGTAGTAGTAGTAGTAGTGACTTTCGGTAATACTGTAGTGGGCTCCCACAGTCCTCAATTTTGCAGGGCAATCACTTTTGCTACACCTAGAAATGCACATTAATTACACGGAGTACCTACAAGGGCTACCTACGTACACGTATGAATGAATCATTTTTTCAATCTCACCTCCAAGAAACTTCACCAGACGCCATATCTCGGCCCTTCTTGAATTTAAAGTTGTCAATTTCCAGTAGAATTGTACCCCGCTGACTAATAATTTCTCTGACGGACGACATTGCACAACAAAACAACTGGGCTCTACTATCAGCACAACGCAGATCTCACAACTGGCCGTCGGAGAGGCTTCAATGCTCGCCTTCGCTCAGTTTACACCTCTGACTTGTTTACTTGTCGAGAGTCGTTCGCCCAGTTTACATCCACAGATAATCTTTTAATCCTCGACCCCGAGCCGAGGGTCATTACTTTCGCCCAGCTTACATCCGCCCAATAATTAGACCTACTATTTCACGATTTCCAGTTCAGCTCTTCACCCCGGCTGACAGTCTGCATCTGTAAACAATCATGTAGGTTAAATTTAATAATAGCGTATTTTTTATGCATATTCTATTTGTAAGGGGTTTTAAGGAACCAACCGTGTATAGTGATGTTCAGTGGTCCTATATATAGCTGGCAACCGAATTTCGGCCGAGCCAAGTTTCTGACGGACTACTCAGGACCAAGGGTCGTATTAATTTGGCCAGAAGTACCCTTTCAGCCAACCTTTGAGCTCACGTTGAGACAATTTAATTTTATGCCCATTCCTTTGCATTAAGGAGAGCTCTTTGGACGGAATTCCTTCAATACGACTTCCTTTATCGGAAGGTCAGCTCAGCCAACCTTGGCTTTAGCCTTTCAGTCACCCTTCACTTGATTCTTTCTACTGTCGAACCGCGTTCAACCCCCTGAGTAATAGACAACAGACGCGTCAGGTAGAAGTGTACAACTTTCTTTGTACATTGATAGCAGATGGGCGTTGTTGACACATACTCACAAGAGGCTTTTCCTTATTGCTAACACTTTTTGATTACAAATTAAACATCTTCAGTTCCCGATTAGATGTTTTCTAATTTTAAATCAGACGACCGTTTTCAAATCAGCCTTTTCCAATATCAAATAAAATCGCTTAATTTAAATTCAAGTGTTAAATAATCACTGGAAATCGGAGACATTTCTGTTTATAGTAAACAGGTCTAATTTAAAATTTAATTGATCTAATTCTAAATTAAAAAGCCAAATTTTTCCCGTCATAAACGGCACTCTCTGTTGTACCTACGTAGATAAGCCTTGTAGTCATACAAGAACCGAGTACATTTTATTACAAAAGGTCTAATTTTGCGAAGAAAACAGTGATTCTAATGTGCCAGAGTGTCCTTTGAGCGCCATGGCATTTATGCATGATATCACAGTTCTAAGGGTGCCTACCTACCTTAACTCACCCTTTGCGTGTCCACTCTTGGTTTATTATTCTGTGAATAATACACCTACCTATGTATTCGCTCAGCAAAAAATTTTTATAACACCCCCTCAAAATTTTTTCTTTTCCGTTTCAAGGTGCGTAGATTCCAAAAACGCTGCAAAGTCCTTGTCACATGGGTTTATTATTCTACTGGACACACCTACCTACAGAAATGTTGGCTGTTCATTTATTGTTACTTCCACGTAAAATAATTGAAATAGCTATTTCTGGTGGTTTCCACCAATTTCGGCCCCCAAAACTTGAATTAGGTACGCTCCTTTTTTTTTTTTTTCAAATTATCTTTGATCTTCGGTAGTACCATTTCATCGTCTTGATCCACATGTTGACACTTTTTCTAGTGTTATTCTACAAATTGATGGTGATTTCAGACGGTTTCCCAGGTTTTTGACTCATACAAAATCAATTTTGGGAGCTGAACATCTGATACAACCTCAATTTTCCACTCTTTGATCAAAATCGACTTCATATTCGATCTTCTCGTCCCCAAAAACATGAAAAACGATACCTCAAAAGCTCATTTTACTAACATGTTACTAAAACACAAAAAGTACCTATTTTTATACACATTTTCACTCATAACTCCCCTGGGTATATTCCGATCGGGCTGAAAAGTTTCGGGACACAACTAGGGCCCAAATGGAGCATGTGTGCGAAAGAACGAATTTTTTAGACCGAAAATGAAGCCTGTACACGTGATAGGGCGGACGGCGTACGGCGGACGGACATTGCATTTTTGGAATCTACGCACCTTGAAACGGAAAAGAAAAAATTTTGAGGGGGTGTTATAAAAATTTTTTGCTGAGCGAATACATAGGTGTATTATTCACAGAATAATACACCAAAATGCAATGTCCGTCCGCCGTCCGCCGTATCACGTGTACAGGCTTCATTTTCGGTCTAAAAACTTCGTTCTTTCGCACACATGCTCCATTTGGGCCCTAGTTGTGTCCCGAAACTATTCAGCCCGATCGGAATATACCCAGGGGTGTTATGAGTGAAAATGTGTGTAAAAATCTTTTTGCGTTTCAGCAACATGTTGGTAACGTGAGCTTTTAAGGTATAATAAATTTTTCATGTTTTTGGGGACGAGAAGACCGAATATGAAGTCGATTTTGACCAAAGAGTAGAAAATTGAGGTTCTACCAGATGTTCAGCTCCCGAAATTGATTTTTTTATGAGTCAAAAACCTGGGAAATCGTCTGAAATCACCATCAATTTGTAGAATAACACTGGAAAAAGTGTCAACAGGTGGATCAAGACGATTGAATGGCACTACCAATGATCAGAGATAATTTATCTAAAAGGAAAAAAATGAGCGTATTCGTGTTTTGGGGGCCAAAATTGGTGGAAACCACCAGAAATAGCTATTTCAATTATTTTATATGAAAGAAACAATAAATAAACAGCCAAAATTTCTGTAGGTATGTCCAATAGAATAATAAACCCATGTGACAAGGACTTTGCAGCGTTTAAAGGTATGTTCATGAAATGTAATTTTGTCAATGGTAGCCTCTCCTCTGAAGGTTCCCTTTTGTACGGTTATCATGCAGAATGATTGTGTAGGTATGCAGCCGAAATCTGTCCACTTGAATTTGCCATTTGGAAAATATTATGTATACGGTGATACAAGCAGATATTAAGGAGAATGCTCCCAACGACCCGATGAGATTAGTGAAAAGAGAGATGGAAAGTTGTTTTATAGTCACCTTCTAGTGGACAGAGTCGCTAATTGGAAGTTTAAGCATAGCCCTCGTAATGAGGCCGCGCCACTCGGCTACAAGGGGAGTGACAATGCTCTTCAAGCTGTCACTTCTCTGTTCGGCTTGACATGAGCGGTCTATTGTCTTTTTTTATTCTCCTGAACTTTACAGGGACCGTCGCCTCTTTTGCTAAACGCCTAACAACCTCCTTTTATGTCTGAGGCTGGGACGGGATGAGTTTTGAAGACTGGTGGTGAGGAAGCCACGGCCTTTATAATCAATGAGCCTCTCGTCGTAGTCAAGTTCCTCCATCCTCGAGTGCTGAGCTCCGCTCTTGCCGTCTGATTATTATTCACCTTAAGGTCTCGAATAACGAGAACTAAGTATAATATTCTTGAAAAACCGGACAGTTGAGTAAACAGAAATGAATAATACAATACTGACCCTCTGCTACACGCGTAGCATGTTGCATGTATGTTGAATATAGAAATCACTCGAGAACTATGAGTAAATAATAGGTATTCTTTTGCCGTCCTCCCACTGGGCCTTAAATACGAGGGTGGATCAAATATAAACGGGACTTTGACCTCTGAGCGCCGACGGTTGACAGAAGCGGGCCGTCACTTCGAGATTGTTTGGACAGGTTCATTAGAAGGTGGATGAGGGGGGCTTACGACCTTTCATGAGTAGTGATCGCGATGTCTGAACAAAAGGCGCCCGTTTCCATTGAGCGACGAATTATCATAAAATTTCTTGCCCTTGAAAAAGTCAAACCTTCGGAAATAGTCAAACCTTCGGAAATTTTTCAAAGGTTGAACGCCCAGTTCGGGGACCAAACCCTCTCTAGGACCCGTGTGTTTGCCTGGCACAAAGAGTTTCAGGAGGGAAGAGAACGAGTAGAGATTGAGGAACACGATCGTCGTCCCGGAGCAGCATTACGGATGAGAACATTCAAGCGGTTCGTGACATTCTTGAAGGTGATCGACGTGTGACTGTCTCCGAAATTGCTGAGCAGGTAGGGATAAGTTATGGGAGCTGCCAAACGATCATTACAGAGCACTTAGGATTCCGTAAAGTGTGTGCCAGATGGGTCCCTCGCCTTTTGACTGCAGATCAGAAGTCAGAGCTGTCAGAGGCTTTTTGCAAGGTTTGAGGAAGAAAGGGAAGCATTTTTGGCTAGCATCGTCACCTGCGACGAAACATGGGTCCATCATTACACACCCGAATCGAAGCAAGCCAGTATGGAGTGGTGGAGGAAGGGGGAGACAGCCCCAGTGAAAGCGAAAACTCGACTGTCTGCTGGCAAGGTCCTTGCAACTGTTTTTTTTTTTACTTTCGAGGCGTTTTGCTAAATGATTTTCTGCATGAGCGAAGAACAATCAATGCTGCCTACTATTGTGAGCTGCTGACTCAGGTGAGGGCTGCATATCTCAACAAAAGACGGAATCAACCAATTCGTGACGTCATCCTCCTCCACGACAATGCAAGGCCCCATACTACAGCTCTAACTGTTCAAAAATTGGAAGAAATGCATTGGACTCCACTTGATCATCCTCCCTACAGCCCTGACCTATCGCCCTGTGATTTTCACTTGTTCGGGCCGCTTAAAGAAGGACTAGGCGGACAACGATTCAAGGATGATGAGGGGGTCGAGGGGTTCGTGCGCAATTGGCTTCAGACGCAACTTTCATCGTTTTTTGATGCTGGGATTAAAAAACTTCCTACTCGCTGGGAAAAATGCGTCACGAAAGCAGGAGACTATGTAGAAAAGTGGCATATACCTGGTTTTTATTTTCTAACGAACAAAATTTAAAAAAAACTCGGCGCTGCGCGCCTCGCCTGAGTACTACTTAGAGCCCTTGGCTAAAATTACAAAACATGAATATGCTTTAGCCTCATGATGTGCTCCTCGCTGTTTCTCTGACCCAAAATGTGGGTATCATTATGTGAGGCTGCACATTTGTTTTCAAAACTTCATCCAGTAATTATTCAACAAATTGAATCTTGGAAACGAGGAATTGTCGCCAATCTACTTTGCCCGATGGAGTCAGTACGAGTGAGAAGGAAGGGAAAAGGAGCAAAGAAAATAATGAAGGAGGAGGTGATAGGAGGTTGATAGGAACAACTGAACCGAAGGAGGCAACGGTAAGTTTTTACTGTTTCCAAAAATGCTGCAAGTGTAATAGGTACTTACCTAAGCTTTTTTTTGTGGTCATACAACTGGAACTCCTATGATTTTCGTATATAAGATCAACCACGCGTTCAAGGTCGAGTAAGAATCTGAATCTTATAATCACCGCGTCACAACAAATTATCGCAACAGTTACATAGTTCCGTATCATCGGTATCCATGTTGTCGTCCCACATTTTATGTCTTTGCGCCCCCTCCCGCACCCACACCACGTACCACGTACCTCGTTAGTGAGAATGATCACCTGTGTGTAAACAATTATTTAAACAATCACGCTCATACCGCAGCTTGTCGGCCACGCACTCCGCAGTGGTTAACGTAATATGGTTAGGTAAATCGAGAGCTATCCAACGAGTGGTGAACGATTTTTGTTCGATGATAACTGGCGAAGTTAAAGTTCCGTAGCAACGAATCGGTTGTACGTGAAAATCATTACAAATGTTGTCGTCCCAGATTTCGTTACGAAATTTCGTTACGAAATTGCTTTTTTGGCTAGTTAGGTCACGGCTAAAGCATATTCATGCTAAAAGTCCCGTTTATATTTGATCCACCCTCGTATCATTTTATGAGGGACCAAGCTCGAACCGAACTTAGAGGACTGAACCTGCTACATTGGAAATGAACAAGCTAATTTAGCCAGAAACTGCATGATGGGTCTTGAGTTAGTTCCTGGACATGAAGAAAGCTTTCGATTCAATACAAGAGCCCCTCAAAACCGGACTTGCCACACCAAGGCGATAAGCCGGATTAAAACGTACCCCGACTCGCCACGGTCCACAATACGATTTTTGACCCGACTCGCCACTGGCGTTTTTCAAGCCGGTAGGTCCAAAATCTTGGCCGAAGCTGTCAGCTACCAAGTCTGAGGTAAAAACCAAGGAAACCACTATTGTAATACGTATTACAATTTGGGCCATCATTAACCGAATGAGCGAAAACCTCAAGCACCTTGCTGGGATGAATGAATTGAAGGGAAAGAAAAGGAGCGTTGCCGTAGGGGGCGTCTAGCCGCCAGTGGTTTGTGTTCATAACGGCACGTTTATTGTCGAATGAAATCTGGGGGACACCCCCAGACCCTCAGATTATAACAGTTTAGATCAAGGATCAAAGCAAGGAAACATGGAACATGTTTTTCGAATAGGTACATGATAACAGAGGATATGGAGATATGTAGAAAAACGTCTGCCAATTCGAGCAGGCAGTATAGCTTCCTCACTTGATTCACATGAACGTATAGACTAGTTGGGTAGGTTCGTTATGATAGGGGACCATCTGCGATCCAACCCGCGCGTACTCTCAAAATTTCATCTCTCTACGACTATTTTTCGCGTAGTTAGAAGCGTTATAAGGAAACGGTCAACATTTCATGTTTGCGCATGCGCAGAGGGAAATTAAAGTAAAGTCCAATGAAGTTCATATGGAACCCTCAAAGTATTATACTGATCGACCCTCCAAATGTGAACTCATTTCAACGATAATTAAGGTAGTTATGGGCACTCCAAGTATTTCACGTTTGCGCATGCGCAGACTGAACGATTTTCATGATTTTGAAACGGGACCATCTGCGATCCAACCCGCGTATACCCTCAGAATTTCAGCTCTCTACGACTATTTATCGCGTAGTTAGAAACGTTACAAGGAAATGGTCAACATTTCATGTTCGCGCATGCGTAGATCAAAGTTACATTACCATTCCAATGAAATTGATTTTGAACTACCAAAGTATTATTCCTGACCGACCCTCCAAGTTTGAATTGATTTCAACGATATTTAGGGTAGTTATGGGTGTTCCAATTATTTAACGTTTGCGCATGCGCAGACGAAAGTTACGGTAATTTTTCAATGATTTTGGTATGGGACCATCTGTGACTCAACCCACACCTATCCTCGAAATTTCAGCCCACTTCGACCATTATTTCGAGTAGTTATGGGTGTTGCAAGGAATTACCACAGACAGACAGACACGGAACCAAATATGTTCCTCGATGTCTGAAACGGAAAATGGTATTGGAAATTTTCATTTTGGAGGACATGAACTTTTTTTACACAATCACGAATCCAAGGCCTTCGGTAGTGAGGAAGCAAAAAAACGTCGTGGGATTTCCAAGCCTCGGACCAGCGACCTAACGCAATGTCATGTAATACACATCCTCAGCTGCTTTTGGCGTTTTTTGGGTACGTAGAACCCCCTCGGCAGTTTTCGGTGGAGTGGGGTGTGGCCATGCTCTCTCGGAGTTGGGTGGCAGGAGTGGGGTAGAGGGAGAACTGCGCGGGCGACTGGGAGGGGAGCCGAGATCACCTGGACTGGACACGGACGTTTTCCAGCCTGGTTTACTCCTGTAAAATCTTTTAGGTTGAGGAGAAAGACAAGGTAAGGAGGAGAGAGAGTAGTCAGCGACTAGAGAAGAGCGTAGAATGGTTAAAAAGGCGAAGGAGGCGAGTATTTATAGGCCTGGAAGCCGTCTCCCTCCATCCTCCAGGTAGTGGAGGGTGGTGGGGATCCCCAGGTTGTCCCTCAGCTCTCCTGCGTCTTTCGTCCCCACTTCTGAGTTTATTTGCGAGATCTTAAGTTTACAGGGAGTGGTTCTGAGAGGATACCACGACATAGGTTCAAATCACGTCGGGGTCACCACTGTAGTGAATGTAATGTTGACATACATCCACTACGAGTGGCGTCGAGGGGGGATGTGCCCGGTATGGTTATGGGCGGACCACCACCATGCCCGGGATCTTTTAGGAGTGTGTCCGTTTTGGTTATGGGCGTACCACCACCATGCGCGGATTCTTTTAGGAGTGTTGCCTGGTTTGGTTATGGGCGGACCACCACCATCCCCAGGATCTTTTTGGAGTGTGCTCGGTTTGGTTATGGGCGGACCACCACCATGCCCGAGATCTTTTAGGGTAGTTTGCTTGGTTTGGTTATGAGCGAATCACCACCATGCCCAAGATCTTTTAGGTTGAGGAGAGAGACGAGGTAAGGAGGAGAGAGAGTAGTCAGTGACTATAGGAGAGCGTAGAATGGTTAAAAAGGCGAAGGAGGCGAGTATTTATAGGCCTGGAAGCCGTCTCCCTCCATCCTCCAGGTAGTGGAGGATGGTGGGGATCCCCAGGTTGTCCTTCAGCTCTCCTGCGTCTTTCGTCCCCACTTCTGAGTTTATTTGCGAGATCTTAAGTTTACAGGGAGTGGTTCTGGGAGGATACCACGACACTGTTCATTTTGTTTTAAACGATTTTCAGGTGATTCAGAGGGAGAAGAATGGCTTCAGTGTGGGCAGTATTTCAAGTGGAACCACAGATTCTGTGATGCGGCTTCTGCTGTGTCAAAAAAATAAACTTGCTAGTTTTGCCTTAATGAGTGACAGTTTTAAAAAGCTCATGTTTGTGACAGAGCGTGACAGTGGGGGTGGACCCTCGAGAGTCCCCGTCCTAGACCAGCGAGATTATCACCGGTTAAGAAGGGATATCGATTAGGCTTCCGCTCACCGATCCCATCTCCATCGGACCAAAAAACGACTTGAGAACAGCCGCACTGTTACATGTTTAACAGGTTATTTTCATCTTTCGATTTTTAGAATAAACGGATGTTTTCAGCAAGATTTGCATATTTTTACCCAAACTCTTGTGTGCTGTTCCCATTCCGCCTACCAGGCGGTTTTAGAAACAGCTGGTAGGCAGAATTGGGAACACATTTTGCGGAAATGCGATTTCCGTTTTTTTTTACTTTTCAGTTACCTAATAATTCTATGCAGGCCTGCTACAAATGAATATAGGCTCCAGGAATCAAAGGTGGGTTGTTGCTCGTAATATTAACAATTTTTCCGGATGGATTAACCATGAAGAGTTGTTGATATTTGAGGAAACAGTTAGGATAGGTGGAATTTGGGACATTTACCCTATTATTTTTACTGGAAAAAAATCCCCTCTCCCCCCAATTTGATGGTTTTCGTTTCATGGTACAGTATAAAAGAGGAACAGCCAACTCGATGTCATACAGGCATCGTTTTCCGGAGTGGGCTGGTATATTTGAGGTTTGTACCAATATCTTCCTGTGGCGAGTCGTTGTGTGTCGCTAAGATTAGGCAACAATAGACCGTGGCGAGACGGGTTACAGCCCATGAGCCTTTGTTAGAATTTTGTAAGACTGTGGTGTTGGTGTACTATTTGAGAAGGGCTTTGAGCCGCTCCCTGGTAACTAGAGTAGGCAATCGTTAGGTATTAAATTGCGGATTACCCCAAGGGTTTTGGAACAAATTTGTATCTTGCTGATGGATTCGGATTGGCTATCGTAACAGCTATCAGCTTTGGACAGCTACGAGTATATCATGTTTCGGAATGGCTGCTATAATCAACTCAAAGGAAAACCGCTCCGATTTTCTAGTATTACGCACTTGGCTTGATCTCAACAGGCTAAATGTTGATGGAATATCTGTTTTAAACAACTGGTATGAAATGGGGAAATGAAATTAGACCACGTTACTTAATGGGCGACGTTTCCGCCAAAGATGTTGGCCCTTGTCACGCCAGTTAACAAAATGGAGAGCGAAGTTGATACGTTGGATCACATTCAGCTGCGAAAATTGATTTTTTATGAGGCAAAAATCTGGAAAATCGTCTGAAATCACCATCATTTGTATAATAACACTAGAAAAAGTGTCAACACGTGGATCAAGACGATTAAATGGCACTACCAATGATCAAAGATGATTTGAAAAAAAAAAGAAAAAAAAAGAGCGTAGGTACCTATCTAATTTGCGATTTGGGGGCCAAAATAGGTGGAAACCACCAGAAATAGCTATTTCAATTATTTCACATGAAAGAAACAATAAATGAACGGCCAACATTTCTGTAACTATGCCCAGTAGAATAATAAACCCATGTGACAAGGACTTTGCAGCGTTTTTGGAATCTACGCGCCTTGAAACGCAAAAGAAACAATTTTGAGGGGGTGTTGTAAAAAAAAATTTCTGAGCGAATACATAGGCGTATTATTCGCAGAATAATAAACCAAAACTGGAGAACGGGTCCCCTAGAAACATAGACGCGGAGATCGGGCCCCTTTGACAAATCTGACGGAACTCTCGGAATGGAGATCGGGTCCCTCACCATTATTTATTGCATGCAATTTTCTGCTACAAACATTAAAATGCAATACATTTATTAAAAGCGTAGGTACTTATTAACATTAAAATGCACATCATGCACAAACACTAACATTATAATGCAATTAATTATTTAATAAAAGCGTATTAACACATGTTTACTACTTGTCAGAATGAGCGTCAATAACTAATGTTCCATAGCTACGCAAACATCACACTTCCGATCTTTATCAGTGATGTTTCCACCCACCTTGTTCTGTTCCTTATTTTTGATTTTGGAGTTCTGTATACCTTGCCATCGTCACGTATCTTTGCATAGATCTCGCACAGGTATAATATCAGTCAGTCAAGGAATACGTATATATTTATATATTTATACGTCTATTATATATACGTATATATGTATATAGCATTTACAAATTTATTTAAACCCTTCACAAAATAATTTCAACTTTTTAATTTAACCCTTTATTTAAACCCTTTAAAAAATTATTTAAACCGTTTACAAATTTATTACAACCATTTATAAAATTATTAAACCCTTCACAAATTCATTTAGGGCGGTATTCATAGTCCTCACTTTAATTAAAGTAAATGCTTAAGTGAACAAATAAGGAAGCAACGTCCACTTGGGCTATTCATAGTCAGTGATAAAGGAAATGCTTAAGTCTTCCTTTAGCATTTCCTTTATTCCTATTTCATAGACAATAAGTACAGAAAAATCTTTACTTTTTGGCCTAAATAAGTGGAAAAAACTGAGGTACGTCGAAAGGTACCTTAAGCATTTCCTTATTGATCGTTTGCACTGTTCTCTTTTCATTTATGTCATCTTTTCAGTGTCATCATTCTCGGCATTTTTATTTATTTTCCTAATTATTCGGGTTTTTTGTTTGTTTTGATACGATGGATTACGAAATGTTGTTTGACTTCGATGAGTGGGATGACGAGTTCGATGTAACGGAGAGCATGCGGGTGATGCATACCGGCTTCATTTTCGGTCTAAAAAATTCGTTCTTTCGCACACAGGCTCCATCTGGGCCCTAGTTGTGTCCCGAAACTTTGCAACCCGATCGGAATATACCCAGGGGTGTTATGAGCGAAAATGTGTATGAAAATTGGTATTTTTTGTGTTTTAGTAAAACGAGCTTTTCAGTATCGGTTTCTATGTTTTTGTGGGACGAGAAGACGAATATGAAGTCGATTTTGACCAGAGTGGAAAACTAAGCTTCTACCAAAGGTTCTGCTCCTAAAATTGATTTTTTATGAGCCAAAAACCTGGGAAACTGTCTGAAATCACCATCAGTTTGTATAATAACACTAGAAAAAGTGTCAACAGGTGAATCAAGGCAATTTAAATGACACTGCCAATGATCAAAAATAATTTGAAAAAAGGTAGCGTACCTACCTAATTTGTGTTTTGGGGGCCAAAATTGGTGGAAACATTCAGAAATAGCTATTTCAATTATTTCACATTAACGAAACTATTAATGAACAGCCAAAATTTCTGTAGGTAAGTCCAATAGAATAATAAACCCATGTGACAAGGACTTTGTTTATCAATTTCCTTTGCATTTTGTAAATATTCACTCTTCGAAGTAATCCTAACGTGAGCCGGGAGTTTGCCATCGATTTTGATAGTTCATCAAAAATTTTTCCAAACGTTTTCGATTTGTTCATTATTGACTAACTTTATTGACTTTGCCTACTAATAAGATTCTGCCTGACCAAAAGTAGGATAAAACCCAATTATTTCTTTTTTTCTAAGACCAATTGGTAGTTGATTCCACTGAAAAGGCAAACCAAGGAACTACAGTAAGAACGTAATTTATATTTAAAAGGATAACTAAAAAAGTTAAGGAGTGAGTAAAAACAAAAGGGAAGAAGGAGGGAAAAGAAGGGAGGAGTAATACAGAAGGCACCAAGTGTATTATAGAAGTTCTCAAAATAAAGGTTGCTTGCTCCACTGTTTACTTGTCCTGACACAGAGAGGATGCTGGACAACGGCGTTCACAACAACGGAAAACGGCACGGCTAATAGGCGAGGACATATAACTAAACAAAAACACACACCCTGCCAGAACTGCCAACTTAAGCTCAAACCAGAGAGTTGGGAAACATTTTGACTTAAATAAAGATTTTTCTTAATTTTATAAAGTAAAAGATTAAGTAAAGATTTTTCTTTACTTCGGGGAGTAATGTCTATGAAAGCGAAATCAGATAAAGCATTTCCTTAAGAAATTATTTTACTTTCAGAAGTAAAGTATTATTTTTACTTAAGTCAGGACTATGAATACCGCCCTTAAACCTCTATAATTTATCGTATTCATTAGAATGAAAACGTCCATAGGTTACTCGCGTAAGACAAACGGTAGTAATGCTCACGATAAGGGGATTGAGTTCTACGTACGAGTAGGTTCGTGGTATTCCTTCTGAATGTTGAGCTCAATTCTCCAATAACTTCTCCCACGTACCTTATGTCAGTGAGCTTTTAATCTTCCTGATTAGAGCCTCCATATTCTCCTATGCTGAACCCTGTGGAACAGGCGTTCTCAAAAATAAAGACGAAAGCAAGAGAGTTGTTAAGCTGCCAAGGTGAGCACAAGCTTCCAGAAGTTATTCAGCAAAGTTTGCTTTCAGTCACACCTCCAGATTGTGCGAATTATTTAATGGATATGATTTTATTATTGCCCGACGCAGCAGCAGGCCATCTACTTTATTAGTCCGTTAGAACTACTTTTATATTAAAGTAAGTACATCCTTCATATGTTCAGACTTCAATTGTTGATTTTTGTTTATTGCTTATTGCAAATACCACTGTATTTATTGAATGAGCTTAAATAAATTTGTAAAAGGTTTAAATAGTTATGTAAAGGGTTGTAATAATTTTGTAAAAGGTTTAAATAAATTTGTAAAAGGTTGAAATTATTTTGTAAAGGGTTTAAATTATTTTGTAAAGGGTTTAAATAAATTTTTAAATGATATATGTTGGATGTGGAGCATTAAAATTCTTCTTAAAGTGATTTACAAGCGTTGGTGGTACGATTATTATCAGCTAAAATGAAATAATCATTATAGTGTAATAGGGTATTCCCCATTGGAAGGTACCTCGGATTTTGTTTGAGCATGCGCAGTAGCTGTACCAATGACTTCATCGTAAATTCATAGGGGGCCATCCGGAAGCTACACCCAGACACCAGGTTTGAGCCCAACGTTCCCGTCGTTTATATGGTAAAATCGCTACTATTACACAGGTGGTTTATGTAGAGTTTTGGGAGAAACCGCGACAATGTCCACTGTCTGAACCTAATGTAGTGACTGAACCACCTATCCGCCTACCACCGATCAGTGACCAGCGAACCAAGGAAAATCGAACTACGGGCGCTATCCGAATACAGCTGTGCAACAAACGTTTAGTGGGTTATGATGTTACGAGCCAGTTCGACGGAACTGCTTTGGTCAGCTCGACCCAGTTTTCCCGAACTCCCCTCAGGACATCGCCCTCCGGTTCAGTCTGCCGTTGCACCTCCTTTATAACATTGTGTTATCCATCTAGTAACCCAATAAAATTGATAAGGAATTCCGTGGTTAATCATCGTGTTTCAGTGCTAAACCCCTTTCCGGAAACCCGGAATTCCTTGGTTAATCATCGTGCAGTTCGTGCTAACGCCTTTAAGTTCTTGTGACTATGATGTTCCAGAACAACGTCGAACTTTCATCGGAGGGCGCAGGTTGTGCATTCCATTTAATACAATGGAAACACCTAGTTGAAGGGTTGAATGCCTTTAATCCGACTTCAAGCCCCCATACTTTAGCTTCTCACTACCGCCGCACTCTACAGAAATTGGATAGGAACTTAGATGAACTTATCCAATCCCCTTCCAAGCCGGTTGGTCATTTCACAAGCAATTGAACGGGTAAAACGTGCACTTACGGTCCAAGTCGACGCCCACACCCTCATCAACAAAGCCTCTGGATCAAAGACGTCCATTTCAACGAAAACACCCAACCATCACAACCTGAAACAATCACCTTCATTGGCATCAGACATCGACACATCTCAAAGTGTTACAAAAGTCAAGGACCACCAGATCGCTCATCCCGCCCGAAATATCACAGCCTCTTCATCCCCAGGAACACTGAATTTTGCTTGCAAAGTTTGCGGTGGACGTCATGCCCTCCGTTAATGCAAAACATTCAAAGGGATGAATGTTGAGGAGAGATGGGATGTGATTCATTCTAATGATTTGTGTGCGAACACACATAGTTCAGACAAGTGTACTTCCCGATTTGTATGCCAGTGTCACAAAGCACACAATTCGCTGCATTGTAAAATCCCGTTCAACTTCGCTAGAATTCGCGAAGTTGATGTCGTAAAACGGGACGTTGGACTACACCTTCCCTCTCCACCTGCGTTCAAGGATTGGACATTGTGAGGAACCTACTTTGAAGAGATTCGCTCCACCCTCAATTCCACCTGAGGACAGCTATTCTCAAAAAGCGGATGGAGATTCAATGATAAAATTCTGCCAGTACCTATTCCAGCTTCCCATCTAGGCTGAATTTAATGTATACACCTGAGGACAGGTGCTCCTCATAGGGGGAGGTGATGTTACGAGCCAGTTCGACGGAACTGCTTTGGTCAGCTCGACCCATTTTGGTTTATTATTCTGTGAACCTATGTATTCGCTCAGCAAAAAATTTTTATAACACCCCCTCAAAATTTTTTCTTTTCCGTTTCAAGGTGCGTAGATTCAAAAAACGCTGCAAAGTCCTTGTCACATGGGTTTATTATTCTATTATTTTATTGGTCTACAGAAATGCTGGCTGTTTATTTATTGTTTCTTTCATGTAAAATAATTGAAATAGCTTTTTCTGGTGGTTTCCACAAATTTTGGCCCCCAAAACTTGAATTAGGTAGGTACGCTCCTCTTTTTTTTTTTTTTTTTCAAATTGCCTTTGATCATTGATTGTACCATTCAATCGTCTTGATCCACGTGTTGACACTTTGAACAGTGTTATTATACAAATTGATAGTGATTTCAGACGATTTCGCAGGTTATTGACTCATAAAAAATCAATTTTGGGAGCTGAAATCTGGTACAACCTCAATTTTCCACTCCTTGGTCGAAATCGACTTCATATTCGGTCTTCTCGTCCCCAAAAACATGGAAAACGATACCTCAAAAGCTCATTTTACTACTATGTTACGAAAACGCAAAAAGTACCTATTCTTACACACATTTTCACCCATAACATCCCTGGGTATATTCCGATCGGGCTGAAAAGTTTCGGGACACAACTAGGGCCCAAATGGAGCATGTGTGCGAAAAAACGATTTTTTTAGACCGAAAATGAAGCCTGTACACGTGATACGGCGTACGGCGGACGGCGGACGGACATTGCATTTTGGTTTATTATTCTCTGAATAATACACCTATGTAATCGCTCAGCAAAAAAATTTTATAACCCCCCCTCAAACTTTTTTCTTTTCCGTTTCAAGGTGCGTAGATTCAAAAAATGCAATGTCCGTCCGCCGTCCGCCGTACGCCGTCCGCCGTCCGCCGTATCACGTGTACAGGCTTCATTTTCGGTCTAAAAAAGTCGTTCTTTCGCACACATGCTCCATTTGGGCCCTAGTTGTGTCCCGAAACTTTTCAGCCCGATCGGAATATACCCAGGGGTGTTGTGAGTGAAAATGTGTGTAAAAATAGGTACTTTTTGCGTTTTAGCAACATGTTGGTAACATGACCTTTTGAGGTATCGTTTTCCATGTTTTTGGGGACGAGAAGATCGAATATGAGGTCGATTTTGGCCAAGGAGTGGAAAATTGAGGTTGTACCAGATGTTCAGCTCCCAAAATTGATTTTGTATGAGTCAAAAACCTGCGAAATCGTTTGAAATCACCATCAGTTTGTAGAATAACACTAGAAAAAGTGTCAACACGTGGATCAAGACGATTAAGTGGCACTACCAATGATCAAAGTTAATTTGAAAAAAAAAATCGTACCTACCTAATTTGTGTTTTGGGGGCCAAAATTGGTGGAAACCATCAGAAATAGCTATTTCAATTATTTCACATGAAACAAACAATAAATGTACAGCCAACATTTCTGTAGAATAATAAACCCCATGTGACAAGGACTTTGCAGCGTTTTTGGAATCTACGCACCTTGAAACGGAAAAGAAAAAATTTTGAGGGGGTGTTATAAAAATTTTTTGCTGAGCGAATACATAGGTGTATTATTCACAGAATAATAAACCAAAATGCAATGTCCGTCCGCCGTACGCCGTCCGCCGTATCACGTGTACAGGCTTCATTTTCGGTCTAAAAACTTCGTTCTTTCGCACACATGCTCCATTTGGGCCCTAGTTGTGTCCCGAAACTTTTCAGCCCGATCGGAATATACCCAGGGGAGTTATGAGTGAAAATGTGTATAAAAATAGGTACTTTTTGGTTTATTATTCTGTGAATAATACATCTATGTATTCGCTCAGCAAAAAATTTTTATAACACCCCCTCAAAATTTTTTCTTTTCCGTTTCAAGGTGCGTAGATTCAAAAAATGCAATGTCCGTCCGCCGTACGCCGTCCGCCGTCCGCCGTATCACGTGTACAGGCTTCATTTTTGGTCTAAAAAATTCGTTCTTTCGGACACATGCTCCATTTGGGCCCTAGTTGTGTCCCGAAACTTTTCAGCCCGATCGGAATATACCCAGGGGTGTTATGAGTGAAAATGTGTGTAAAAATAGGTACTTTTTTCGTTTTAGCAACATGTTAGTAAAATGAGCTTTTGAGGTATCGTTTTTCATGTTTTTGGGGACGAGAAGACAGAATATGAAGTCGATTTTGACCAGAGTGGAAAATTGAGGTTGTACCAGATGTTCAGCTCCCAAAATTGATTTTTTATAAGTCAAAAACCTGGAAAATCGTCTGAAATCACCATCAATTTGTAGAATAACACTAGAAAAAGTATCAAGAGGTGGATCAAGACGATTAAATGGTACTATCAATGATCAAAGATAATTAAAAAAAAAAAAGGAGCGTACCTAATTCGTGTTTTGGGGGCCAAAATTGGTGGAAACCACCAGAAATAGCTATTTAAATTATTTTATATGAAAGAAACAATAAATAAACAGCCAACGTTTCTGTAGGTATGTCCAATAGAATAATAAACCCATGTGACAAGGACTTTGCAGCGTTTTGTGTTTTAGTAACATGTTAGTAAAATGAGCTTTTGAGGTATCGTTTTTCATGTTTTTGGGGACGAGAAGACCGATTATGAAGTCGATTTTGATCAAAGAGTGGAAAATTGAGTTCTACCAAATGTTCAGCTCCCAAAATTGATTTTGTATGAGTCAAAAACCTGGGAAACCGTTTGAAATCACCATCAATTTGTAGAATAACACTAGAAAAAGTATCAACAGGTGGATCAAGACGATTAAATGGCACTACCAATGATCAAAGATAATTTGAAAAAAAAGGACCGTAGGTACCTAATTCGCGTTTTGGGGGCCAAAATTGGTGGAAACCACCAGAAATAGCTATTTCAATTATTTTATATGATAGAAACAATAAATGAACAGCCAAAGTTTCTGTAGGTATGTCCAATAGAATAATAAACCCATGTGACAAGGACTTTGCAGCGTTTTTGTGTTTTAGTAACATGTTAGTAAAATGAGCTTTTGAGGTATCGTTTTTCATGTTTTTGGGGACGAGAAGACCGAATATGAAGTCGATTTTGATCAAAGAGTGGAAAATTGAGTTCTACCAGATGTTCAGCTCCCAAAATTGATTTTGTATGAGTCAAAAACCTGGGAAACCGTCTGAAATCACCATCAATTTGTAGAATAACACTAGAAAAAGTATCAACAGGTGGATCAAGACGATTAAATGGCACTACCAATGATCAAAGATAATTTGAAAAAAAAAGGACCGTAGGTACCTAATTCGCGTTTTGGGGGCCAAAATTGGTGGAAACCACCAGAAATAGCTATTTCAATTATTTTATATGATAGAAACAATAAATGAACAGCCAAAGTTTCTGTAGGTATGTCCAATAGAATAATAAACCCATGTGACAAGGACTTTGCAGCGTTTTTGTGTTTTAGTAACATGTTAGTAAAATGAGCTTTTGAGGTATCGTTTTTCATGGTTTTGGGGACGAGAAGATCGAATATGAAGTCGATTTTGACCGAAGAGTGGAAAATTGAGGTTGTATCAGATGTTCAGCACCCAATATTGATTTTTTTTAAGTCAAAAACCTGCGAAACCTCCTGAAATCACCATCAATTTGTAGAATAACACTAGAAAAAGTATCAAAAGGTGGATCAAGACGATTAAATGGTACTATCAATGATCAAAGATAATTTGAAAAAAAAAAGGACCGTAGGTACCTAATCCGTGTTTTGGGGGCCAAAATTGGTGGAAACCATCAGAAATAGCTATTTCAATTATTTCACATGAAACAAACAATAAATGTACAGCCAACATTTCTGTAGAATAATAAACCCCATGTGACAAGGACTTTGCAGCGTTTTTCCCCTCTGGTTCAGTCTGCCGTAGCACCTTGTACGCGATTCACTCTCCTTTATAACATTGTGTTATCCATTGTTATCCATCTAGTAACCCAATAAAATTAGTAACATTCTATGTGCGGGATTTATGACTTCTTCTGCACCTTAAATGAACGCGAGAAACATTACAATAATGACACGTCCTTTTCACTCACCGTCCCTGCGCAAAACTTATATGATGCTTTATTACTCCTTGTCGAGTCTACGGGTAAGATAACCCTCAAAAAATGATAACCTTCGGGAATTTCATCAATTCATCTGCACTCGCGGTAACGTGACATCCTTGTTCTTTTTGTAATCAACCGATTATGGGGGACCCAGATGGACTCGTGTGAATATAATGAAGACCGGGCTGTAGGCAATCCTCATCTGCGCATTTTTTCATGCCTCTAGATCTAGGCTACCATAGATATAATTTATAATATAATTATAGTTTTATCGGGCTTGGGAACTGAAAATTGGCGACTATGGTGTTAAGAAGGCGTAGAATCGTATTTTTAAGCAGGTAATGCTGATATCCGCCCACGGCCGTTCCCTATTGATTAACCGGTCCGTTTTTACCGAAGTATTGGACTGAGTGATGAACGATGTCCTGCAGCTTACGACGCAAAACAGGACGATTTCTGTCCAAACCACTTACTGCTCACGAACTACGTCAGGGGGGGGAAAAAAGATGTTAATTAACATCGTGATAGCTGAGGAAGGCGAGAGATAAAAGAGGAGAAGGGTAGGAATTAACCGCTAACAGGGTCCTAATGGCTGTAGGGGAGAAGGATAAAGCCCCTTTTAGCTAAGCCGTAGGGCAATGGGTGGGGAGAGGGAGCCAATGGCGTGCTCGTCAACTGCCTGAATCGATGGACCAATCAGATGGCTCCTTACCCCACCATCCTTGCCAACCCCCTTTACCGCTTTTGGGGTTGGCAAACTTACAGGGAGTCTTTAGTTTTAGACATGGCCGCGCATCACCACGGCAAATTACAACTTCATGAATCGTGGCCGCGGAGAACGTCTTTCCTCATCGACGACATTCTATTCCGTCCACCTCAACCAGTTGTGAGTAAATGTCGAGTGGCATGGCAGTTGTAGCTCTTTCAGATCCAGCCGACGCGAATATCCTCACTTGCGGCGTGACGCGCGAATTCGCGCAGAAATTGAGGCGACCGGTAAACAAAGCGGCCTTTCATAACCTGTACCGCCCCCCCACTGGTGGAAAACAACCAGCGACCATCCACGAAATGTCACGTAGTTAGTGGTGGAAAGTGAGGGAGCTCCGACGAGGAGCTCGTTATCGATACGCTGACATCACCCGGAAGCCCACGGATAATCAATGAAATCGAAAACCAAAATGTCAACAATCGTAGCATGGGGTAACCACCACACGCAAATTTCGCGAATGAAGTGGGAGCCGACGAACGATCGTCTGTATTCACCTTTTACTCGTACAGTGTTTGGAAGTTTGTGTTCCAGTTTGGTCAATGTTTCTTTGGTAAATTTCTGATATTTTGATTTACAATGTAATTTACATCAACGAATGCCTGATGAAAATAATAATTTAGATTAACAATGAAATGGTGCTACCAATTAAAAAAAAAAAAAAAAAAAGATGCAATATCGAATTCAGTCATATTATATCAAAAACCTCAATGAAATTGTACGCAGGGGTGAAATAATCGATGCTGCAGTTGACATAACAATACCACCAGTGTAATTCTGGTTGGAGAATCTGGTGAATCAACATTGCTACGACAAATGCAGGAAAAAACACGTTTTCAGTCTTGCACGTTGAACACACTAGAGTACATTTTTCCACGTTAAATTACCAAGCGAACATTCTGAAATCCCTTAAAACGCGCAGTGTGATGATATCGGTGGGCTATGCATGTGTTTTTCAGTAGTAGATTTCCTCGTATGTAGCTGGTCCAGTTGTTTCTGCTTACGTGTGGCAGATGGCGATTTTTTTCCATTTGTTATTAACTTATTCCTTCATTTGCACACACTATGTATATAATTATATAAATATTCGCAACAGCGTATGACATACATGAGGAAGTGTCCAACATTGTTGAGTGGGTTCAAAGTCAATTAATACAGGCCCATCTCTTTTAGAACAAGTTGCCATACAATGAAGAAAATCGTATACAACGAAACCTTTGGAGCCTTACAAGTTACCACGTACATGACCGGTAATACATTTTTCAAAAAATTGTGCTTATACATTTGACTGAGCCATAGGTAGGGACTTGCTTTTCGGTATCTTGAAAACGGCTTATGAACTAGTTGTTAAAATTCCTACCAGTAGATTTTCAAATACTGGTAGCCGTAGCCTAGGCCTTATATGTAGCCTTATATGTAGAAATCACTGTTCGGGCTGGTTATTGGGAAAATTCCGGTGATGCAGCATGGCTTAAGGAGCGAATTTTCAAAGAAACCGTTGGGGAAATTGAGAATTTAAATTAAAGGTCATCTGCCGGGGCTCATTATGGTTGACTGGGCACTTGTTGAGACCAGAGTGGCATTAAATTTGTGCAGAAAAATTATGTCAACAAATTATTTTTGGATGTTTTGAACCAAAAATATTTGATTTTGATCATTCGATGCAGTCTGAACTTGCTAAAACTACTCGTAATCAATTCAGCGACCAAAAAACATGGTAAACGACACCTTACATGCCTAATAAAAAATATGCAATTTTTTTGGATTTCGGAATACAGTTTTGTAAATTTGGTAAGCTGCGTGCGCCTGATCGGACTGGGACTAGTTGAAATCAATTCAGCGCCATAAAAAACATGATTGACAACACCCCGCATGCCTGTGTTGCTGAATTCCTTTTTAATTTGATTTTTTGGACCAAAAATTTGTAAATCCAAAATTTGTAAGACCAGTGGTGGTAAAGTAGACTCAGTACCCGTGGTTGAGGCCACAGAGGTGGATTAATGGATGGCCAACCAGGCAGTCATACAAGTGACCGGTATTTCAGTCGTTTTTAGTATGTCCCTCAGTAGTAAGAGAAGCCTCAGTAGTATGTATTTGATATGGTCAGAAGAGGACAACACTCAGCTGAGAATGAAAAGAACCAGATTAAATCCGTTTCAGACCATCCTGAATCCATTCCATGAAAAAGAACCACAGGTGTGTGCGCGACGGAATCTTGTGTGCGCTGCCCAGGGCTTAATTCTCAACCGCTTTACGTGTTTCTTTTCTTGTTCGACGCAGAATTCAGCCTATTTCGTCGCCGGAATTTCGAAATTTATTTCTATAGGGGCGGGGGGAGAGAGAACCCGGGATTTTCTGCAAATCTTGTGTCCGCTGCCCGTATTCTCAACTTTTGAAGCTGCCATACGACAGGTATATAAGAAACAATAGATAGGTAGCAATCTAATCTTAGAAAAACGCTGCAAAGTCCTTGTCACATGGGTTTATTATTCTTTTGGACTTTTGGACAGAAATTTTGGCTGTATTGTTTCTTTCGTGCGCAATAATCGAAATAGCTATTTCTGATGGTTTCCATTAATTTTGGCCCCTAAAACACAAATTAGGTATGCTCCTTTTTTTTCAATTTATCTTTGATCATTGGTAGTGCCATTTAATCGTCTTGATCCACGTGTTGACACTTTTTCCAGTGTTATTATACAAACTGATGGTGATTTCGGACGAGTTCCCAGGTTTTTCACTCATAAAAAATCAATTTCTGGAGCAGAACATTTGGTAGAACTCAATTTTACATATTCGGTCTTCTCGTCCCCAAAAACATGGAAAACGATATCTCAGAAGCTCATGTTACCAACATCTTGCTAAAACGCAGAAAGTACCTATTTTTACACACATTTTCACTCATAACATCCCTGGGTATATTCCGATCGGGCTGAAAAGTTTCGGGACACAACTAGGGCCCAAATGGAGCATGTGTGCGAAAGAACGATTTTTTTAGACC
Organism: Leptopterna dolabrata; assembly: GCA_954871275.1. Classification (NCBI taxonomy): domain Eukaryota; kingdom Metazoa; phylum Arthropoda; class Insecta; order Hemiptera; family Miridae; genus Leptopterna; species Leptopterna dolabrata. Next base: position 25,264,732 of record OX940974.1, read on the forward strand.
GAAAATGAAGCCTGTACACGTGATACGGCGGACGGTGGACGGCGGACGGACATTGCATTTTGGTTTATTATTCTGTGAATAATACACCTATGTAATCGCTCAGCAAAAAATTTTTATAACACCCCCTCAAACTTTTTTCTTTTACGTTTCAAGGTGCGTAGATTCCAAAAATGCAATGTCCGTCCGCCGTCCGCCGTACGCCGTCCGCCGTATCACGTGTACAGGCTTCATTTTCGGTCTAAAAAATTCGTTCTTTCGCACACATGCTCCATTTGGGCCCTAGTTGTGTCCCGAAACTTTTCAGCCCGATCGGAATACACCCAGGGGTGTTATGAGTGAAAATGTGTGTAAAAATAGGTACTTTTTGCGTTTTAGCAACATATTGGTAACATGAGCTTTTGAGGTATCTTTGTCCATGTTTTTCTGGACGAGAAGACCGAATATGAAGTCGATTTTGACCAAAGAGTGGAAAATTGAGGTTGTACCAGATGTTCAGCCCCCAAAATTGATTTTTTATGAGTCAAAAACCTGGGAAATCGTCTGAAATCACCATCAATTTGTAGAATAACACTAGCAAAAGTTTCAACACGTGGATCAATACGACTAAATGGCACTACCAATGATCAACGATAATTTGAAAAAAAAAGGAGCGTACCTACCTAATTTAAGTTTTGGGGTCCAAAATTGGTGGAAACCATCAGAAATAGCTATTTCAATTGTTGCACATGAAAGAAACAATAAATGAACAGCCAACATTTTGGAATCTAATCAACTTGAAACGGAAAAGAAAAAAGTTTGAGGGGGTGTTATAAAAATTTTTTGCTGAGCGAATACATAGGTGTATTATTCACAGAATAATAAACCAAAATCAGTCAATTTATTCACAAACTTCTTGGGGCATTGTCATGACGGTAACATCACCTTACTCTAATATACGTAGTCAAACATATACATAAGCTATTCACATCGCGTTACTAGTCAAGAAATTAGGCAGGTAAATTGCACAATGAATTCATCATCATCATAGATCATTTCCTCATATAAATATACTCCCAGACGATCTGCAGTGAGTGAGAGTGATCTACATACCACCATAATTGACGTCCACTGTAATGCATCCATTACTCTACAGGATGTTTTACTTTTCATCTGCAGTAAATCGATATAAGTATGCACACCAATCAGTTAACCTCTCCCCTCATTTCATTTTGATGATCTCACCTTCCGATTTCAAATTCCAAACCTAAATCCCCTTTGAAATAATTGTCTAACACTCCAGTCCGTTCCTCTCACTCCACTACTGAACTCACTATGAACTCTGCTTTAGTTTGTGAGTACATGAAGTTTGATGGGTTTACAATCGATAACTCGGTAACAAAGCGGATAAACTCGATCACCCCATGGCGATTTATGTTGCAATCACTTGCTCTCGCAAACTGGGAAAGAAAGGGAAACCCGATTCCTCTAAAAAATTTTCTCATGATGCAGCATGAGCGAATACACGAAGTAAAGTACCTACTTGAACTATCGCACATCCGTGGAGGTTAAAAACCGTGGTTTTAACCAAAGAAATCCAAATGAAGCACTTTTGCCCCTAAGGTTTTTGTTATTAAAATGACTATTTATTGTATCAAATGCCCCCCGCCCCCAAATTCCCCCTTCTGCTGATTTTACTCAATTTATTTCAAGTGTTGGTGTTAAATGGTTGAATACGTAGGTACCTGTTAATAAGAAAAACGTTTAAAGAACAAATACTTATATAGAGTCACCGTCCTATGGTAACATTTTTGAGTGAATTCGCAGCAGTTTTGGTGATTTTGCTTCCTCAATGTTCCGAAGGTATCTCCTCCAAAATCGAAATTTCCACTCGCATTTTTGGCTTGTCGGGACGTCAAGGAACAAATCTGAAGCAGTCCAATTAGAAATTTGACATCATCAGAATTACACACACACACACAAAACCCTGTTGTATTAACTTACCCGCCACTAAAACCTCCTCAGCCGCAAAAAGGTTTGGTATCCGTTTGCCCGCCAAAGGAGCATGATCGGTGCTTCGCACCTCGCTCGTGGGTGTGCATATAGCAACCTGTACTTAACCCCCGTCCCGTCCTTTTTTCCCTGTTTCTTTCAACCTTGTTTGGCGAGCTCGAAATTTGTTTCAGCGCTCTTTGTTCGGCAGCTTTTTGCTCGCCACCGAAGGGCGAAGCACCGATCATGCTACATTTACGGGCAAGATGGATATCAATCCTTTTTGCGGCTGTGGAGGTCTTCTCGGCAGGTAAAATTTTACGACAGGGGTTTTTTGGTGAGGGAGGGAAGGGGTATATCACATCTAATCGTTGATAAAAAGTAAAAAGTTTTTCACAGTAAACATTTTTGTCTCAGTAAAAATTTTTACCCAGTATAAATGTTTTACCAGTAAAACGCACGAGCTACGGTGGAGCAATCTCCTTCTCACCTCTCATTCACTTAGTTCAACTAATTCTACTCCAACTATACGTAGGTATTCACATAAAACATGATTCTCGATCAGAATCGGTATTTACAACAGCCAAATTAATCTCATTAGTGACACAAACTAAATCACTCGCGACGAAACCGTGGAAACCCATGTCAAAATGAAAATGCTGCAAAATCCTTGTCACATAGGTTTATTATTCTATTGAACATACGAACAGAAATATTGGCTGTTCATTTATTGTATCTTTCATGTGCACTAATTGAAATAGCTATTTCTGATGGTTTCCATCACTTTTGGCCCCCAAAAACGCGAATTGCGCTCTTTTTTTTCTTTTTTCTTCTAATTATCATATTGATCATATTCATTATCATATTTATGTTACCATTTAATTGTCTTGATTCACCTGTTGGCGTTTTATCTAGTGTTATTATACAAATTGATGGTGATTTCAGACGATTTCCCAGGTTTTTGACTCATAAAAAATCAATTTTGGGAGCTGAACATCGGATACAACCTCAATTTTACACTCTTTGGTCAAAATCGACTTCATATTCGGTCTTCTCGTCCTAAAAAACATTGAAAAAGATACCTCAACAGGTTATTCAACTTAATCACCAAAAAACCCTACTTTTACACCCATAACACCCCTGGGTATATTCCGATCGGGCTGCGAAGTTTCGGGACACAACTAGGGCCCAAATGGAGCATATTGTGTGCGAAAGAACGAATTTTTTAGACCGAAAAGGAAGTAATTATGCATGATACGGCGTGCGGTGGACGGACATTGCATTTTGGTTTATTATTCTGTGAACCTATGTAATCGCTCAGCAAAAAATTTGTATAACACCCCCGCAAAATTTTTTCTTTTCCGTTTCAAGGTGCGTAGATTCCAAAAATGCAATGTCCGTCCGCCGTATGATGCATACCGGCTTCATTTCCGATCTAAAAAGTTCGTTCTTTCGCACACATGGTCCATTTGGGCCCTAGTTGTGACCCGAAACTTTGCAACCCGATCGGAATATACCCAGGGGTGTTATGAGTGAAAATGGCTGTACAAATAGGTATTTCTTGTGTTTTAGTAACATGCGCTTTTGAGGTATCGTTTTCCATGTTTTTTGGGACGAGAAGACCGAATATGAAGTCGATTTTGACCAAAGAGTGGAAAATTGAGGTTCTACCAAATGTTCAGCTCCCAAAATTGATTTTTTATATGTCAGAAACTTGGGAAATTGTCTAAAATCGCCATCACTTTGTATAATAACACTAGAAAAAGTGTCACCACGTGAATCAAGAGTGTTGAATGGAACTACCAATGATCAAAGATAATTCGAAAAAAAACCTAATTTGTGTTTTGTGGGCCAAAATTGGTGGAAACCATAAAAAACAACTATTTCAATTATTTCACATGATAGAAACGATAAATGACCAGCAAAATTTCTGTAGGTATGTCCAATAGAATAATAGACCCATGTGACAAGGACTTTGCAGCGTTTCTACTCATCATGCATAACTACTTCATTTTCGGTCTAAAAAATTCGTTCTTTCGCATTCAGGCTCCATTTGGGCCCTAGTTGTGTCCCGAAACTTTGCAGCTCGATCGGAATATACCCAGGGATGTTATGAGTGAAAAATTGGTGTAAAAACAGGGTTTTTTGTGTTTCAGTAAAATGAGCCTTTGAGGTATCTTTTTCCATGTTTTTTAGGGCGAGAAGACCGAATGTGAAAACGATTTTGACCACAGAGTGAAGAATTGAGGTTGTAACGAAGGTTCAGCTCCCGAAATTAATTTTTTATGAGTCAAAAACCTGGAAAATTATCTGAAATCACCATCAATTTGTATAATAAGACTAGAAAATGTTTCAACAGTGAATCAAGACAGTTAAACGGCACTACAAATGATCAAAGATAATTTGGTAAAAAACAAAAGAGCGTAATTCGTGTGTTGGGGGGCCAAAATTGGTGGAAACCATCAGAAATAGCTATTTCAATTACTTTACATGAAAGAAACAATAAATGAACAGCCAAAATTTCTGTAGGTATGTCCAGTAGAATAATAAACCCATCTGACAAGGACTTCGCAGCTTTTTTTTTTTTTTGTTCAGCAAAACTTCCATCAGCCTGTCACAAATACAGAACTGAGGAGACCTGAACTACTTCCTCCCTATCCCGATATTCCATATATATCATATGAGGCTGTACTAGAGCGAAATAAAACATTCCTACGTACAGTGCTTGTAGAGTGTTAGCGGCTAGCCCGCCGTCGAAAAAACGCTGCAAAGTCCTTGTCACATGGGTTTATTATTCTACTGGACATACCTACAGAAATGCTGTCTGTTCATTTATTGTTTCTTTCATGCGTAATAATCGAAATAGCTATTTCTGATGGTTTCCATTAATTTTGGCCCCTAAAAAACAAATTAAGGTACGCTCCTTTTTTTTTAAACTATATTTGATCACTGATAGGCCATTTAATCGTCATGATCCACGCGTTGACACTTTTTCCAGTGTTATTCTACAAATTGATGGTGATTTCAGACGATTTCCCAGGTTTTTCACTCATAAAAAATCAATTGTGGGAGCTGAACATTTGGTAGAACTCAATTTTCCACTCTTTGGTCAAAATCGACTTCATATTTGGTCTTCTCGTCCACAAAAACATGGAAAACGATACCTCAACTCGTCATGTTACTAAAATGTTACTAGAACACAAAAATTACCTATTTTTATACACATCTTCACTCATAACACCCCTGGGTATATTTCGATCGAGCTGCAAAGTTTCGGGACACAACTATGGCCCAAATGGAGCATGTGTGCGAAAGAACGACTTTTTTAGACCGAAAATGAAGCCGGTACACGTGGTACGGCGGACGGACATTGCATTTTTGGAATCTACGCACCTTCAAACGGAAAAGAACAAATTTTGAGGGGGTGTCATAAGAATTTTTTGGTGAGCGAATACATAGGTGGATTATTCACAGAATAATAAACCAAAAAGCAGAACTAGGAAGCCTACTGTATCACATGGGATTTACATAGCAAGAATTCGATTAATGAATGAAGGTTTTTCAACAGACCAAACGATTGGTTCAAATTTTGAGCGACTCTAATGAGGAGTACCCACGCATTGTTTCCGAGTTTGCCATTGTACCGGTAGCCAAGTGATCACTTCTAGTTTGAAAAAAAAAAAACGCTGCAGAGTCCTTGTCACATGGGTTTATTATTCTATTGGACATACCTACAGAAATTTTGGCTGTTCATTTATTATTTCTTTCGTGTGCAGTTATTGAAATGGCTATTGGTTTATTATTTTCAACAATGAACCATTGGAATCGAGCATGAAAAAAAATTCTAACCCCCCTCTCAAAATTTGATGGTTTACGTTTCAAGGTATGTAGAACCCGAAAATGCAATAAAAAGTTTTCTGTCTGTCCGCCGTACGCCGTACGGTTTACTTTTCTTAGTTACCATGAAAAAAAAACGCTGCAAAGTCCTTGTCACATGGGTTTATTATTCTATTTGAGTTCTAGAGATTTTTGTTGGCTGTTAAATGTATTGTTTCTTTCATGTGGAATGATTGAAATAGCTATTTCTGATGATTTCCACCAATTTTGGCCCCCAAAACATGAAATAGGTACGCTTTTTTTTTTTTTTTAAGATCATCTTTGATCATTGGTAGTACCATTTAATGGTCTTGATTCACCTGTTTACACTTTTTCCAATGTTATTGTACACATTGATGGTGATTTCAGACAGTTTTCCAGGTTTTTGACTCATAAAAAACCAATTTTGGGAGCTGAACCTTTGGTAAAACCTCAATTTCCGCGTCTTTGGTCAAAATCGACTTCATATTCGGTCTTCTCGTCCTCAAAAACATGGAAAAACATACCTCAAAAGCTCATGTTACTAACATGTTGTTAAAACGCAAAAAGTACCTATTTTTATTCACATTTTCACTCATAACACCCCTGGGTATATTCCGATCGGGCTGAAAAGTTTCGGGACACAACTAGGGCTCAAATGGAGCATGTGTGCGAAAGAACGACTTTTTTAGACCGAAAATGAAGCCTGTGCACGTGATACGGCGTACGGCGTACGGCGGACGGAGATTGCATTTTTTGAATCTACGCACCTTGAAACGGAAAAGAAAAAAGTTTGAGGGGGTGTTATAAAAATTTTTTGCTGAGCGAATACATAGGTGTATTATTCACAGAATAATAAACCAAAATTGATGAAATTCGGGTTATAGGTCCCGTTCGGGGTCTAGTTGGTCCTCGAAGCTCGACGTTACTGTCAGTCATCTCTAAGGGGTTCAAAATAGGGGTTGAAATTTTCAGAACGCCGTAGCTCGAAAACTTTCGATAGAAGGGTATGGGTTTTGGTTAATTATTCTGTGAATAATACATATACGTATTCGCTCAGCAATAAATTTTTATAACACCCCCTCAAATTTTTTTCTTTTCCGTTTCAAGGTGCGTAGATTCCAAAAATGCAATGTCCGTCCGCCGTCCGCCGTATCACGTGTACAGGCTTCATTTTCGGTCTAAAAAATTCGTTCTTTCGCACACATGCTCCATTTGGGCCCTAGTTGTGTCCCGAAACTTTTCAGCCCGATCGGAATATACCCAGGGGTGTTATGAGTGAAAATGTGTATAAAAATAGGTACTTTTTGTGTTTTAGTAACATGTTAGTAAAACGAGCTTTTGAGGTATCTTTTTCCATGTTTTTTTGGACGAGAAGACCGAATATGAAGTCAATTTTGACCAAGGAGTGGAAATTTGAGGGTGTACCAGATGTTCAGCTCCCAAAATTGATTTTTTATGAGTCAAAAACCTGCGATATCGTCTAAAATCACCATCAATTTGTAGAATAACACTAGGACAAGTGTCAAAACGTGGATCAAGACTATTAAATGGACTACCAATGATCAAAGATAATTTGAAAAAAAAAAAAAATAAACAAAAAGGAGCGTACGTAATTCAAGTTTTGGGGGCCAAAATTGGTGGAAACCACCAGAAATGGCTATTTCAATTATTTTACATGAAAGAAACAATAAATGCACAGCCAGCATTTCTGTAGACGTATGTCCAGTAGAATAATAAACCCATGTGACAAGGACTTTGCAGCGTTTTTTTTACGTTACTAAATTTGTCTTGAGCTAAACAATTTTTTGAGGCCACCCGGAGCATTGTATGTCCAGCCGTTCGTGCGCACCAAAAAGCTTCGTCAACACGATCGTGAATCAAACGGTATAAGTCCGGCCCGGATATCATCACTAGGGAGCACCTGATTATAATCAAGGATGGCTGTATGAAGTCGAGTTGGTTGTTCTGAGATATTATTTCATTTGATAAGCGGTGGACTATTGGATTTTGTTGGTAAGTACTTGTGAAACTTGAGCAAACGTTGAAGTATTATTGATGGGTAGATTATTACACAATGGTAAATTATTACACAACGGCAAATTATTACGCAACGGCAAATTATTACGCAACGGCAAATTATTACACAACGGTTCATCTACCAAGAAGGGGCTGGATTTTGTTGATCGGTACTTTCGCAACTTGAATAACCGTTGAAGTATTATTGATGGGCAAGTTATTACACAACGGTTCATTATAGGTCTTGACCACAGAAAACAATGATCTACGCAGAAGGGGCATCTATTTCACTCCACATCAACAACTTTCCTTTAGAACTTCATTATTTGCGTTTCTTTTTGCCGTTTTAGCTACTGTTTGTCATTGGCTGTATTATTTTAGCAACATTTAACTCGTGATTTAGATAGGTACCTAGTAAGAAAAGGAAGAAGTAAAGAAGAAGTAAGTGAAAGAAACAAAAATGAACAGCTTTACGTACGTCCAATAGAATAACAAACCCATGTGACAAGGACTTTGCAGCGTTTCATAATATGAGTTCAACTTTCGTCTGCGCATGCATATTTTGGGTTTTACCAGACATAGATATGTAGTTATTTTGTTGAAAATTTTTGATTTGACGATTTATCCTCGATATTGGTTCATGTTTATTATTAAAAACGATCAGTTTTTTGGTGTTTTAAATTAAAATAGTTCCAAACCAATTTTCATCAAGAAATAGTGTTGTAACCAACTGAAAGTCATGTTTCGGGCTACGTTCAAACCGCGGGGTAAAGGGAGGACATCTCTGTGTGGCATCACTACACGTTAGTTGCAGTGGCGGCTCCTGATAGGAGCATAGGAGCATGTGCACCCCCAGCCAATAAACCAAACATAATAACCAAATTCCCCCATCCCATTTGAAGAGTAAGTCGGCTATTTACAGATAACAGGATTTTACTATTTGAATCGACGCGCGAAACCGAGCCCCACCGCCCCACTGGGCATCTGAGCCAAGAACCGATAATATTGAGAAAAACACACACACACTTGGAGCAGTTGCTCTCGTCCCCTCCCTTGACTCGTATTTCCTCATTGTTTCTGCCTGACATTTTTCGGTTTGAACGTGGCGGGCCTGTGAGATTGACCAATCAAAAGCAGCAAAAATGTTTAGCTCGGTGCACAGACTGTTGTTGCACCTCGTCAGGTTCGCTGCAGTCGCTCGAGGGCAGTATCTTTACTCCTGCATTATCATCTCTGTTATCTCAATTCGAATTCGGTTCCCTCCTGCATTATTATCTGTTATTCTCAATTTATTGGTCTTCGTTTTCGTGGTTTCGTCCGTTGTTTTCTCTATAATTTATGTTCCGTTTTTTCTGAAGTGACAAAAGTTTTAAAGCTCCTGATTACTATACCTATGACAACATCAGAAAGTGAGAGAACGTTTTCATCTTTGAAGAGAATCAAAACAGTATTACGCAATTCCATGGCAGAGGACAGATTGGTGGCGCTTTCAGTGCTGTCAATTGAGAAAGATTTGGTGAGATCCGTTCAAGATTTTAATGAGAACGTTATTGATATTTTTGCAAGTAAGAAGGAGAGGCGTGCTGATTTTATTTACAAGACCATTCATTGAAGTTACCATTTTGTTGGACATCCTAGTTACCATTTTGTGACAGATGAATATTTTATTCCTGGGTAGACACCTGATTGGTAATATCTTTGTTCCTGGGGTAGTCACCCAATTCGAGATAATATTTTCGTTCCTGTGGTAGACACCCATTGGTGTTGGTGATACATATTTTGTTCCTAGGGTAGACACCCTATTCGTGATATTTTTGTTCATGGGGTGTTATCGCCTGTTTGTGTACGATAATTTTATTTTATTTTATTTTTGTATTCCCCGTTATTTACCTCAATGATATCTAACCCCTCCCTTTCCCCATAAACCTCTCATCTCCCACCCTCCTTCCTTCCCCTCCCTGGCAAGAGTTGCTTTCACCTCCGCGTTGGTTCTTGCTGGGCAAATACACATTTCAGCTTTAATAATTACATACATTTCTTGGGTTTACTCCTTCAATGATTATTTCAGAATTTCCTCTTCCATTAGAGAACATTTTTCATGTCTATTTACGAGTATGTATTTAGTCGCGTTTGTAATTTGAAGATGAGAAAGCTTACAGGATTTATCCCATTTCCATATGGTTGAAATTTGTATTTGGCTGAGAAAAGCACCTCTCCCGTCCACTTCGCGATAGCCCCTCTTGATCTATGTGCACCCCCTGAGTTTCAGGACAGGAGCCGCCACTGGTTAGTTGGTAATTTTGGAAACCGAGTTACGTTCGTTATTTCTCCCGACTAAATGAAATTCACTCGTCGTTAGCACCGTGTAAAACTGTTAGATGGTAAAATCAGCCAATTTCAGACTCACGGTTTTGGTTTATTATTCTGTGAATAATACACCTATGTATTCGCTCAGCAAAAAATTTTTATAACAGCCCCTCAAAATTTGTTCTTTTCCGTTTCAAGGTGCGTAGATTCCAAAAACGCTGTAAAGTCCTTGTCACATGGGTTTATTATTCTATTGGAGTTCTAGAGATTTTCGTTGGCTGTTAAATGTATTGTTTCTTTCATGCGCAATAATTTTAATATCTATTTTTGATGATTTCCACCAATTTTGGTCCCCAAAACATGAAATAGGTACGCTTTTTTAGCATGAATATGCTTTAGCCGTGACCTAACTAGCCAAAAAAGCAATTTCGTAACGAAATCTGGGACGACAACATTTGTAATGATTTTCACGTACAACCGATTCGTTGCTACGGAACTTTAACTTCGCCAGTTATCATCGTACAAAAATCGTTCACCACTCGTTGGATAGCTCTCGATTTACCTAACCATATTACGTTAACCACTGCGGAGTGCGTGGCCGACAAGCTGCTGTATGAGCGTGATTGTTTAAATAATTGTTTACACACAGGTGATCATTCTCACTAACGAGGTACGTGGTACGTGGTGTGGGTGCGGGAGGGGGCGCAAAGACATAAAATGTGGGACGACAACATGGATACCGATGATACGGAACTATGTAACTGTTGCGATAATTTGTTGTGACGCGGTGATTATAAGATTCAGATTCTTACTCGACCTTGAACGCGTGGTTGATCTTATATACGAAAATCATAGGAGTTCCAGTTGTATGACCACAAAAAAAAGCTTAGGTAAGTACCTATTACACTTGCAGCATTTTTGGAAACAGTAAAAACTTACCGTTGCCTCCTTCGGTTCAGTTGTTGAACTCCTATCAACCTCCTCCTTCATTATTTTCTTTGCTCCTTTTCCCTTCCTTCTCACTCGTACTGACTCCATCGGGCAAAGTAGATTGGCGACAATTCCTCGTTTCCAAGATTCAATTTGTTGAATAATTACTGGATGAAGTATTGAAAACAAATGTGCAGCCTCACATAATGATACCCACATTTTGGTTCAGAGAAACAGCGAGGAGCACATCATGAGGCTAAAGCATATTCATGTTTTGTAATTTTAGCCAAGGGCTCTAAGTAGTACTCAGGCGAGGCGCGCAGCCTCGGGCTGAAAAGTTTCGGGACACAACTAGGGCCAAAATGGAGCATGAGTGCGAAAGAACGAATTTTTTAGACCGAAAATGAAGCCTGTAGACGTGATACGGCGGACGGCGGACGGCGTACGGTGGACGGCGGACGGACATTGCATTTTTGGAATCTACGCACCTTGCGACGGTGCCTCTTGGTTTTCTAGTGGAAGCTATTGATACCGCTCGCAAAATTAAATTTTAAATGTGAAATTATAAAATATGGAAAATAAAACCCAGCTCTCCAAACACTATAGTATGTATTTATTTAAAAGAACTAAATAACTGAAAAGGACTTCGAAAGATTAAGGAGGAAATGGCCCGGAAAATTAACTGAAGAAAATAATAATGAATTTACCTTGCTCGTCGTTTTAAGAGAAGGGTGGCAGATGCGATGGGCAGGCGTTTGCTTTGCTAGGTAGTGAGTGGTCAGCGGGGGCCCCACGAGCGTACTGATTCGCCGTGGAGGCGCCCTCGGGCTCAGCGGTCCCGAGATTGTTGATGTGCCCCCTGAATGTTTGTGGTAAGGCCTATCCCTATAGGTCTGACCATCGCATCACCCCCCCTCGTAGTATGGCATCGTAGTGCCGCTATTAAAAAGGAAATCATATTCCTATTGGGTCTCCTATTGTGAAGGTCGAATGGGGGTACATTGCCTGTCCTAGTCATGTTACAGTAAAGGTAATACATTCCTCATACATGGTTTTTGAAATCTCAATGATTGTCCAATTGTTGTTTGCAATCTTCTTGGGCATGGATGGGATGGGTCCCGGTAGCGTCGTGGTCCCTGGTGGGATGTTTCTGCAGGTGTTCTGGTTCTGCAGCAGTTGGTGGCCCCGAATGGTGAGGGGGGATGGATGAACTGTAGGGTTGCGTTGCGGCTGCGGCGCGGGGTTGCCACTTGTGGGCGTGGGTTGCGACGTCGGAGATAGGTCGATCTGTTAGACTCCCCTTTCGCCCGATCGCCCTTTGCGGTTTTATCGTTGTCGTCACCTGTGGATGGCGGTGTTGTGTAGTCGTCGGTGGGGTTGGTGATGGAGATGAGCGGATTTTGCGTGGCTCCCGGCCGCTGTGGAGTCCCCTAAGTAGGTCTCTCCGGTAAATCACGAGTCAACTGCCCAGCCCTCATGTGGCCTGCCTTCCTGTGAGCCATGTGGGGTTTGTAGTTGGCCCCATCTGTGACAGGACTGCCCACTGCAAGTGTTCTGCGTTGGAGGTAAGGAGGTATAGTGCCTCTTTGGACTATATCGGTGTAGACGTGATTGGCGGGAGACTCCACATTGATTGACGTACATAATCGATACGTACAGAATCGATGTTATCGCCCCATGCTGGCGTCGGCGTTGTGGGGTTGAATTCATCATACTTCCCCCGATAATCCCGTGCCATTTCCGTCAACTGTTTCTCCCCTTTTTTTTTAATTGTCTTGAAATCGTATTTTAGTGAGGATTTGTTTGGAGAACTGTTTTTCTTACAGATTTCTTCTCGACGTTATAGTTGTTATTTCCTGCGAGGTTGAACATATTTTTTTATTTGTGAGATATGAGCTGTTTTTACATCGTCTTGGTTTGAATCGCATTGCAGAGTGTAAGTAACATTACTGTTCCTAGATAGTATTGTATATGGGCCAGCGTATTTATATGACAACTTTTTGGTGATTGCGTGTGTCTTATTTGACAATATATACGTTTTAAGGAGTACTTTATCTTGGATGTTGTATTCTACGTATTTCCTGTTTTTGTTGTAATTGTTTCTGATTTTCTCGTGTGCTACTTGTAAATTTTTGTAAGCTTCGGTCCACATCTGCCGGACAGATGAGTGATCGTTACTTTTTGGAATGTCCCATAAAATCTCTAGTGGTGAATACACATTCCTACCCAGAAACAACATGTTTGGACTGAATCCTGTGGATTCGTGAACTGCTGAATTAAAGGCCAATTGTACGAAATCCAAATTTTCGGGCCAAGCGCATTGATCTTCAGCATGGTAAGCTGTGATCGCTTGTTTTAGATCCCTAATCCTCCTCTCACACAAATTTGCATCGGGCTGATAACGGGTGAAAAATACCTGTTTGATGCCTCGTGTGAATAAGAAGTTTGAGAAATTCCGGGATCTGAAAATACTGGCATTGTCGGACCGTAAGGTTTCCCAATAGCCGAAATTTTTGAAAACGGTATGTTTAATGGCTTGCGCTACCGACTTGGATGTTGCTTCTCTTAGTGGTATGAAGAACGTGAATCTTGTAAAGCCATCCATACACACTAAAATATACTTGAAGCGCTCCTTTCTGGAGGGTGGAAGTTCACCTGCTATATCTATGAACAAAGCTTGACCTGGATGGGTGTAAATTTGTGAAGATAGTTGACCCTTTTTTCCTGTCTGATCGTACTTAGATTTCTGGCACTCTATGCAAGCGGCAATCTGTTCCCTCAGAAATGAATATAATTTCGGAAAATGAAAAACTTCTTTTATTTTCGAGGCCGTCTTAGTTACCCCTTGATGTCCTCCCATCGGAGTTGAATGGTAATATTTGAATAAAATGTGCCTGAAACTGTCGGGAACTGCCACTTTCATACGGCCGTCATCATTTTGGAAATATAGTTTCCCCTGTTTTATTACGTAATTGTCGACTCGCTCGTTTCTTTCGAGTGAGCTAATTACTGGACCCAAAGTTGGATCGTCCTTCTGTGCCTGGAAAAAATTTTGAAAAATTTCGGGTATCTCCGTTAGAACAGCAGCTACGAGCTTTGGCTGTTCCGATTCTGACGGAAAGTTCCTCGAAAGATAGTCTGCTAAAGTGTTCGAACTCCCCTTGACGTGATGAGGTTCGAAATTAAACGACAAAATTTTTATCAGCCATCTCGCTAGTCGGCCTGAAGCATTTTGTAAATCTATAAGTGACGTTAGTGCTTTATGGTCAGTATAAAGGTGGAAACGAGTGTTGTCTATATAAATCCTGAATTTCTCTAATGCGAAGATAATGCCTGCCAATTCCATCTCAAAAGCACTGTAATTTTTTTGTTCAGCATCTTTGAATCGTCGGCTTGCAAATGCGATAGGACTAATTCGCCCGGTTTCATCAGTTTGGGTTAGAATTGCCGATACTCCTTGAGCTGAAGCATCAGTGTAAACCGAAAATTCCCTTGTGAAATCTGGGGTTCTGAGGATAGGGGGATTTGTAATTGTTTTTCTAATACTTTCCCACGCTAGTTGACACTCCTCTGTCCATACCAAATCCGAGTTCTTGCGACGCAGTTTATTAAGCGGTGCTGCCAGTATGGACAAATTCGGAAAGAACCTGCCAAAAAATTGAACACCACCCAAAAACTGGGCAATTGCGCGGGGTGTTTTTGGTATCGGGATGTTCAACAAAGCCTCTATTCTTGATTCGTCTATTGTAATAGACGAATTGCCAACTATATGACCTAGGAATTCCACAGACTGCTGTGCAAATTTAATTTTCTCTGGGTTCACTGTGAGGTTTGCTGCCCTCAACCTAGTGAGTACCTCCCTAATGTGAACGAGATGTTCGTCGTATGATTTTGAATAAATTATTAAATCATCGAGGTAATTAATAACAAATTTGTACTTTATATCTCCAAGAATTAAATCCAACAACGAATTTAAAATTTGTGATCCCGTACTCAAGCCGAATGGCACTGAATTGTAACAGAACGTTCCGATTTGAGTTTGGAATGCCGTTAGTATTTTTGATTTCTCTTCTAGACCTATTTGATGATAGGCGGAATTCAGATCCAACACAGTCAAATACCTCGCGTTGTGGAGGTATAGCATGGCACTCTCTATCGTTGGTGACGGGTACTGGATGTACCGCACCTTGGAATTTAGAATTCTGTAATCCACGACCAACCTGTGATCCTTTGAATCACAGATTCCAGTCTTCTTCGCTACTAGAAAACAGGGGGATACAAACTCTGCCTGAACACGAGAGATGACGCCTTTGTTTAATAGAGATTCTATTTTATCCTTGAGGATTTCTAATTTGGGTGGCGGAAGGTGATAAGTAACTCTTTTCGATTCCAACTTAGCTCCCTCTTTCAATTTGATTTCGTGTTGTATGGCATTCGTCAACCCTAATTCTGTTGTCAGTACGTCTTGAAATTTATTTTTAATAACCTCGAAATCCAAAGAAATTGAATTCAGTACAATCCCATCTGGCTTTTTTGATCGTAAAGGATACCTTTTCCGCGTTTGATCAAAACCAAACGTGAACCAGCTATCTGACAGGTTGAGAATCATCGTCGTGTCATGTATGATGTCACAACCCAGTATGATATCGGCTGGCAAATTAGGAATGATATAAAAATTGAACTTCCATTTGAAATTTCCTATTTGAACAGGGAGGTTTACCATACGTGTTACTTGAACACAGTTGGAGTTGCCTACTGTTATGTTTACCTTACAAGGTGATTCGACATGCGGAGTGAAGGGTTCCAGTTTTGACCATGTTTTGTCGTTAATGCACGAAAGGGTAGCCCCCGTATCTGCCAATGCTGATAAGCATGTTTTATTTATGAATATTTTTATTTCATTGTACACTTGATTCTCGTCTTTCGCTTGCATAACTTTAAAATCAAACCCCTTCCCATCACTCCGCTTATTTAGTTTTTTTTATTCTTTGGTTGGCTTTTCTTATCCTTCCCTTCCCCCACTTCCTCCGGTTTCTCAATATGGGGCACCGAATTCGAACATGATGCGTGAGAACACGGAAGAGAGTTAGGAGGTATCTGGTAGACTGGATAAGGAACCGGTGGGTAAGATAAGTACTGAGGAGACATGTAAGCCATTTGATGTGGCTGTACAAATTTTTTATTCCAATTGGGATTGTGCTTTTTAAAATTGTTTGTGGTATTGTGTTTATTCTGCTGCCCTTGCCTATCGTCGTTTTTCTGACCACCCTTATATTGATTGTATTTCATATCACCATTTCCAATGTTTTTGTTATAATTTGTTTGTTGATACGAGTGTTTCGGGTTGTTCGCACTTTGACTGTTGTTGTCTTTTCTATTTCCATTGAAGGACGAACTGTGTTGGAATTTCTGAAAACTGTTGTTGGGAAATTTTCGTTCGTAGAAGTTTTT
The DNA here is from genome assembly GCA_954871275.1 of Leptopterna dolabrata. Taxonomy (NCBI): domain Eukaryota; kingdom Metazoa; phylum Arthropoda; class Insecta; order Hemiptera; family Miridae; genus Leptopterna; species Leptopterna dolabrata. The sequence continues at coordinate 25,281,262 of OX940974.1, forward strand.
TAGATCAGAAAGGTCTTCTTGGGATTTCTTGTGTGTTTCCCTGTTATTCCTCTCTAGTTTTTCCACTTCGTTAATTAATTTATCCAAGTCTTCTAGAGTGGTCGGTATAGCTTGGAAATGAAAAAAGGATCGAGTTCGAGTACTAACTCCATCAATGACACACTGAATTAATTCGGCCGGCGTGTGGGTTTTCAAAATGAGACCGAATTTCATGATACTATCTACGTAGTCACGGAAACTTTCGTCTTGATTCTGAGGTCGCAATATATAATCCACCGTGTATTGCAATTTAATTCTCGGATTTGAGAATTCGGACAGAATTTTTTGCGATACGACATCAAACGTCAAGTTTGCATGACCGTCCGTAATAAAACGTTTTAGATGTTTACTTTCTCGTGTAGCGGCGATCCGTTTGACAATGTCAGGGAAATATTCTTCTGCCGTCAACTGGACATCGTACAGGGCCTCTAGAAAGTTTATTATCGATTCTGGATTATCAGTCCTGAATGCAGGCATCTTGGCAATCAGAGGCTCAAGATAATTAGGTATCTTGCTTGGAAGACCGAGGTTCAATACTGTCTTCGTTTCAACGCGCTCGCTGGATGAACCCCCGGGCATAGCGCCGGAAGGGTCATCGTCTGCGGCGAGAGATACGATTGTTTTGGCTAGAATGGCATCAAACTTTGCGCTCAACTGTTGTATTTGAGTATTTGAGTTCTGAACCGTGGCCTTTACCTGCTCAATACCTGATAAACCACCATCGACTTTCCCTTCCAGATTCGTAAACTTCTCCTCATTCGATTTAATCACTTGTTCTAGTTTTTGTTTCAAAAGAGCTATTTCTGTCCGAAATGTGTAGACATCCTTGAGATAGGAACAGCAGGGACCCACCCAGGCAGCTTTGCGTTCGCTACCCATTTTTCCCCAATTGACTTCGGACACTTTCGTGCATGCAACATGGGACTTCTTTTTGCAAATAACACATTCAGCAACTATCGCCGCTGATTCTAACGTCTTAAGACACACCACGCAATCCATGATGGCCTAGAGTGAAAAGTTGCCACAATAATACCTATTACGGAATCCGGGCCCAAGTAGGTGTTCTAAGTGTACCTAATTGAAAAAATAACTCCCGCTATGCGAAAATCAATCGAAATAATACTGCAATCTGCAATGGACTCAGCAGCTCTGCTACCAATTTGCGACGGTGCCTCTTGGTTTTCTAGTGGAAGCTATTGATACCGCTCGCAAAATTAAATTTTAAATGTGAAATTATAAAATATGGAAAATAAAACCCAGCTCTCCAAACACTATAGTATGTATTTATTTAAAAGAACTAAATAACTGAAAAGGACTTCGAAAGATTAAGGAGGAAATGGCCCGGAAAATTAACTGAAGAAAATAATAATGAATTTACCTTGCTCGTCGTTTTAAGAGAAGGGTGGCAGATGCGATGGGCAGGCGTTTGCTTTGCTAGGTAGTGAGTGGTCAGCGGGGGCCCCACGAGCGTACTGATTCGCCGTGGAGGCGCCCTCGGGCTCAGCGGTCCCGAGATTGTTGATGTGCCCCCTGAATGTTTGTGGTAAGGCCTATCCCTATAGGTCTGACCATCGCAACCTTGAAACGGAAAAGAAAAAACGCTGCAAAGTCCTTGTCACATGGGTTTATTATTCTAATGGACATACCTACAGAAATGTTGGCTGTTCATTTATTGTTTCTTTCATATAAAATAATCGAAATAGTGGTTTCCACCAATTGTGGCCCCCAAAACACGAATAAGGAGCTCCTCTTTTTTTTTTTTTTTAATAAATTATCTCTGATCATTGATAGTACCATTTAATCGTCTTGATCCACCTGTTGACACTTTTTCCAGTGTTATTCTACAAATTGATGGTGATTTCAGACGATTTCCCAGGTTTTTGACTCATAAAAAATCAATTTCGGGAGCTGAACATCTGGTAGAACCTCAATTTTCTATTCTTTAGTTAAAATCGACTTCATATTCGGTCTTCTCGTCCCCAAAAACATGAAAAACGATACCTCAAAAGCTCATGTTTCCAACATGTTGCTAAAACGCAAAAAGTACCTATTTTTACACACATTTTCACTCATAACACCCCTGGGTATATTCCGATCGGGCTGAAAAGTTTCGGGACACAACTAGGGCCAAAATGGAGCATGTGTGCGAAAGAACGATTTTTTTAGACCGAAAATGAAGCCTGTACACGTGATACGGCGGACGGCGTACGGCGGACGGCGGACGGCGGACGGTGGACGGCGGACGGCGGACGGTGGACGGCGGACGGCGGACGGACATTGCATTTTTGGAATCTACGCACCTTGAAACGGAAAAGGAAAAAGTTTGAGGGGGTGTTATAAAAATTTTTTGCTGAGCGAATACATAGGTGTATTATTCACAGAATAATACACCAAAATGCAATGTCCGTCCGCCGTCCGCCGTATCACGTGTACAGGCTTCATTTTCGGCCTAAAAAATCGTTCTTTCGCACACATGCTCCATTTGGGCCCTAGTTATGTCCCGAAACTTTTCAGCCCGATCGGAATATACCAAGGGGTGTTATGAGTGAAAATGTGTATACAAATAGGTACTTTTTGTGTTTTAGTATAACATGTTAGTAAAATGAGCTTTTGAGGTATCGTTTTTCACGTTTTTGGGGACGAGAAGACCGAATATGAAGTCGATTTTGACCAAGGAGTGGAAAATTGAGGTTGTATCAGATGTTCAGCTCCCAAAATTGATTTTTTATGAGTCAAAAACCTGGGAAACCGTCTGAAATCACCATCAATTTGTAGAATAACACTAGAAAAAGTGCCAACACGTGGATCAAGACGATTAAATGGTAGGTACTATCAATGGTCAAAGATAATTTGAAAAAAAAAAAAAAAAAAAGGAGCGTACCTAATTTGTGTTTTAGGGGCCAAAATTGGTGGAAACCACCAGAAATAGCTATTTCAATTATTTTATATGAAAGAAACAATAAATAAACAGCCAACGTTTCTGTAGGTATGTCCAATAGAATAATAAACCCATGTGACAAGGACTTTGCAGCGTTTTTAGCGAATTTTCGAAGAAAAGGAAGCTATTTTTTTTGGTTTTTTTTTAGATACAACCCACCTGCTAGCTAGTCATCACTCAACATTATCAAGGGTCATCAGTATCGAGCGGTAGGTTGACAAACTCGACGACCCACGTCGTCCGGACCCCCACAACATTCCACGCACTTGCCCACTCAGAACTCTGAAGTAAGGATTGTCGGAGGGGGGGGGGGGGGGGGGGGGGTCACATTATGGAGGGGTCCGCTAAATAATAATTCGTGAACCAAATTGAATGAAACCGACGTAGCGATAAAGGACGGGGCGGGGCCCGACGTCAATGAGTTGCCGTACTATCTTTAATCAAAACCCCGGCTCCTTGTCAATCTTTTCAATCGAAACTTAATTCGATCATTCAACCAATAAACTGCTAATGGAACATATTCACCCCCACACTTTCTTGTAATAACAAGCTCGGGCCTTTCCTTTGAGCGGTCCCTCTCGAAAACCTCTTGTAATTTGGATTATCCGAGTCGAAAGCGGAAGGGGCACGTAGCAGTCTATTGAGTTTCCCGGTGCCTGCGCCCGCGCTCGACTTTTCGGAAGTAACGATACGACGTTACCGGCCTTTATGAGGTCTGCGGGGTAACGACGTTACCATAAATCAAATCAGTTCCTCAATACAGGGACGGAGATATTCCGCGTACCTATCAGTCTATTGATCAGAGAGACGGAAAGGGGGAATGAGATGGAGGAACATGTTTTTCCGTAATATATAGAAAATGGTTTTAGGTATCGTTGTACATACCCTCCAAGTGCACTTAGGGACTCGCAAAGTATTGATATTGCTACTCATATGTGTGCCTACTTGAATCAAAAGCATATTCAATATTGCTCAAATAGCAAGAGAAAGCTACTGATATACTCACTGCAGAACATAACGGCTGCTGTATTACATGATGGTAAATACAGGGTGATCCGCTTATAGATGCAAAAAAACATTTGCGTAAAATTACATCAAAAATGGAGTAAAATGCCGCCAACCGCATATTTTTATCTCAATCCGTTCTCGAGATATGATTTTTTAAAGGTTTTTTTCAGGAAAACCGTGTTTTTTCCTTTTAAACTCAAATTTCTCCGCTTTACCTCATTTAATTTTACTTTTTGACCTCATTTTCGGAATCAGCGTTAAATTTTCCATACGCATGCTGTACTTTAAGTCTTGAAAAGTACCATCTAAAGACCACAACAACAGCTCAAACATTAGACGAATTTGAAAAAATAAAATTTCTGAAATTATAAAAACGTTACTACTCCTCCGAGAAAAAATCCTGGGAACTGGCAAATCTCTTGAAAACTTCTTCATTTAATAAGCTTTCCAATGGTATGGTCAACTTTGCGATTATCTTGTTTCTTTGATGAAAAATTCAAGTTTAAATGCAAGAAAACGTTAGGCACCTCAAAAGGGGGAATTTGATCAGAGGGCAGAAAAAATGTTTTTAATGGTTTTAATTGAAAAAATTGAGTCAATAATGCCAGTTTACAATTCGAAATCAGGTTTTTCGGTAACTAGGAAAGCCCGTTTTCAAAATGCCCACCGTTATTTCTTATGCATGCTCTAGCACGCTTACGCATTTGTCCCACTGTCACGTTGAATGTCAGACGTTCTTGCACCGTCACGCTTGCCTCTTGAATTCGTCTCTTTAAATCTTCAACCACTTTTGGGTTGTGTTGGTGGGTCCTAACGTTTTCTTGCATTTAAACTAATTAAATTGGCATTATTGACTCAATTTTTTCAATTAAAAACATTAAAAACTTTTTTTACATTTTTTCTACCCTCTGATCAAATTCCCCCTTTTGAGGTGCCTAACGTTTTCTTGCATTAAACTTAAATTTTTCATCAAAGAAACAAGATAATCGAAAATTTGACCATACCATTGAAAAGCTTATTGAATGAAAAAATTGTCAAGAGATTTGCCAGTTTCCAAGATTTTTTTTCGGAGGAGCAGTAACGTTTTTAAAATTTCAGAATGTTTATTTTTTCAAATTCGTCTAATGTTTGAGCTGTTGTTGTGGTCTCTAGATGGTACTTTTCAAAACTTGAAGTACACCATGCGTATGGAAAATTTAACGCTGATTCCGAAAATGAGGTCAAAAAGTAAAATTAAATGAGGTAAAGCGGAGAAATTTGAGTTTAAAAGGAAAAAACCCGGTTTTCCTGAAAAAAACCTTTAAAAAATCATATCTCGAGAACGGGTTGAGATGAAAATATGCAGTTGGCGGCATTTTACTCCATTTTTGATGTAATTTTACGCAATTTTTTTGCATCTTCGAGCGGATCACCCTGTATTACTCATGCATTTGGGTGGTTGGGGTTTTGATGTGGATTCATTTTCGCTCTTAGGCATACGTATGTTGCCAACCGGTTTCGACGAAACCATCCAGGCCCAAACAATTACCTGTCGTCTAAATTTCAGCAAATTTCGTATTGATTTCTCTGTGGGCGTTGATGATTTTAATTAAATTCTTATGGGACCATCTATGGCCTAACCTGCCACTTGTCTCCCATATTTCGGCTCATTCTTTCGGCTAGTTACGGGCTTTGCAAGGATTTGCGGATACACAGACAGACACGTAATCGAATTTGTTCAGAAAGTTCTGAAACGCAAAACACGAGTGGAAATTTTGATTAAGGAGGACAAACATTAGTTTAGCAAATTTTCAAAGAAAATGAAGCTATTGCAATGAGTCTAACATTTTGAGAACACAAATCGACTTTTTTCTTTTTTTTTTAACAGGCAAACCCGTTTCAGAGTATCCTGAATTCCTCCCTAGATTTTAACAAGAATTTTTTGAATTTTTATCATGAATCCGAGGTCAGATATCTTCTGGAGTGACACGTATATATATATACGTGTGTGTATATATTCATGATAAAAATTCAAAATTTCGCTAAAATGTCCGTATTGCCAGAAAAAAGGATGTGTTACAATATGAGCAATTTTCAAAAATTCTAAGGGAGTCAAATTGGAGTTTTTAATGGGTCAAAATCGGTAAAAAACGGCTAAAATCGCGAACAGTTGATATAAAATCACTGACAGTGGTATGGAAGGGTGACTTAAGACAGAAAAATATCATTAAAGTTTTTTAAAATACAGAATAGGTGATAAATTTGGATTATTGGTGTCAAAAACTGGTATTAAGGGCTAAAATCAATATTTATTCACCTGACGTTGTGTGGGATGATGATTCACGACGGAGGGACTACTTCGATGATAAAATATTTTTCTGAAAAAAGAGTGGGTCAAATTTGACATTAAGGGTCAAAAATCGGTAATGGCTAAAATCATGAAAAAATTATACAGCTTTGCGAATAGTGCTATGGTTTCTCGATATATCGTCTTTTTACACAGTAGCACGAATATTTCTTTGAAAATTCGCTCTTATAGCCATGCTGCATGACTGGCACTTTTTACTTGCGCGATATTTGGACAACTGCAATTTGGGTTGTTGTTGCATGCAGCTTGATGACGTTATACATTTTCTATTTTTGGAATATTCAAATTTCTCAATGCAAAAGCAATTATAGCACTCGTATTTTCAGCCATTAACTTCATACCCATAATGTGTATACTGCTGGTCAAGGTTATGATACGTTCCTCGGTTTTCGTGTCATTTACTATTAGATACTATTAGACTGGTATCATCGGCAAAAGACACTGTTTATATTCTCATCCAGATACTATTAGACTGATGACATAATTAGACTGATATCATCATCAGACTATTAGACTGATATCATCATTAGACTATTAGACTGATATCATCATTGGACTATTAGACTGATATAATCATTAGACTATTAGACTGGTATCATCGGCAAAAGACACTGCTTATATCCTCATTCAGAAGCTTATTAATGTAAGTTATAAAATAATACCGTCCCTCGCGGAATTAAAATAATAATAATAAAGCAAATCCATCAATGGAATTACAATGATAATAATAAAACATATCATCGCTGACACAATCGTTAATTTTGACAACTATTTGTGTGTGTTTTGGTGTGTGTGTGTTTATCCTGTGTACAAGATTCCGGTTTCGCAGCTCGATTTCTATTTACCTGATTCTGCTTTCCTAACCAGCTTTTAAGATCCATTATTAGGTAAATTACTATACAAAATAAGCTTATATATATTCGGATGAAAATCGTCGTTTTTAAAACATTTTCCACCTGTTCCCCTCAACGGTTTTCGTCACGACGTCAGTTGCTCTTATTACAGTCAGCCGTACGAATTTAAATTCAAAATGCTTGAAGCTGACCGGTTTCTAAAGTATGCGACTCGCGAAGCAATGCGTCCCAGAATTATTCGATTACCGGCGAAAAAAGATTTCTGCGTCAACCCAGGATTGAGTGAACGGGGATAGAGCTATCTTTAGAGGGGGCTTTTAGCTTTAGAGATCCTGGATGAACATTTCAAACTACGGGAATTTTATTTCCCGACGTACAGCCCCCCCCCCCCCCCCCCCCCTCCTGCCCTTGGTATCCCTCAATGAAATAATGTCATTACCGGCCAATATCGTGTTAGCCATCCGCTTCGGCCTCTCCGGTAGTTTGCCTCGAACTCGATAGGTTTTCCCAAACTTGTTTCACTCCGCAGTCTGCTTTTCCGAGCGTTTATTGTGGTTTTGTCTTGTAGGAAGCTCTCCTTCATAAAATACCTAATAGATGCAAAGCGGTGAACCTGCCTTGCCTTGTCGGGATTTGAATTCAAGCAGCGAGTCATATTATAGGGTTTGGGAACCCAACAGTTATTTCATAAGTCATTCGGACATGAAGTTTTGAGCTGGTTCCTAATTCACTTATAACTTCTCACACGCTTTTTACCTTAAGAAACATTCGAAAAATTAGTTCTAAATTTCAAGTGCACGAATTTTTGAAAAAAAAATTCCGATTCATTTCCGTTTTTATAAGCCCATATCAGAAAATTTAATGCAGTCTGGGGGTAAACCACGATAGGTGGTGATTCGGTGATACCATGAGCAAATCGTTCAAATTTTGATTGTAGAAAATTGAGTTTTCGATTAACTAGTAACTGCTCAACACTCGAACGAAATCAGGAGAAGTATTGAGTACGTGAATACGAACATTTGATTAGCCTCATTGGTTCTCACTAGAACTTGTTGCTGTGTATGTCGTGCGGGTTGGCATGAGATGGCCCCTTGTTGTTTTCCGAGGTCACAGTGGCAAACAATTCTCCGCTCTGATCATAAATACGACCACCTTTCTGGTTAAACACGACTGTATGGCCTTGTTCAGCAATTTTGCTTACAGATAAAATATTAACAGCAGCTTTTGGTATGAGCAGTACATAATTAACTTGCACTTCAGTACTCTCTTTTCCGGCAATGACCTCCAAGTCCACATTTCCACACACCTTAGCCGTCAGTTCACTCTGATCAACAGAACTGACTTTCACCTCCTTATCAAGAGTTTTCATGAAGGAAACATTGCTACAAGGTATGTGTGAGGAGGCACATGAATCCAGATACCAACCACTTTTGTCTTGTGAGTTGGGAAAAACATGCAATGAAGGCCTTTTTTGCTTTGTTAGTACCACTGGAGGTTTTTTCTGCAGTAGACTTTTTATTTTTATTCTTTGAAGGGCACTTGTTAGCCATATGACCATATTTATCACATGAGAAACATTTAATTTTACCTTTCTTTTTGACGTAAAGGGCTGTTTCTTCGTTGGATGTCTTTACATAAGGTGGACGAGAACTGATTTCCTGGAGAAGTTTTACCTTCATAGAATCGCCGGTGATCGCAGTTCCCGAACTTTCCAACCCCATGATCATTGGTCTGTATTCTTCAGACAGACCAGCTAACAATAACGCACCTACCCACTCGTCAGCTACCTTAAATTGAATTTCGTTCAATTTTTGTGCTATAGACAGAATGCTGTTACAGTACTCTTCAACTGACTTGCAGTTCTCAAGTCCGGTAGTGCACAGATTCCTCAACAGGCTTACCTTCCTCGTTAATCCACTATCTTCAAAGGCTTTCTGGAGCTAAATCCACGCCTCCATCGCCGAGTTAGCATTTTGAATGTGGGGATAATTTGATTTATCAACTGCCAAAATGATTTCTGATAGGGCTTTCTTGTCCTTGGTCGCGTCTATCTCTTTCGGCACCTGTCTCCCATCCTTGGTGGTAATCAAGGGCACCTCAATAACTTCCCACAGCTCCTTGATGACCAAAACGGCCTTCATAGCCATCTTCCAGGATGCGAAATTTTCGCAACCCACCAATTTTTCGATATTAGTCGAATTTGACTGAGTACACATGTTCGTTATAGACGAAGCAAGGGATCCAAGAACAAAGGAACTTGGTCACGTGGGGAACCGACACTTGAAAAACTGCTCACACTTGTTCCAAACGGAAAAAACTTTCACTTTTAGCTTCTTAACCGCGAAACTGGGCTCATAACCTAAAGAAGTTTTATTATAAAGCGAACTGGGAAGATAAATTGGAATGCGAGAGATGAGAAAGAACGAAGGATATTAACTTTTATGGCGATAACAAAAACGAAGTAGCAGGTAGAGACCGAAAACAACAAGGGGCCGTCTCATGCCAACCCCCCACGACACAGACAGCAACAAGTTCTAGTGAAAGCCAATGAGGTTAATCAAATGTTCGTATTTACGTACTCAATAAGAAGGCGGTAATTTTGTACAATTGGTCTGAACAACATGAACCTCAGAAAGTTCAGATTTTGATTATACTCTTTAAAACCCATTTGAAAATGTAAAAATTGTGTTAAAGGGGGTTTGGGTGGATACGTTTGACATAAAGTTCGCTCATATGGTAATGCTGCACGACTGGAATTTTTCAACATATTATTCTCCCTGTTTCTGAGCCAAATAAACGATTCTAACGTTGTCCGTGATTATTTCCACGTCATTTAATGGGTACCTACGTTATTAGTGCACTATCAATCCTCAACGACCACCCCACAATTTGATGGGATCTATCGACGTAGGCGATGACGATTCTTCCAATTTATTTGAAACGAACGAGCGGCAATCCGTCTCCAGTTCTTAAGTTTAGTCCTAATTGGCGCAGGATTGCTAATGGCCGGGCAAAGCCGATTACTCGGGCGCATCTCCCTCCTCAGATCCGTAAACCAAGAAGTTAATTCCGAGAACGTCCACGTGGCCAAACTCGCGCGCAGTTTCTGTTTACTGATCCGCCCAACCATCGTACCGCCTGAAATAAACGAGCAGGGGCGTGAGACTGAACTCCAGGGTCGCCTCGACTCTGAAGGGGAAAAAACTGGTTAAAGTCACCAGAAATTTGGAGGGTTAGCTAATTTTGGTTTATTATTCACTGAATAATACACCTATGTATTCGCTCAGCAAAAAATGTTTATAATACCCCCTCAAAATTTTTTCTTTTCCGTTTCAAGGTGCGTAGATTCCAAAAATGCATTGTCCGTCCGCCGTCCACCGTATCACGTGTACAGGCTTCATTTTCGGTCTGAACAATTCGTTCTTTCGCACACATGCTTCCTTTTGGGCCCTAGTTGTGTCCCGAAACTTAACAGCCCGATCGGAATATACCCAGGGGTGTTATGAGTGAAAATGTGTGTAAAAATAGGTACTTTTTGCGTTTTAGCAACATGTTGGTAACATGAGCTTTCAAGGTATCGTTTTTCATGTTTTTGGGGACTAGAAGACCGAATATGAAGTCGATTTTGACCAAAGAATAGAAAATTGAGGTTCTACCAGATGTTCAGCTCCCGAAATTGATTTTTTATGAGTCAAAAACCTGGGAAATCGTCTGAAATCACCATCAATTTGTATAATAACACTGGAAAAAGTGTCAACAGGTGGATCAAGACGATTAAATGGTACTATCAATGATCAGAGATAATTTATTTAAAAAAAAAGGAGCGTACCTTATTCGTGTTTTGGGGGCCAAAATTGGTGGAGACCACCAGAAATAGCTATTTCAATTATTTTATATGAAAGAAACAATAAATAAACAGCCAAAATTTCTGTAGGTATGTCCAATAGAATAATAGACCCATGTGACAAGGACTCTGCAGCGTTTTTTGACTTCAAATTGGACTCAAATTGACAATATGACGTTGGTTCTGTAGGCGCCATTTGGTAGTATTGAGTATAGTTGTTTAATACAGTAGAAGTCGCTTATAGTGATCGAATTGGGACCGACTGGAAACAATCACTATCCGCGACCAATCTTCATAAGCGACTTTCTTTGTGGTGATTTTAGCCATTTTTACCGACATTGGCGAATTGTGGCCCCTAACATGACCTACTTTTGATTAATTATTTTTTTGAGGAAATTGTTATTAAAATAGATAAAGTTATCTTCTGTTTCTGGTCATCATTCAATACCACTTATGGTGAATATATATAAATTTTCGGAGATTTCAGCCATTTTTACCTATTTTGTCTACTTTTGACCACCCCCCCCCCCCCCCAAAACTCAAAAACTTATCACTATAACCGACTTTTGGTTTATTATTCTGTGAATAATACACCTATGTACTCGCTCAGCAAAAAAATGTTATGACACCCCCTCGAAATTTTTTCTTTTCCGTTTCAAGGTGCATAGATTCTAAAACGCTGCAAAGTCCTTGTCACACGGGTTTATTATTCTACTGGACATACCTACCTACAGAAATGTTGGCTGTTCATTTATTGTTTCTTTTATGCGTAATAATCGAAATAGCTATTTCTGATGGTTTCCATTAATTTTGGCCCCTAAAACACAAGTTAGGTGATTTCAGACGATTTCCCACGTTTTTCACTCATAAAAAATCAATCATGGGAGCTGAACATTTGGTAGAAATCAATTTTCCACTCTTTGGTCAAAATCGACTTCATATTCGGTCTTCTCGTCCCTAAAAACATGGAAAATGATATCTCAGAAGCTCATGTTACTAACATGTTGCTAAAACGCAAAAAGTACCTATTTTTACACACATTTTCACTCATAACACCCCTGGGTATATTCCGATCGGGCTGAAAAGTTTCGGGACACAACTAGGGCCCAAATGGAGCATGTGTGCGAAAGAACGATTTTTTTAGACCGAAAATGAAGCCTGTACACGTGATACGGCGGACGGCGGACGGCGTACGGCGGCCGGCGTACGGCGGACGGACATTGCATTTTTGGAATCTACGCACCTTGAAACGGAAAAGAAAAAATTTTGAGGGGGTGTTATAAAAATCTTTTGCTGAGCGATTACATAGGTGTATTATTCACAGAATAATAAACCAAAAGCGTCAACACGTGGATCAAGACGATTAAATGGCACTATCAATGATCAAAGATAATTTGAAAAAAAGGAGCGTACCTAATTCAAGTTTTGGGGGCCAAAATTGGTGGAAACCACCAGAAATAGCTATTTCAATTATTTTACATGAACGATACAATAAATAAACAGCCAACATTTTTGTAGGTATGTCCAATAGAATAATAGACCAATGTGACAAGGACTTTGCAGCGTTTTTGATCACTATAACAGGCCAATTCCCTGTGTGTTTACATACAGCCGATCGGGACCTGACTGTTTCTATCCTTTATCCGACTTATTTCTTTAACAGCTTTTCTACTAAGCGACTTCTACTGTATTTCCATAGATATTTTTAGTTTCCTAACGCTGAAGAGGCTTATACTTACATTAACCCTAGCTGCATTTGTCATAGTTTCTGTCTTGAGATCTGTCACTTGCTGAGGTCAGTGGATCCGCTAGTTGCCCAACATTACAGAATCTGATAATTTGACTCTGGCGGCATACATCACACTGTGTCCAAGCGCCGCCAAAAATGAACTTGTAAATGGGTCTTGAGACTTGAAATGTTATGGGTATAATCGATACACGATCAACTTATTGTGCGTAGTATAATTATGGTGTCATGGAGGCACCACTATTACCAGGAAAAACATAGCTATTCTGAGACGTTATTTTTACTAGCTATTTTGAGACGTTATTTTTACTAGCTATTTTGAGAAATCATTTTCAGAGACGTTTTTTTTGGCCGTCAGTAAATTGCTAAATGTATAGGTTTCGTGCCATGAAGGATTCCGAGAGCAGAGCGACGGCAAAGGCGTTGCTAATTGCAAACATGAGCTAATTTGAACTGTCTTGAAATGTTAAGGGGACACTGGGATTCGCTGTTAGGTTTTTGGTGCCACATCGAAAACATATACTGGAGGTAAATTATTCAGATACGGGAAACAATAGGAATATTTTGTGAAATTTGCGTTGCTAGCAGGAGTGGAAGTGGATCGGTTGCTGCTTTTGACCTCGTAATCGAATTCAGCACCCTCGAAAACCTCTAATTCAATTTTCAGCTCCGAATTCCGAGTTGTTTGGCGGGAATAGGCTAAAGGAAAAACGCGTGACGTCATTAGATGTATCTCCCTCTCACTCGGTTCCCACGTGCGGAAGTGAGAGGGCAATACATACCAGATGACGTCCCACGCTGTTTCCGTCCCCCCTTTTAGCCCATTTCCGTTCATTTCCGACCCATAATATACAGACCTTTAAGGTGAGCTCTCCGTTAGACCTGCAGTTTTAAAGAATACAAAAAAATGCACGTCCATTCCTCATTCCTGTACTGAGTAGGTATCGAATATCCGCCTTAGCGAATAAATTTGACTTCACCATTTCGCATATTCGCTTAGCGTGTTTTTGAGATGCGTTCTATATAAAAGAGTTCTAGTCATGCAGCATGACCGTATGGATATGCAATTTTTCGAATTACCTAACATAGAGTCAGCCAGAATGAATCGAGGCGCATAGGACAGACTGTATTCCCATGTGACAGAGTGTAACAGCGGGGGTGGACCCTCGAGAGTCCCCCTCCTAGACCAGTGAGATTATCACCGGGAAGGGATATCGATTAGGCTTCCCCAAACCGATCCCGTCTCCCCCGGAAGAAAAAATGCATCGAGAACAGCCACACTGTTACACTCCTCCCCACATGACATACTTCTGGATAGCAGAAGTATGAGAAGGAAAAGCGGGAATGAAAAGTAGTATGAAGTTCTGGTTCAGGAAAGGATATCTGAACAACTTCAAGGTGACTATCCTCCATCATAATGGTACTACCTCAATAATATTTACTGGTGGAGAACAAAGCTCCTACATACGAGTATTGGCGGATAATGTTGTCAGAGGTTGTTGTCCAGTGAATTGTGCTCATCTGGGCAACCTCTAGGTGATCAACCTCTAGGTGATCAACCTCCATCGTTGGGATGGAACAACTATTGGGACTTGTCAATTGGGATATGGCATTAATCGCCTTCTAATGAGCTCAGTATATTTTAATTATACTGACACTCTAAAAGAGGAAAGGTGGTGGGGAAGTCAATAGATGTATGTATTATTAAAGGAACAGGTTGTTAGTAAAGGAATCCTTCTGGGAAACCTTTGGGCTTATCCTTCTGGTAAGTCCACAAAAAGTGGATGGAGCATGGTGAAGTGCTCGGCGCATACAGTGGGGGTGGACCCTCGAGAGTCCCCCTCCTAGACCAGCGAGATTATCACCGGTTAAGAAGGGATATTCGATTAGGCTTCCCCAGACCGATCCCGTCTCCCCCGGAAGAAAAAATGTATCGAGAACAGCCACACTGTTACACCCATTACCCCCACCATTAAGATCAATGCATGATGCGGGGGATCGTTGTCTCCAGTCAGTCTCCAGATCAACTATGAGGCCAACTCACTGCGCGCCACTTCTACCCAAGTGAACTATCGAATGTTTGCAATCTTCCACACCCAATAACTTGAATTTGACCCAATTTTTTACATAAATTTCTTGGCAATTGAGATACCTAGTATTTTTCTGGATCAAGTCCCGGTTCTATACATCTTTTGATGAGTTTACACTAATTTTTGGTGGGCCATTTTTAGCGATTTTTGACTTGGCGACGTGTGATATCAGAATGATTTTTACTCAACGTTTACCAAAACTATTATCAAAAACACAATCTTAAAACAACTGGACGGTGGAGTTTCTTCTGAGCTTAAGAAAAAAAAAACTTTCCTAAACAAAATAAGTGGTTAATAGGACAACCTGTATACCAATGTACCTTTTTGGCATGTGCTTAGTACAAATAGCGAAAGCCTCCATTATGCTCTACAGTTACTCGTTTAGGGGAGCTGTGTATTCGAGTTGGTTAAGGAAGTAAAAATACCCTGAAGGACTTTTAGGGCGATAACTAGGGAAAGTTGGAAGGTCGGATGATGAGAGGGATATGGAGGGGGGGGGGGGGGATTGGAAAGGGAGGGAGTGTTGTGAGAAGGGCGCATGTGTGGCTGCTTGCCAATCCAATAACGACCAATACAAGTGGAGTCATCAGAGGGCTTGTTAGAGGTTCAGCCCTCGGCGAGCGATCCGAAAGGGATAGGGTGGGGAGGGAGGAGTTACCTAGTTCCCTCAACGGTGACGGGGCAGGGCTGGTAGTGAGGGTGAGCCAAAGATACGTACGCACATCTCCAGAATTGCATGCGTAAAATTGGTGCGGGAAAGGAATAACATCAATAGTCCAGTCAACAATAGGGTTGTGGAATGCGTTGGCTGGCTAGGAAGAAATGACTTAAGGAATTTGTTTACAGTGGCCATGAGGAAAATATATGTAAATATACTAAAAGTTTTGGGATCTGCGGGGTGCGGGGGGGGGAGGGGGGGGGGGGAGTTGAACTGAGAAGATTTGGAAATGCATGGTTTGGAATAGGTTTTCGATGGATGTAAAACTCCAAAACCAATAAACAATGATTCAAAATGTGTCTACACAAGGAGATTATTACTTTCTATTACAACCTACATGTTTACTACTTCTACTTTTTCTCAAAATTGGGGACTTGGCTAGTATCGATGATAACACTGATTGTCTCAGGAGGTTAGGCGTTGTCCGTCTATTTTTTCTGTATTTGTATACATATTCTCCACCCTCACTACCGACGGTAGGGAAGCAATGTATTCGTGCAGGAGTCGAAAAAAATGTATGTCCAAAAAAACAACAAAAAAACGCTGCAAATCCCTGCACAACGGTTTATTATTTTGTACAGAATACCCTTCTGTTACAGATCACAGGTCTCCGTATAGATAACCCTTCTGTATAACATATGTACTATTCTACACATATTATGTAGATCGCGGACCCTCCGTAGGTTAGTACCTAACCCCGTACTCGTTACTAGGTACCTATCTAAATCACGAGTTAAATGTTGCTAAAATAATTCTGTCGATGACAAGCAGTAACTAAAACGGCAAAAAGAAACGCAAATAATGAAGTTCTGAAGGACAATATTGTTGATGTGGAGTGAAATAGACGCCCCTTCTGCGTAGATCACTGTTTTCTGTGGTCAGTACCTACCCTCGTGGTCGAGTATAATGAACCGTTGTGTAATAACTTGCCCATCAATAATACTTCAACGGTTGTTCAAGTCCGGTCAACAAAATCCAGCCCCTTCTTGATTGATGAACCGTTGTGTAATAATTTACCGTTGTGTAATAATTTACCGCTATGTAATAATTTACCTTTGTGTAATAATTTGCAGTTGTGTAATAATTTGCCGTTGTGTAATAATTTACCATTGTGTAATAATATACCCATCAACAATACTTCAACGTTTGTTCAAGTTGCAAAAGTACCGATCAACAAAATCCAGCCCCTTCTTGGTACATGAACCGTTGTGTAATAATTTACCGTTGTGTAATAATTTACCTTTATGAAATAATTTACCGTTTTGTAATAATTTACCGTTATTTAATAATTTGCCGTTGTTTAATAATTTACCATTGTGTAATAATTTACTCATAAATAATACTTCAACGTTTGTTCAAGTTTCAGAAGTACCTACAACAAAATCCAATAGTCCATCACTTATCAAATGAAATAATATCGCAGAACAACCAACTCGACTTCATACTGCCATCCTTGATTATAATCAGGTGCTCCCTAGTGATGATATCCCGGCCGGATTTATACCGTTTAATTCACGATCGTGTTGACGAAGCTTTTTGGTGCACACGAACGGCTGGACGTACAATGCTCCGGGTGGTCTCAAAAAATTGTTTAGCTCAAGACAAATTTAATAACGTAAAATAAACCATACCCTTCTATCGAAAGTTTTCGAGATACGGCGTTCTGAAAATGTCAACCCCTATTTTGAACCCCTTAGAGATGACTGACAGTAACGCCGAGCTTCGAGGACCAACTAGACCCCGAACGGAACCTATAACCCGAATTTCATCAATTTTGTTTCTGGGTAACTAAGAAAAGTGGCCAGTACGGCGTACGGCGGACAGACAGAAATTTTTTTATTGCATTTTCGGATTCTACATACCTTGAAACGTAAACCATCAAATTTTGAGGGGGGGTTAGAATTTTTTTTTTTTCATGCTCGATTCCAATGGTTCATTATTGAAAATAATAAACCAAAATTTTCACCCGCATTTTAAGTTTCAGACATCAAGGAACATAGACGTTTATTTGGTTCCATGTCTGTCTGTCTGCCTGCGGTCAATTCCTTGTCCCGGGCAAAACTATACGAAATAAGGTCGTAATGAGTTGAATTCGGAGGGCAGGCGCGGGTTTGGCCACAGATTGTCCAACATAAAATTCATTAAGAAAGTAATGTAACTTTCGTCTGCGCATGCGCAAACATGAAATCCTTGTAAAGCTCATAACTACCCTAGAGATCGTCAAAAAGAGCTGAAAGTTGGAGGGTAGATGCAGAATGGCACCTTGGTGGTTCCATACCGATTTCATTAAATTTGGACTTTACCATTCGGATGCGCGTGCGCAAGCACGAAATGTTTACTAATTCCTGGTAACGCCCATAACTACAAAAAAAAATCGTAGTGAGTTCAAATTTGGAGGGTAGGCGCGGGTTGAAGCACAGATGGTCCCATATCGAATTCATTGAAAAAAGTACTGTAACTTTTGTCTGCGTGTGCGCCAACATGAAATCATTTTAGAGCCCACAACTGCCCTAGAAATCGTCGTAAGAAGTCCCATAATAAAGACATTAATGAAGTACAGTAACTGCTATGAAACCGAATGCCTGGAGTCCAAATCTGCAGTGAAAAGTTGGGGTTGCTGTTTGAAAAAATGAAGTTGGTGAGCTTAGCGCATTATAGCACACCAGAATGATAGATAGCGTTTAGTCGACTGGAAAAAATTGAAAAGGGTGTGATTTTTTTTCATGAAATTTTGCATAAAATCTGAGTGTACAACAAAAAATTATGGTTTCCATTTGAAAAACAAACGATGAGCGAAATCTGCATTAAAATTCACGTCAGGTACGACCATCAACTTGTGCTAGACCTCACAGCAAATTATGCTGTAAGTTACACAAAACAAGAAAAATTAAAATTCCGTGAAAAGTTGACAAATCAATAGGTTAATGTAGTCTACAGCACCTGTTCCTAAAACATCTCTGAATTTGAGCTTCAAAGGTGGGCGCACTTTTATTTGTACCCTGATATTTGAAAGTACAGCTCGTACAGTCAGGTGCTGACTTATCTCTTTTCCAAGGAGGATCTGAATATCAGTTTTCACACAGTCGGGGACGCTTAAGAGGGCTACCATTCGATTTACCCAATCGTGCTGGTAGAGATGGGTCACACTGGAGCTCTGGTGAGTCAAACATCAGTAATAACCAAAAGGGTTATTTCCACTAGTGACAGAATTAATATTACCATACCTTCTGGAGGAGTCCTCCGGAAGGTATGGTAATATCAGTAATAATGGCTAAAAATCGGTAGGAATTCTAATAAAATCATCCAAATTGCTACAGAATGGTGGCTAACATTTCCAAACCTAATTGGACATTTTCCAAACCAAACCGGACATTTTCCAAATCAAATTGGACATTTTCCAAACCAAATTCGACATTTTCCAAAATCAAATTCGTCATTTTCCAAACCAAATTCGACACTAAAATCTTTGAATTTTGTCAATTAATTAAATTTTTTGTGACAATATTAGAATAATCGCATTGACAGAACAATTGAACTGATGGTATCACACAAAATACAGGCAATTTACAGAAAACGTGTTACCGGACATATTTATACCTATTCAGACAAATTTGATGAACTGCAAAAAACGCTGTAAAGTCCTTGTCACATGGGTTTATTATTCTATTGGACATATCTACAGAGATGTTGGCTGTTTATTTATTGTTTCTTTCATATAAAATAATTGAAATAGCTATCTCTGGTGGTTTCCACCAATTTTGACCCCCAAAACACGAATAAGGTACGTTTTTTTTGTGTTTTTTTTTAAATTATCTCTGATAATTGATAGTACCATTCAATCGTTTTGATCCACCTGTTGACACTTTTTCCAGTGTTATTCTACAAATTGATGGTGATTTCAGACGATTTCCCAGGTTTTTGACTCATAAAAAATCAATTTTGGGAGCTGAACGTCTGGTAGAACCTCAATTTTCTATTCTTTGGTCAAAATCGACTTCATATTCGGTCTTCTAGTCCCCAAAAACATGAAAAACGATACCTTAAAAGCTCATGTTACCAACATGTTGCTAAAACGCAAAAAGTACCTATTTTTACACACATTTTCACTCATAACACCCCTGGGTATATCCCGATCGGGCTGAAAAGTTTCGGGACACAACTAGGGCCCAAATGGAGCATGTGTGCGAAAGAACGACTTTTTTAGACCGAAAATGAAGCCGTTACACGTGATACGGCGGACGGCGTACGGCGGACGGCGGAGGGACATTGCATTTTGGTTTATTATTCTGTGAATAATACACATATGTATTCGCTCAGCAAAAAATTTTTTATACCACCCCCTCAAACGTTTTTCTTTTCCGTTTCAAGGTGCGTAGATTCAAAAAATGCAATGTCCGTCCGCCGTCCGCCGTACGCCGTATCACGTGTACAGGCTTCATTTTCGGTCTAAAAAAGTCGTTCTTTCGCACACATGCTCCATTTGGGCCCTAGTTGTGTCCCGAAACTTTTCAGCCCGATCGGAATATACCCAGGGGTGTTATGAGTGAAAATGTGTGTAAAAATAGGTACTTTTTGCGTTTTAACAACATGTTAGTAACATGAGCTTTTGAGGTATCTTTTTCCATGTTTTTGAGGACGAGAAGACCGAATATGAAGTCGATTTTGACCAAAGACGCGGAAATTGAGGTTTTACCAAAGGTTCAGCTCCCAAAATTGGTTTTTTATGAGTCAAAAACCTGGAAAACTGTCTGAAATCACCATAAATGTGTACAATAACATTGGAAAAAGTGTAAACAGGTGAATCAAGACCATTAAATGCCACTACCAATGATCAAAGATGATCTTTAAAAAAAAAAAAAAAAAGCGTACCTATTTCATGTTTTGGGGGCCAAAATTGGTGGAAATCATCAGAAATATCTATTTCAATCATTCCATATGAAAGAAACAATACATTTAACAGCCAACAAAAATCTCTACAACTCCAATAGAATAATAAACCCATGTGACAAGGACTTTGCAGCGTTTTTGGAATCAAAGCACCTTGAAACGGAAAAGAAAAAAGTTTGAGGGGGTGTTATAAAAATTTTTTTGCTGAGCGAATACATAGGTGTATTATTCACAGAATAATAAACCAAAAGGAAGGAAAATTAAACAAGACGGGAAAATTTCAGTGTAAAGGTTGGCCAGCTGCCGCCTTTGGTGAAAGAAGGAAAGTGTTCATAATATAGTTTGCGCAGTCGCTTCGAGTTATAGCCGCAACTCAGCGTTCAGCTGCTGCTGATAACACATGGTCTCGTGGTTCACTAAGAAAATTCCTCACTACGGACTTGATTTCTGAGAATGCACCCTCTGCAGGATTCAGCATCGGGGAATAAGGTGGAAGAAACGTTAGATTTATTCCATGCACTTGAACCGACCAGCTGTTGAATTTCGGTGGAGCGGTGTATCCTCGCATTATCCATAACCAGCACGAATTCATTATCTGTGTATTGCAGGTTTTCTTTGAGTTCTTTCAAGAAATCGCCAAGCAGTTGGGCGTTAGTAGTTCCGGATGTTGCAATTTTATAGTGAATTACTTTCTGAGTGCCAATAGCCAGGATCAGTGAGACATTTCGTCCCTTAACAGTGGGTACCGTAACCACAGCTCTATCGTATTCGCTTTTGAGCGACCCTGCGTTTGCCTCATATGCAAATTAAAGTCCGACTCATCGATAAATATTAGTCGTTCCCGGTTACGAGGCGCCGATTCATTAAAATGAAGGGCGAATTATTTTAATAGTTGTATGGTTCTGTCACAGTTCATTCTATCCAGTTCGATAGCGGCTTTTTGGTTTATTATTCTCTGAATAATACACCTATGTAATCGCTCAGCAAAACATTTTTATAACCCCCCCTCAAACTTTTTTCTTTTCCATTTCAAGGTGCGTAGATTCAAAAAATGCAATGTCCGTCCGCCGTCCGCCGTACGCCGTACGCCGTCCGCCGTATCACGTGTACAGGCTTCATTTTCGGTCTAAAAAAGTCGTTCTTTCGCACACATGCTCCATTTGGGCCCTAGTTGTGTCCCGAAACTTTTCAGCCCGATCGGAATATTCCCAGGGGTGTTGTGAGTGAAAATGTGTGTAAAAATAGGTACTTTTTGCGTCTTAGCAAGATGTTAGTAAAATGAGCTTTTGAGGTATCGTTTTCCATGTTTTTGGGGACGAGAATACCGAATATGAGGTCGATTTTGGCCAAGGAGTGGAAAATTGAGGTTGTACCAGATGTTCAGGTCCCAAAATTGATTTTGTATGAGTCAAAAACCTGCGAAATCGTCTGAAATCACCATCAGTTTGTAGAATAACACTAGAAAAAGTGTCAACACGTGGATCAAGACGATTAAATGGAACTACCAATGATCAAAGTTAATTTGAAAAAAAAGATCGTACCTACCTAATTTGTGTTTTGGGGGCCAAAATTGGTGGAAACCATCAGAAATAGTTATTTCAATTATTTCACATGAAACAAACAATAAATGTACAGCCAACATTTCTGTAGAATAATAAACCCCATGTGACAAGGACTTTGCAGCGTTTTTTAGAGTTATCCTCAACTTCCGAAGGTCGTTGTCGACCGAGGATGTACTTAACCTAATATCTTGTTCCAAGAGTTTCTCCCGGATTTTTTAAAGACTGATGCTTGGTTGTTCCTAAACTATTCCTTCAACAGCTCTAAAAACGTCTGGCGTGAGTTTGTTACTGCGTGGCCCTCCCCTCCAACTCGTTTGAGCTTCGGTTGTTTCATTGTTTAACTTTATTGAAATGTTTCTAGCAGTGGAATAATTTACTGAAGACTTACAAGCTGCCTCTTTAATGGTGAACACATCTTCATACGATGCCAGGAATAGTTTCTTCTTTTCTTGTGAAACGGTCTGATATTTCCCACGCGGGCCTGAACTTCTCCTCTCTTCAATATCGTCAGCATCTTCATCCGCACTACTGAAAAACAAATCGTTTCTTCTCCTTCGATTAACATCACCGAAAGACTCGTCGGAATCACTCAACGACGTGGCACACAATAACCAACTGCTAGTGACGTTTCGATACTTGCGATATTTACTGATATCGATACTTTCTTTCGATATTTCCGATATTTGTATCCGATACTTCGTGATCGATATTATACTGATATCGATAAATACTATGCAGTATCAAAACGATATTTATGTACCTAAGTTAATAAAGTATAAACTTACCAAGGATGGTAGGCCTGAACTATCGCCTACCTACCTCTATCGGAATCGGCAATTAAAAGTTTCAATATTCCTTATATAACTCCACACGAACTGAGCGAATTTGTAGAAATGTACGTTTTCGAATATTCTGACGAATTTCTAATTATATTGCCTCTTTTATTTTAAATATCGAAAATCGAGCGAAGGTCCCTCCTTGAGAATGGTTTTCTTAATTCGATCCATCTATGCAATTACCAAATATCTCAAATTTTATACCGTTTTCAACTGGGCAAAGTTTCAAAATTTCATGAAATTTTTTATCGAATTTCAAAATTTCAAAACAAGTCCCTCCTAGCATTTTCTCTGCTGATTAGATCCCCACCGATAGAATTTCAAAATTACCAAATTACAAGGCATAGCAAAAGGGCAAAGTTTCGATTGTGAATATGCATACAACTTCAGGGCAGTTAAATGTAAAGGTAGCAAGGATGGAATCTAATAAATTTTTATGTAAACTAGGTAATTAAAGTAGGTATGTAAATACTACAAAATACCAGTGAATAAATTACAATATTAAAAACATTCAAACCCTTGCATAAATTACTCACAGTACACACTCATGTTCGTGCAACCTTTCTGTGATTTATTTGTTGTTGTGAAATTTGATCAAGGTAAATATGGTCTTCAATAATAATTAAAACTCTACATAAATGATGACACCTACTCACCTACTCTCTAAAGCATAATACAAGTCATTATCATCATCTTCCAATATACTGGAGGCGTTCACAATTAAATTGACGATGATTTACGATTCTGAATTAGTATCAGAAAGAGGGAGAACAAAACAAAACTGAAAACAACTTTTTTAAATTCGGTATTGAAGTATCGAATGATACTCTCGGTATCGAATACTTTCTGTCGATATTATATCGTTATCAGTACCAAGCTTTCGATATCGTTTCGATACCATTTACCCGATAAATGGAAGTATCGAAACGTCACTACCAACTGCGTTCATCTACATGTATCCATTGAGGAGACATTATACGATACACCGGGCCACTTGGAACAGTAGGTATCACTTCTTTGTGATGCATTCATTCAAATAATTCCAGTGTACTTTCCGCACTGCCGTTTTGCATTAGAGGTGTGTAAACCCAGTTCACCTGAGTGAGTTGACTCCCAGCAGGTCACTCAATTCGAAGACAAGTTCAGTTGGAGAAGGTCACCAGTTCACTTTGTCCACAGGTAGCGTGCGAGCGGGACCTGCGACCTGCTAGGAATTTCTCAGTAGGTACGGGCCAACTCTAGCCTCATTTATTAACATTTTTCTGCTGAATTCATAGAATTATCTAAAGAGAAGCTTTAGTAAAAAATTTTATTCATATAAATATTGTTTAAAGCTTACCTAGTAAGGTTAAGTAGGAGAATCAATAAAAGTACTACGACCATTTTCTCAAAAAGAAAAAATAGGTAGGTACCTATATTTTTCAATAACGAAATTAGGAAAATAACAAAAATCACATATTTTTGGGGACTACAAATGAAATACACATCACAGGATAGTTGCTTTATGAAAATGACTCTTTACAAAAAATGAAATTTCAGTTAGAAAAGTATGAAAAATCACAGAAACCTTCGAGATCATAATACACAAAATACGCATGTACTCCACAATAACAAATATTAATAATGCACATTTTTCCACAGGTTCTCGTACATACCTATAAATTCACATGTTATGGTTCAAAAATAATATTTTAGACAAATTATTGAACGCAAACGGCTTCTCTTTTCATTTTTTATGTTGCCTGCTTTAGAAAAAATACGCTCACAAGGAACAGAACTGGCAGGGATACACAATCTTTTCAAAATCAATTTAAACATAATTGGATAAATGTCTTTCCTCTGGCTCCACCACAAAAGTGGATTTTTCTCGCGTGAGATAAGGGCGAACTGAACTGTCAAAAGGAACGGCGATCTGGTGACCTGCTACCTGCTCCGGTTGGTGGGACGGAAGGGCCCGAGACTCGGGGGAAACCTTAGTGAACGGCGAACGGGTGAACTGCGAAATTCCCTCTGCAGGTCATTTGGGACCAGATCACTTGAAAGAGAAGGTCTTTGAGACAAGGTCACTCATGACCGACTCATCTCTATTTTGCATTGCTGAAATGCCCGGAATTGAACTTAATTTTTTAGTGTCGAATTTGGTTTGGAAAATGTCGAATTTGATTTGGAAAATGTCCCGTTTGGTATGGATCATGTCCAATTAGATTTGGAAATGCTATATATAAAGAGTTTTTCAATCGTCAAAATATTTTGACCGCAAAAAATGGGTTACATTCAAGTTTTTAGGGATCAAAAATCGGGGGAAATGCCATCAACCACCGGAAATGGATATAAATTTATTGTTTATTGTAAATTACACAGGCAATTTACCGGAAATGGTCCTGATAATTATAATAATACTGATGCGGATTCGTTAGACATTTATTCGGTTTGTACAATTGCCCCACGATTCACAGAAGCAAATCTGTTTCAGGTCAGTGGAAACGTTGGTGATCCAAGAAGCGAGTGCTACTCCATCATCCCCCAGGCAGCGATGGCAGCGGCTTTCCTGACCTACCCCACTTCGTATATACACAAATCGCCATCGGATTCTTTCTTCCTCTCTGGACATAGTAAGTAGGTATTCGATCTCGAAGGAATTCAAAATCATTTACTTACCCTGGTAGAACTTGCCTAGATCCAACATGTATATGGAAGCAACTAACTCTCTTTCATGAGTGTTTGCATGATTAACAGCTAATTCCCTCTCATTTGTCCTTTTGCAAGCTCTATTTGATCATTCTAGGCACAACATATATCTCGAACCGAGAGTAAAAAACCCATGTTTCGCCCTACAACCAGTAAAGGTAAATGCAAGAATCTTTGTCGGCCTTCCAGTGAACGTGCCCCTTAATGTTATCAATGAACAATACTATTGCTAGGCTAGGGATGTGGCGTTCAGCACTGAACGGATCCGAACTGAACGGATCTTTCAGTTGAACGTATCCCAACTGAACGGGTTCCCAAAGAGTTGCCGTTCACCAGTTCATGAACTCCCTCTTGTGACGTCCTCACTAATCGTACCTTCATCCGATCCCACCCCTTCTCCGTTCTCCTTGTCACCACCCGTTCTCAACTCCTTTACCCTTCCCCTCACCGCTCCTCTCTTTCTGCCCTTCCCTTCAACCCTTACCGTTCTTTCGCCCCTTCCCTTATCCCTTGAGCTGAGAGTTGACTGACCAGTTCATCAACTCCACGGAATAACAGAATCAAGTTCAACTCCTTCCCTTCCCTTCTTCACTCTTCACGTTCTCTTCACCCTCCCTACACCCCTTACAGTTCACATCACCCCTCCCTACACCCCTTACCATCACATCACCCTCCCTTCACCGGTAGGGCGGTAGGGGGGGGGGGGGGGTTAGAAACCTTGGCGGATTCTACCTGAACGGGCTTTGGAGGATCAAACTTGAAAGTGAAGAACTGAAGAACGGTGAACGGATCCCAAAGAACTGATCCCAGAAAAGAGTGAACTGGTGGGAGTTAACTCCCGGAATTGAACGGATCTTACACATCCCTATTGCTAGCGTGATGAACTTGGATGTTGAATCTGAAAACTTATTGAATTTCAATCGCTACACACAAGGTACCTACCGATACATTTAATTAGTGGTAAGAAAATAAAACTGTACTAGGTCAAGTTATGATTATTTACACCTAACTTGGACCTTCTGATGTCTAATATGTCATCGGCGATATTACCATGACGTACATACAAAATCGCTACATGGAATTTTTTACCAGCACCAAGTGTAAAATGAATGTTGTCAAATGGTCCCTCAAATTAGTTTGAGCCAAATCAGTCCAGCTCTCGAAAAGGTAATGAGAGGTAATGAGGATATGACTAATCCTGGAGGTACTTAGTCCAACCGCGACTGGAACGAAGCGCGGGTGAAATGGGTCATTCTATAAACCGCCTGAAACCCAGTATAGGAACATGCTTTTAGCAAGACAGCATGAGGTGGTAAGATGAATGGATCCATCGATGATCGCGCTTTAACCTTCAGATATTTGGGAACTCCGCTCACTGAGGATAACAGCATGAAGGAGGAAATCAGGGCTCGGATTGCAGCTGGCAATCGATGCTATTACATATTCCCTTGGAAGAGTGTTCCGAGCCCGAGCCCTCAGCAGAAATCTGAAACATTCGGTCTACAGAACGGTGGTGAGGCCGGTGATACTATGTGACTCGGAAACGTGGACCATGACTTGTGCTGACGAAGAATTTCTAAGAAGGTTTGAAAGAAAAATAATTCGTAAGATGTTTGGCGTAACTGGCAGCTGGAGCACAAATAATGAGCTCCGTAACTTGTATGGAAAACCAGATATTGAAGGCGAAATTAAAGTAAACCGGATCAGATGGACTGGCCACGTGGAGAGAACTGGCGTGGACCGAGCCGTGAAGAGTGTTCCAGGGAAAGCCAGGAGGCCGCCGACCAAGAGGCAGACCTAGAAAAAGTTGGGCGACGTCGAGGATGACCTGCGGGGAGTCGGAGCAGGCAGACAGAGGTTCAGAGCATAGGATCGCGATGACTGGCGGACTATTGTTGAGGAGGCCAGGGCCTTACACGGGCAATATCGCCAAGGAGTAGTCACAGTATGACATTAGAAAGGTCCTTGAAGAGTGTTGGCATCTGTACCGTCAAATCGCCAAGTAAGTAAGTAAGTTTTAAAACCAAGGGCTAGTTGGTGTCAAACGTGCTCAAGGAATGTTTCAAGTTCATCATATTATCATTTCTGAAAAAACGGTTGTTTTAATTTCATTTCATGTCAATATCTCGATACACACCTCAGTCATTTTACCGACGATATGAGTAGATAAATGTGAAACAAGGCTAGTATAAAGTAAACTACTAACAATCTGCTTGATTCTGGTAGGAGGACAAAACTTTTATTACACCGACCTTTGCAAACATGTGTGCCGAACTACAATAGTGATTTTCGTAACTACCTTCGACCTATATCATATTCAAGTGTTGGATCAACACTGGATTTGATATTATAGGTACTGGATTTGATATTAGTCTTTGGTAGTATGTAAAGAGCAAAACTCAGACCTAACCTAGAAAGTTATTTTAAAGTAGGTGCCTATGTAAAAGCACATTTATGGGTAGGTACTTTACGTTCCCATGAGCCGTGTGAAATGAGCAGTGGAACGTCCTTAATGCAATTTTCAAGAAAGGTTGAGAACGAGAAATAATACGAGAGAGAACGAGAAATAAACGAACAATGCAAGAACAACCTTTTCTTTTGGAATGTTTTTTCAATTTTATTTGACGTAATAAGCCCAATGTAGGTACTTACCGTAGGTAACTAGGTAGGTAAATTAGTGACTTAATAATTTATGGCAGTGATGTCATAAAAACATTTTAAACGTTAAAATTACTTGATTGGTAAGTAGTTAGGAAGTTAGTGACATAGAAGACATAAGTGATATAGTCTATTTCACTTTGGGTAGTTATCTACTTTTTAGAATCGCATTTCACCACATATGTAGTTGTTACCTACCGTATTTTTTCGTGCGCTTATGAATTTTGGATAATAATGTCAGGCATTGTGACGCTCGAATTCCTTGCTTGGGAATTGAAATTCTACAAGAAAGGGAACAGAGGCATCGCCCTCGGTTTGAAAGAAGAGTGCTACGAGATGGGCAAAATCCTTATTCCCTTGATCCCTGCATGTTTAGAAAAACCTTTAGGATAAGTCGACACTTGGCCATGAACCGAAATTCGACCATTGCTCCAATGCTCCGGATTGATTGGATTATCCCCTGAAATCCAGGCACGTGCCTACCTAATTTTGCTGTAGATATCGATCCCCTATACGTTTCCTTTAATAAATGCAAGTGACCTTAATAGGTTGTTAATTAATTAGAAAATATAGGATTTTGAAAATAACGTAAACGTAGGTAGTTATTCATTCACTTGCATATTTATCAGAATTTCCGAGTAGGTACCAATTATCTATACGTATAATAAAACAGTGTCTGTTTGTTTGTTTGTTTGTTTGTCTCGGCATCAATTGAGAACGGCTGAACGTAGAAAGTTGCGGCTGGTACCATTTGACGCAGAATTTATCTGGGAAGGTTTATGAAAAATTCGCATTTGAATCTGTCCATCCGTTGAAACGCTATGAATGAAATACTACTAAAAAACGTGTTATAATCACTTCTATGAGGACGTTTATGCTTATAATAACTTTGAACGGTTGGACGTAAATCCGATTGTAATTAGATTCTGGATTCAGCTCGACGAGTACATTCAAGTGGTACTTCAATCAGGATGTTAGTGGGAGGGGGGTACAGGTTATGAGAGGGGGGGGGGGGGGGTCTACAGAAATTTCAAAACTACTTGACCAATTGGAGTGCAACTTTGAGAATTTGTTGTGTGAACATTGAGGAATGTTTCTAACCAGGTAGGGAGGGTTCATAGGATACGGGTGGGGGGGGGGGGGTTAAAGGCAGTTAGGGTTGGCATTGGGGAAGGTTTCTGATCAGTTGTGGAGGGGGGGATACAGGGGGTGTCTGTTCTACCGTTGCGAAGCGCGGGTACACAGCTAGTAAAACATATATTTCAACAAAATCATACATGAATTTATACAAATAAATTTTACACAATACATATTTCATTTAAGCTAAAAACGGTAAAAAGTTTATTAATACCACAAGACGATACAACAAATTGAAATCAAAACCTATCCCAAGTGTCAAGTGATCCCAAACTGCAATTTTTGGCTTCAAAGGTGTGAGCATTTATTTCGGCCACCGAGTGAATTCGGGGGATTCAAAACACAATCACTGACTCCGGCGCACACACACACTCTTCAATTCACTTCATCACTGCTTATCACCATGGAAACGGAATGAGTTCCAGTCGATTGCTCGCCCTAGACTCAGATTTCGTGAGACAAGCTAACGACGTCGGAATCTCATTCTGCAACGACAATTTGTTATTCAAGTTCGGTATCACAAGTTTCTGAATACCAATTTCGCTATCCGGGTGTCGTTACACGAGAGGGATAGCGACACCGACTCCATACCGACAATAAGGTAGCGAGTTGCAGAATCGCGCTACAGGGCCTTACACGGGCAATAGCGCCAAGGAGTGACATTAGAAAGGTCCTTGAAGAGTGTTGGCATCTGTACCGTCAAATCGCCAAGTAAGTAAGTAAGTTTTAAAACCAAGGGTTAGTTAGTGTCAAACGGGTTCAAGGAATGTTTCAAGTTCATCATACTATCATTTCTGAAAAAACGGTTGTTTTAATTTCATTTCATGTCAATATCTCGATACACACCTCAGTCATTTTACCGACGGTATGAGTAGATAAATGTGAAACAAGGCTAGTATAAAGTAAACTACTAACAATCTGCTTGATTCTGATAGGAGGACAAAACTTTTATTACACCGACCTTTGCAAACATGTGTGCCTAACTACAATAGTGATATTCGTAACTACCTTCGACCTATATCATATTCAAGTGTTGGACCAACACTGTATTTGGTATTATAGGTACTGGATTTGATAGTAGTCTTTGGTAGTATGTAAAGAGCAAAACTCAGACCTAACCTAGAAAGTTATTTTTAAGTAGGTGCCTATGTAAAAGCACATTTATGTGTACTTTACGTTCCCATGAGCATTACCGTGTGAAATGACAAATGGAACGCCCTTAATGCAATTAGCGAATTTTCGAAGAAAAGGAAGCTATTGTTCTCGGTCCAAAATTTTTAAAACTCGAATTTCCGAAAGATTTTTATAACAAAATCCGTTTCAGACCATCCTGAATTCACTGCCGAAAGACACAAAAAATTATATATATATATATATATATATATATATATATATATATATATATATATATATATATATATATATATATATATATATATATATGTCATTCCAGACGATAACTCTCGAAAGAATTGAGATAAAAAGTTCAAATTTACACGAAAAATCTGTCTTGGCAATCGACAGGCTAAGTTCGTAGATGGGCAGAATCGGGTCACTCTAAGGGGGAATTTTGGGAAGTTTTAGGGGGGGAAAATTACCCATAAATTCCCAAAATGAAACAGTCTGACAAGTGACACCTCATTTTAAAGGTTTTTGTACGCTGAACACGATGGTGAAATCAGAATTGCGATATCTCATTCCGTTCTCAAACTGGAGCACTTTGAAGATGAAGGAACGTGGTTATTTCTTGAGATGTTCTTCCTGGTTCGTCTGCTCTGATCTGATAACGGAATGGGATATCGCAATTCTGACTTCACCATCGTGTTCAGCGTTGGAAAATCTACAAACCGAGGTGTTACTCGGCAAAAAATGGAACAACAAATTTGTTACATATATCCCAAACATCACATTTTACATAAAATCAGTTATTTCTTCGAGAATTCGCTCTTATAGCCATGCTGCATGACTGTTTTCAAGTAAGGTTGAGAACGAGAAATAATACGAGAGAGAACGAGAAATAAACGAACAATGCAAGAACATGAGATAATGTCTCGATGTATGAGAATGGTAGACTATTTGTGTTGAGAACTGGAATAAGAACATGGATACGGGGCACACGATATCTGAATGGTTGAAGCTGCGTGTCTGTGTAAATATCGGTTGCCAAGAAGATAAAAATCAACGATTCGATCTGGACATTACGACCTAAAGAGTACTTGGATTCGTAGTATTTACCGCATTTTTGAAGGCTAATGAAATTATGGCGCTACGGCGCACGAAGCCTACCCCTCCTTCAAGACTGAACCGTGTTGAAGGTGGGTATAACCACTGCGCCGTGCCATACAGTGGGCAAAAACCGTATAGGTACAGGTACCCATAATATTCTAAATTGATTTTGATCCATCGTGGCCACTACCTAATGATTTTTAAGTGAATTTTCAAAGAAAATACGCCATTTCAACGAGTCCACCGTTTTTCCAACATTTTAAACTAGTCTAAACGTTTTTAAACATTTATTTAATTTTTATTAAATAAATGTTTAAAAACCTTTTTGGGTCAGTTACGTTTCTGATTATTCAGAATGCATCCCTAGAGTTCACCTTTTGCTTCCACAATACCGAAGGTAAGGAAGCCTTGGATTCGTGATTGAGTAAAAAAATGTATGTCCTCCAAAATGAAAAAGTCCACTACCATTTTGCGTTTCAGATTTCGAGGAACATTTTTGGTTCAGTGTCTGTCTGTCTGTGGTAATTCCCTGTAACGCCCATAACCCCGAAATAATTGTTGAAATGGGCTAAAATTTGGAGGGCAGGTGCGGGTTGGGTCACAGATGGTCCCACACCAAAATCATTGGAAAAGTACCGTCACTTTCGTCTGCGCATGCGCAAACGTGAAATACTCGGAACGCTCATAACTACCCTAAATACGTTGAAATGAGTTCAACTTGGAGGGTCGATGAGGAATAATACTTTGATGGTTCCAAATGAATTTCGATGGAATCGTAATCTAACTTTCGTCTACGCATGCACGAACATGAAATGTTGACCGTTTCCTTGTAACGCTTCTAACTACGCGAAAAATAGTCGTAGAGAGCTGAAATTTGAGGGTACGAGAGGGTTGGATCGCAGATGATCGCTTCTCAAAATCGTAGAAATAGTTTCGTCTGCGCATGCGCAAACGTGTAATAATTTAAACGCCGATAACTACCTTAAGTATAGTTGAAATGAGTTCAGATTTGGAGGATCGAACAGGAATAATACTTTGATAGTTCCACCTGAATTTCATAGGAATCGTACTGTTACTTTCTTCTGCGCATGCGTAAACATGAAATGTTGACCTTTTCCTTCTAACGCTTCTAACTACGCGAAAAATAGTCTTAGAGAGCTGAAATTTTGAGTGTAAACGCGGGCTGGATCGCAGATGGTCCCGTATCAAAACGAACCTACCCAACTATTCTATAGGTTCATATGATTCAAGTGAGGAAGCTATACTGCCTACTCGAATTGGCAGACGTTTTTCATATGAATGAGTATTTGTATTTCGGGATATGCCCGCCTAAAACCTATCGCATATCCCGAAATGTATATAAATATGTTTTTAATTTTGTAAATAGGCACACGCCACTCCTGACGATATCTCAACTTTCTTGCTTCGGAGTCTACCAGCGGATCTACTTTCGGGAGGGCAAAAGTTTTTGTCCTCCAAAATCAAAATTTCCACTCCCTTCTGGTGTTTTAGGCCTTTCCGAACAGATTTGGTTCAGTTTCTGTCTGCGCGCTCTTGGATGGCCCTTTATGAATTTCATCAAAATCGGACCGTAAATTTTGTCTGCGCATGCGCACACAATAGGAACCCTAGCCATGCGCATAACTCCTGTACTGTTCCACTCAACCGAGTGTGATGCGATTCTCTTTATCATATAAACACAGACTTGTTTTTATGTTTTTTTATAGATGGCTGTGATTTATTGACAAATAGCACTTTTACTCGTCTCTCTATATATCTACCAGTAATAACGACTACTAACATGCAGTCGATATTACTTCAAACTGATTTAATTTTATGTATGGATTAATAGCAGTGGTTTTTGTGTCGAAATAGTCGTTGACATCATGTAATGGTTATGAGGAAGCTGGCTGGCGCCCATAAGAGCGAATCCCCTGTTAATCCGGGAGCCAAAAGAGCGAACATTCGTTTGCGAAAGCAGTGGGACGAACATTCCCAAAATGCGACACCACTGAGTTCTGTTCCCCTAAATCATGAGGGTAATGAACCGCAAGATCAACTGTTTTATCAAGACGGACGTTTTCCAGTACTTTTCTTTGAAGTCTGCCTTATGGAGAAAATAAGTTCGACTGGAAAATGAGCTAAAATAATGTCATTTACTTAATGAGAATAAATAGATTTTTGAGTATCCTCTCCTAAGTTCATAATTTAAGAATCCATGTATGAGAGGAGGAGACTGTTTTCACGCGCAGTGAGTGTCATCATTCAATTAAGTGTGAAAAAAGACCTACCTGCATAAAAATCAACATCCAAATCCTCAAATTATGGAACCTCTGCGGTACGAAAATACCTCCATGTCGTATAAAATTCTACATTTTTTTGCATCCGTAAGTTCTTTTCTCTTCCTAAAAACGTAATAAAAATAAACAATGACCGTTGGAATGTTGACTAACACGTTTTATTTTTTCCTTCGACAAGAACGGTGGGGTATACTGAAATAATGGCTTAAAATGCTAATGAAGTTCTTCAAATACGTTGTATTTGATAAAATATGGACTTCATGGTCACAAAAGTTTTTTTAATTGCAGCTTAATTTAGTTTCGACTGCTTATTAAAAATAGTAAAAAAACGCGGGGTTTTAAGAGGAAAATATTTTCGTACTCGTAAACAAAAAGTTGTTTGGAGAGCTTTTCTGTTACAAATTAGTCGTAGAACCGATTTCTGAGGTGTCTAGCTCCTATAGCTCTTGCTCTCCCTGTATACCTTAATGTCCAGGGATCTACTGGAGAATGACGTAGGTATACTCCTTTGCCCTTCAAGTTTTGAAGTTTCGCATCGAGGAGCTTATTGGGTCCCCATCAATGAAGAATGGACAAGCGTTTTTTAATTCTTTCATGTTGATGTCTAACGGAAGGGTTTCCAAAAAGGTGCTGTATGAATGGGTCGGAAACGAACGGAAGTGAGTAAAAAACGCTGCAATGTCCTTGTCACATGGGTTTATTATTCTATTGGACATCTACAGAAATGTTGGCTGTTCATTTATTGTTTCTTTCATGTGAAATAATTGAAATAGCTATTTCTGATGGTTTCCACCAATTTTGGCCCCCAAAACACAAATTAGGTAGGTACGCTCCTTTTAATTTTTTTTTTTTTCAAATTATCTTTGCTCATTGGTAGTACCATTTAATCGTCTTGATCCACGAGTCGACACTTTTTCTAGTGTTATTATACAAATTGATGGTGATTTCAGACGATTTTCCAGGTTTTTGCTTCATAAAAAATCAGTTTTGGCAGATGAACCTTTGGTAGAATCTCAATTTTCCACTCTTTGGTCAAAATCGACTTCATATTCGGCCTTCTCGTCCCCAAAAACATGGAAAAAGATACCTCAACAGCTCATGTTACTAACATGTTACTTACTAAAACACAAAAAGTACCTATTTTGGTTTATTATTCTGTGAATAATACACATATGTATTCGCTCGGCAAAAAATTTTTATAACACCCCCTCACACTTTTTTCTTTTCCGTTTCAAGGTGCATAGATTCCAAAAATGCAATGTCCGTCCGCCGTCCGCCGTATCACGTGTACAGGCTTCATTTTAGATCTAAAAAAAGTCGTTCTTTCGCACACATGCTCCATTTGGGCCCTAGTTGTGTCCCGAAACTTTTCAGCCCGATCGGAATATACCCAGGGGTGTTATGAGTGAAAATGTGTGTAAAAATAGGTACTTTTTGCGTTTTAGCAACATGTCAGTAACATGAGCTTTTAAGGTATCGTTTTTCATGTTTTTGGGGACGAGAAGACCGAATATGAAGTCGATTTTGACCAAAGAGTGGAAAATTGAGGTTCTGCCAGATGTTCAGCTCCCGAAATTGATTTTTTATGAGTCAAAAACCTGGAAAACTGTCTGAAATCACCATCAATGTGTATACTAACATTAGAAAAAGTGTAAACAGCTGAATCAAGATCATTAACTCGCACTACCAATGATCAATGATGATCTGGGGGGAAAAAAAAGTGTACCTATTTCATGTTTTGGGGGCCAAAATTGGTGGAAATCATCAGGAATAGCTAATTCAATCATTCCACATGAAAGAAACAATAAATTTAACTGCCAACAAGAATCTCTAGAACTCCAATAGAATAATAAACCCATGTGACAAGGACTTTGCAGCGTTTTTATACACATTTTCACTCATAACACCCCTGGGTATATTCCGATCGGGCTGAAAAGTTACGGGACACAACTAGGGCCCAAATGGAGCATGTGTGCGAAAGAACGATTTTTTTAAACCGAAAATGAAGCCTGTACACGTGATACGGCGGACGGCGTACGGCGGACGGCGGACGGACATTGCCTCTTTGGAATATACGCACCTTGAAACGGAAAAGAAGAAAGTTTGAGGGGGTGTTATAAAAATTTTTTGCTGAGCGAATACATAGGTGTATTATTCACAGAATAATAAACCAAAAGGGGGAGGGGAAAGCGAGCTACGTCATCTGGTATGTTTGTACTGCCCTCTCGCTCCAGCACGTGGGAGCTGAGTGAGAGGGAGATACATACCAGATGATGTCACGCGTTTTTTCTTTAGCGTATATTCCCGCCGAAGTACTCGGATTTCGGTGCTGAAAAACAGCACTGTAATTCTTTGCGGAATATGTTATCATTTAAGCGAACACTCCAGAGGAATTGCAGAAGACGATCGATGCAATACTGGAATGCAATACTCGAAACTCTGGAACTTGACAATTAATTTAGAGAAGACAAGCGTCTTGGTTTTTAAGGGAAGAAGAGGAATGCTCAGTCAAAGAGAGCAATTGAGGTTGGGAGATCAACCAATCCCAGTATCAAAAAAGTATAAATATTTAGGGATTGGCTCTACTTTGATCTTTCCTGGAAGCCCCATTTCAAGGAGAAGGTAGTGGTTTCCAAGTATGCTATGACCTCTGCTTGGAATAATCTGACTGGATCGGAAAAGTTACCTCTTTAAGTGTAACTTAAAGTGTTCCTCGGTGATCCAGGCAACCACTGGGTACGGGGCTCAAGTCTGGGGGGGTTGCTCCAGGATGGATCAGGTGAAAAAAATCCAAAGTGTGCCGTAAAACACGCCTACGTGCTGTACCGGGAAACGGGGTTTTTCACACACTCTTAAATTATGTGCGGACTATCTTCTAAAAGTTCTCGGACAACCAGCGCACCGATTTACCCGAAATAGTGCCGCGGTAGTATTGGAAAAGAACTTTGTAGATTGTAGATGGGAGGGACTTCGGTCAAGTTAAAATGATTTTTCGAGCGAGATGCCAGGTCCTCAATCTAAACCATAAACCGTGGATACAGGGAAATGTGAACCTGTGTTCACTGTGCAGTATGAGAGAAAATGAAACGGTGGAACATTTCATAGGACGCTGCCTAATACTTAGAAACTTTAGGATGTCGTACCTAGGGAAATCAAGTCTCTCACACGAGGAAGTCTTGTATTATTCAACTGGGGCAGACTGGAGTTTATTGGCGCGATACATGAAAGCAGCGTGGAGCTATAGATAGTATCTTGTATCCCAATTCATCTACAATAACAACGGATAAATCACTAAGATTAAGATAATGGCAAAAAAAATTGTGATGGGTAATGTAAGATAAATGTGTTATAGGTAACATGTTATTAAAAAAATAGATATATATGGTAAAAAAATAGGTAAATGTTATAAAATTATGTAAAACCTATGTTACGGGGTGGGGAGGTCTGGTAGAGCAAAGATGGTTTTGATCGGGGTTTTTCCCCCATTTCGGAGAGAAACCCCCAAAACCACCCTCGCTAAACCCATCCACCCTGCCGCACTCCTATTTTTCCCTGAATCACAGGAATTGAAAGCGAATTTCAAACTATAGCAGGTTAAAGAATATAAATCCGAGGGGGAATAAAACTAATTATCTTTACCTTAATAACTAGAAGGGGGCGTTCCACCAACTGTTTCCCTCCCATGAATGAGAAAAGAAACAGTGAATAAAAAGAATAATTTTTCATTTATACAGAAAAATCAAGGTAGAGCTACTCTTAATACACCAACCCAAAACTCAAGAAGCAAGTGACTCCCATACCATCGTCGGTCTCGCAATTTCGCCAAACTCATCTTGTCGCAATTGTTTACAGTGTACCTACTTCAAGTTTCTACATTTCCAATCTAAATTAGGTGATTAGTCGACTATGTGCCAATAAGTTGATCCCCCGACATTTACTTGAGCTCAGGACCTTATGAGAGGAGCTGCCAAGCTGAACTTAGCAGCCTGTAGCTACATGGCAGGAGGTGACCACATTTATAGTTACTAAATTGAAACACAAAAATAAAACCTAACTTCTCTTAGCTAAAAATGTAGCGAAAATCCTATAATCAAGAAACGCGGTTCTTAACCAAGAAGGAAACTAATGATGCCTTAGAAATGATCTGGAATGTGAACTGAAATTTTAAAAAAACCGGAAAGGAAACCTAGTTGAGAGTTGAAACTCAGAAAAAGTGTGTACTACCTACAAATAGGGACAAGATGTTACCAAAACTGAATAATGAGGAAAGGACAAGGGTTATGCAATTAAGAGGAACAAAAGCCATATTCAAGCCCTCACCATTCAATGAAACCAGGTACTAAGAAAGCCAAATGAAAAGGAAAACATCGATAGAAAATGAGTACAAATAAATTCAACAATTCAAAAATACTTAGTGCAGTGATTGAGGAGGAGACAGACGAGTCGATCGCTTGATTGAGAATGGTTATATAATTAATGGCACTCGGCTCTTTTATAGCCCCCTGACATGATCAGAGGGGGGTCGGGGGGTCCCCACTCTGAGCGGATACATGTCCACACATAATAGTGTAAGTTGTGGAGGAGCAGCCGATCACAACCCTTAGCAATCTAGAAATGTACTGAAGTCAAAAGGTGTATACAAATTAAGAAAAAAAATCTTAACTTCTACCCACAAATAAACCCTTAAAGTGACCTAACGAGTAACTAAATTAATAATTTGAACATTGCTTTTCAAAATTCTACTTTAATGAATACAATTTTCAGTTATGTAACGTTGAATGGAAAATTTTCCTCTAGACCCTTAAAATTACTCCTACGAAACCCCAAAAGAAAAGAGCCTTAAGATGCACAAGAGTTGCATTATTTTTAGTGTTTATTAATTTATTAATTAGGCATGGAGATAGAGTTAAGTTAGAAAAAAAACCCTTGAGGGCAAAATTAACTTAGAAGGGGAAAAAACCTAACCCTATCCCAATGTATTCTTACGTCACGTCTCACATGATCAAACCACAAAGAGTAATTTCTGCCAAAAGGAAATTTAAAAAGAGAAACAATTTTAAAGTTAATGGTTAGACTGTCACTGTACCTAGATTCGGAAACCCTGTTAGGTATTAGCATTGGAATTTAATTGAATTTGTGAAACTCAATTTATTTGGACTGGGAGAAAGGAACCAAGTTCCTACCTTAATTCAGCTGGAGGATCACGCCCGAGGAGCCGTCTGGTCAGTCGATTTTGCAGCAGCCAAGTGTCCCGATTCCGACTTCTCCCTTTCCCAAGACGACTCTTGTCTCCCAATCACCTCGTTTAATAAGAAAATCTTATTCGCTGAGGAGAGGGATGTCCGAGCGAACCTCAAGAAAGGGGGATCGGAAAAAACGGTGAAGTGATGTCACCAAGGTAAAACTGAGGACGATTATACACGAAAATTGATGAGATGATTTGGTTGGATTAAAATGAAAGGAGGGACACGACGAAATTCACCAGCAGGCAAACCAATACTCTAATTTAATACATTTGTAGTTTTTTTTTTTTAAATATAATTGCATTTATTCAGAGAAAAAAAGTGACATGTCATACACCACTAAATATATCTAAATGCTACACCCCACCGTAAGCCGAGGCTTGTGCTGTGGGGGGAGTCACAGTTAGTATGTGAATTTCGTCACGTCACACCTATTAAACGTAAATGTGTTAATTATTATGTCTAAAATACCATACAACTAACCTATGATTTATTATAATCTAGAGTGTATAATAGTTTAAACTATAAACCCATTTCCTTACCATCTTCGTAATTCTCTTCTCCGTTGTCATTTATTTATTTATTGTTTTTTTTTTTCTTAATGTTAAATGAAGGAATTACCCGGCGAACTCCCAGTTCACGGTAAATATACCAAAACTGTACCATGCTATTATTGTTATTGTAAGTTTGTTGCATATATGTACCATGCTATTATTATTATTGTACAGCATGTACCATGCTATTATTACTATTGTAAGTTGCATATATGTTAATCAGTAAAGCATGTTAATCAGTCAATCAATCAATCGGTGCTGAAATTTGGGATTCCTACAGGAGTTTTTGAGGGTGCTGAATCCGATTCTGAGGTGTGGAGCCGATAATTACGACCCACGTCCATTAGGCTTAAGGATCCCTAATTGGGACCTGCTTTATCCACAGGTTGAAGTCGTACACCAACTGTTCGACAGCTTCCTAAGAAATCGAAGAATACTGTGGTATAAACCTCGGTCCTCAAGAAGCTTTCCTTGGTCTCACTCCCATCAAACCAGACACCGTCTGGGATCTCGTCCATGTGAGAAAATCAGTGTTCGCCCCAGGAGCTGAGGACGCTTGCCTTGGAGAGCATATCTGAATGAGACCCGGATGCTTCTTGGCTGAAGATGGGTCTGCTCAGAATGCTACCCATAATGCTGGAGTTCTCTGCCAGTGTTCACATTAATGCCAACGTAAGAAGATCAGCATTCAACTTCGACGCGGAGGTTGCATCAATTGAACTGGCTTTGGATGAGTGTATCAATAGAAATGCGAACACAGTGATCCTCACGGACTCCATGGCTGCCGTCCGGGTCGCTAATAATCCTGTAAGAAATAAAGATAGCACCTCGGCGCGAAACTTCAAAACTTGAAGGGCAAAGGAGTATACGTCATTCTCCAGTAGATCCCTGGACATTAAGGTATACAGGGAGAGCAAGAGCCATAGGAGCTAGACACCTCAGAAATCGATTCTACGACTAATTTTTAACAGAAAAGCTCTCCAAATCCGTCTTGATAAAACAGTTGATCTTGCTGTTCATTGCCCTCATGATTTAGGGGAACAGAACTCAGTAGTGTCGCATTTTGGGAATGTTCGTCCCACTGCTTTCGCAAACGAATGTTCGCTCTTTTGGCTCCCTGATTAACAGGGGATTCGCTCTTATGGGCGCCAGCCAGCTTCCTCATAACCATTACATGATGTCAATGACTATTTCGACACAAAAACCACTGCTATTAATCCATACATAAAATTAAATCAGTTTGAAGTAATATCGACTGCATGTTAGTAGTCGTTATTACTGGTAGATATATAGAGAGACGAGTAAAAGTGCTATTTGTCAATAAATCACAGCCATCTATAAAAAAACATAAACATAACCATAAACATAAACATAACCATAAAACATAAACATAAACATAACCAGTCTGTGTTTATATGAGTGATAATGAGTGATAAAGAGAACCGCATCACACTCGGTTGAGTGGAACAGTATAGGAGTTATGCGCATGGCTAGGGTTCCTATTGTGTGCGCATGCGCAGACAAAATTTACGGTCCGATTTTGATGAAATTCATAAAGGGCCATCCAAGAGCGCGCAGACAGAAACTGAACCAAATCTGTTCGGAAAGGCATAAAACACCAGAAGGGAGTGGAAATTTTGATTTTTGAGGACTGCAACTTTTGCCCTCCCGAAAGTAGATCCGCTGGTAGATTCGGAAGCAAAAAATTTGGGATATTGTCAGGAGTGGGGTGTGCCTATTTAAAAAATCATACCTACTATTTACAAATACTCATTCATATGAAAAATGTAAACTCTAAGGATGCATCCTGAATAATCAGAAACGTAACTGACTCAACATTTTTTTTAAACATTTATTTACTAAAAGTTAAGTAAACGTTTAAAAAACGTTTTGACTCGTATAAAATGTTGGAAAAACGATGGACCCGTTGAAATGGCGTATTTTCTTTGAAAATTCACTTAAAAATCATTAGGTAGTGGCCACGATGGATCAAAATCAATTTAGAATATTATGGGTACCTGTACCTATACGGTTTTTGCCCACTGTATGGCACGGCGCAGTGGTTATACCCACCTTCAACACGGTTCAGTCTTGAAGGAGGGGTAGGCTTCGTGCGCCGTAGCGCCATAATTTCATCAGCCTTCAAAAATGCGGTACATACTACGAATCCAAGTACTCTTTAGGTCGTAATGTCCAGATCGAATCGTTGATTTTTATCTTCTTGGCAACCGATATTTACACAGACACGCAGCTTCAACCATTCAGATATCGTGTGCCCCGTATCCATGTTCTTATTCCAGTTCTCACTACAAATACTCTACCATTCTCATAAATCGAGACATTATCTCTTGTTCTTGCATTGTTCGTTTATTTCTCGTTCTCTCTCGTATTATTTCTCGTTCTCAACCTTTCTTGAAAATTGCACTAAGGACGTTCCATTGCTCATTTCACACGGCTCATGGGAACGTAAAGTACCCATAAATGTGCTTTTACATAGGCACCTACTTTAAAATAACTTTCTAGGTTAGGTCTGAGTTTTGCTCTTTACATACTGCCAAAGACTACTATCAAATCCAGTACCTATAATATCAAATCCAGTGTTGATCCAACACTTGAATATGATATAGGTCGAAGGTAGTTACGAAAATCACTATTGTAGTTAGGCACACATGTTTGCAAAGGTCGGTGTAATAAAAGTTTTGTCCTCCTACCAGAATCAAGCAGATTGTTAGTAGTTTACTTTATACTAGCCTTGTTTCACATTTATCTACTCATATCGTCGGTAAAATGACTGAGGTGTGTATCGAGATATTGACATGAAATGAAATGAAAACAACCGTTTTTTCAGAAATGATAATATGATGAACTTGAAACATTCCTTGAGCACGTTTGACACCAACTAGCCCTTGGTTTTAAAACTTACTTACTTACTTGGCGATTTGACGGTACAGATGCCAACACTCTTCAAGGACCTTTCTAATGTCATACTGTGACTACTCCTTGGCGATATTGCCCGTGTAAGGCCCTGGCCTCCTCAACAATAGTCCGCCAGTCATCGCGATCCTATGCTCTGAACCTTTGTCTGCCTGCTCCGACTCCCCGCAGGTCATCCTCGACGTCGCCCAACTTTTTCTAGGTCTGCCTCTTGGTCGGCGGCCTCCTGGCTTTCCCTGGAACACTCTTCACGGCTCGGTCCACGCCAGTTCTCTCCACGTGGCCAGTCCATCTGATCCGGTTTACTTTAATTTCGCCTTCAATATCTGGTTTTCCATACAAGTTACGGAGCTCATTATTTGTGCTCCAGCTGCCAGTTACGCCAAACATCTTACGAATTATTTTTCTTTCAAACCTTCTTAGAAATTCTTCGTCAGCACAAGTCATGGTCCACGTTTCCGAGTCACATAGTATCACCGGCCTCACCACCGTTCTGTAGACCGAATGTTTCAGATTTCTGCTGAGGGCTCGGGCTCGGAACACTCTTCCAAGGGAATATGTAATAGCATCGATTGCCAGCTGCAATCCGAGCCCTGATTTCCTCCTTCATGCTGTTATCCTCAGTGAGCGGAGTTCCCAAATATCTGAAGGTTAAAGCGCGATCATCGATGGATCCATTCATCTTACCACCTCATGCTGTCTTGCTAAAAGTATGTTCCTATACTGGGTTTCAGGCGGTTTATAGAATGACCCATTTCACCCGCGCTTCGTTCCAGTCGCGGTTGGACTAAGTACCTCCAGGATTAGTCATATCCTCATTACCTCTCATTACCTTTTCGAGAGCTGGACTGATTTGGCTCAAACTAATTTGAGGGACCATTTGACAACATTCATTTTACACTTGGTGCTGGTCCTACGTATGTCATGTACTTAAAAAATTCCATGTAGCGAATTTGTATGTTCGTCGTTGGTAATATCGCCGATGACATATTAGACACCAGAAGGTCCAAAATAAAGTGTAAATAATCATTACTTGACATAGTAGGTACAGTTTCATTTACTTACCACTAATCAAATGTCGTTGAGGAAACTCTTATAAGTTCGGGATTTTGGTTTTCTGATCTGT
Organism: Leptopterna dolabrata; assembly: GCA_954871275.1. NCBI lineage: Eukaryota > Metazoa > Arthropoda > Insecta > Hemiptera > Miridae > Leptopterna > Leptopterna dolabrata. The sequence continues at coordinate 25,324,998 of OX940974.1, forward strand.
CCTGAATATCCGGTTGATTGTCTTTGAGCAAACGATTTTTCATTCGCACTGAAAGGAAAAAAATGAAATGCTGGGCTCACCGTTTCTGTTGGAGCAGCTTACCATCGCACTAATAGTAATTTTGTTCATTTTTCAATCAGGAGAAAATAAGAAGCATGTGCGGCGAATTGTCATGGCGGCGTCAAAGTTGCTGATGGCTGTATTCGATACCTCTTAGTGATCGGTTAATAATTGATTTCTGCGTGACGCCACACAGTATCACCTAAGATGCAACAAACTGAAATACAATAATTTAATCTTGAATCATTATCACCAAATCCAATCCAGTCCTCAGACAAATCCAACTCATTCAATCAAATAGCAGATTAGAGATTACAGATATTAGGAAAGGCGAGATCGCCACCATTTCGTGACGGTGGGAGTTACATTGATATTGAATATAAGGAGCGCGAAAGAAGTCTTCTTTTACGCTGGTATTTTTCGAAAAGCATAATAGAGCATTGGGGAATCGAATCCTCGGCTATCAAGGATTGGTTCGGGCCTTGGCTACATGTCGAATAATTTTTCAAATTTTTGCAATGGCAAATTGAAGTACGAATTCGAATATGAGCAATTTTGAAAATAAAAAGTGGATCAAATGTCAGTTTTAGGTGTCAAAAGTTTGTGAAAACGGAAGATGTATAAAATGGTGAATCGAGATAGAAAAATACTACTCCAATAAACGAAACATTTTTTACAAAAAACAGGGCGGTCAAAATTGGGTTTTGCAAAAATTCAAGGTTTAAGTAGGCAGAGGTCGCGCACAGTGTGTTGGCTTCAATGCGATGGTTGAGCTGGAGACAGACTGAAGACAAGAAAACTATTTTAGTTGAGCTGGGGCCCGGAACAAATGACAGGAGAAACGAGTTTTCATTTTCATACGAAAGTTGTACCGTTAGTTACCGATGCAGCAGCCCAATGAGGAACGAACGTGGTCGGAATTTGCTGCTTTTTATTTCGGAATCGGATTCACCAACATCGAAGACCTCTGTGTCCCAATTTTCAGCTCCGAATTCCGAGTAGTTTGGTGGGAACAAGCTTAAAAAATAACGCGTGACATCATCTGCAATGTGTCTCCCTCTCACCCGGTAGAGGGCAATACAACACCATGTTGGTGGTTGGGGGGGGGATGACGTCCCACGCTTTTTCCTTACCCCTTTTTGCCCCTTTCCGACGCATCATATACATATAGCACCTTAATGGAAAGCTCTCCGTTAGACCTACAATTTCAAAGAATTAAAAAAACGGTCAATTATTTACCTGTATAGATGCCCCTTCTGCGTAGACCACTGTTTCCTTGCTCAATACTTACTCTCGAGGTCCCCCCCCCCCCCCCCCCCCCAGGAATGCCATAAATCGTGTTCCATAAAAATGCGTGAGATTAAATTATTCAATCATTAATTATTTGTTGTTATCCATGAAGCATAAGGTAAATAACAAATTGTTGTGTAAGAAACCGTTGTGTAATAAAACGTCGTATAATATTTTACCAGTATAGATGCCCCTTCCCCGTACATAACTGTTTTCTGTGGTCAGTACCCTCGTGCTCCCCCCACGAAAGCCCTAAATCGAGTACTGGAGCCGGCCCGGGAATTAAACTTTCATAAAAATGCGCGGGATTCAATAATTCAATAATTAGTAATTACTTGTTGTTATTCGTGAAGCATATCGTTTGTTCAAGTTGTAAAATTACCTGTCAACTCAATCGAAAAGAGCCATTATTTTTCAAACGAAATAATATAACAGAACAACCAACTCGGCTTCATACAGCCGTCCGTGATTATAATCAGGTGCTCCCTAGCGATGACATTCTGGTCTGATTTATACCGTTTGATTCACGATCGTGTTGACGAAGCTTTTCGATGCAAACGAACGGCTGGACGTGCAATGCTCCGGGTGGTCTCAAAAAATTATTTAGTTCAAATCAATTTAAAAACGTTAAAAAAAACCATACCCTTCTATCGGAAGTTTTAGAGCTCAGGGCGTTCTGAAAATTTCATGCTCGATTCCAAAGGTTCATTATTGAAAATAATAAACCAAAATGCACATCCATTCCTCATTCAAACTAGTGAAACTGAGCAAATGGAGCCTTATCGACCTTGCAAAATCATTAGGGTCGTTTCGACTGGGTTACAAGATTCATTTGGAAATCTCATTCGAGCCTGCAATCCATGTTCGCTCGGGGAATAGCTCCACATTTTCACAAACGAGATGCAATACCACAAAAGGGACAACAAACCTGTGAAAAATAAACTCCAGATCTGTGATACGTAGGTCAAGTTCAGCCGATCAATTCTGGGATACCAAGACCCACGCAGACCCCTTTCAATTCTTATTCCAGCCTCGGGTCGCCTGGCCGTTTACACAAACAGGCCCGATCAAATCGTCCCTATGAATCCAAACTAGATAAACCGATCTCGACCCCCTGATATTTGTTACACTTAAACTACTGTTAACTACGCCGACGTCGAAATAGATACAAGAGTTGCTCAGCGGGGGATTGGGGAGGGCTGGAGTGTGGCGTACAGTTTGAAATGTGGTAGAATTGGGTTTGAATTGTCTAGTTATTGTAAGGGGGGGGGGGGGGGAGTAGGGAACGCAGAAACCTATTTATTCAAAATAATCATTTACTCAAGCTTCGGTACGAGGAAATAATACTAAGGGAGGTAGGTAGTTTGAATTAGTTTCTTTTGGCAGTACCTACTGCCAAAATACTAACGGCAACTTTGGCAGTATACTAATGAAAATCAGTCCATCATACGGGTTCATTAAGAAAAGAAAACTAAATGAGTAGTGGGTGGGAGGGTAGGTGTGGATGGCTAGCTTGGAGAGATGGATATCATGGGTATCGGATGTACAAACACCCCGCGGTTGTTACACAGCGAGCGTTAGAGGATGAAGGCTAGCATCCCGCGGTTGTTACCACCACAATAGACGCTAGAGGAGATGCAAGCTAGTACCCCTGGCTGTTACCACCACGGTGAGTGCTACATCTTTTTGGAAGCTTACCCCGCTGTTGTTATCACCACAGCGAGTATACGAGGGATAGGCGAAAGCGAAAAGACTTGAGGTTAATGAGAGAGAGAGAGAGAGAGAAGTCGCAAGTAGGAGTGAGCATGGAAGAATGATGAGCTGGGCGAGCCGGGCGCCTTATAAAGGTGCCTCCACCTCATCCCTTATCTACCAACGGCCGTTACAGTCCGTTCGGAGTGTTTGGGCGTTAGTGGAGGGAACCCTGTAGGCTTCTACCGAGGCGTCGCACTGCTCGGCTTTCTCCTTCGATTTATTAGTTAGAAACTTGTACATTACATATGAGTGGTAGAGGGGTACCACGACAAGTTGGTAAATTAAAAAAAAAAAAACATAATGGCCACCATGAAGAATAACTACTTCTAATTATCAGGTTACTTATTATAATTTTCTTCTTGATTTCGGATCTTTCAAAGAAAGTAAGCATGGGTCAAACACTCGGTCAGCAGGGACGCCAAATGGATGAAAATGTAGGGAAGCCTCATGTTAAAAGAGTCGGGTGGTCAGAGGAGGCATGATGGGCAATGTATATGTAATGTGTTCAAACTCCTGTTGCTACCGCTGATGGACGGATGGCGAGTGATTAGAGGTAGCTTACAACTGGAATTCGAAGATATTACCTGTAGTTTTTGTAGGTGGGCAGATGGCCCTGCAACGGCTTTGCACCGTACCACTACAGGTTTAGGCGTCTCAATGGCTGGGTGCTGCAGCTGAAAGGCTTTTGAAATTGGTGACTCTACGTGTGTGGGCAATAAGTGAAACGAAAGGAATTTAGCAATACGAAAGAATTTATTTAGGAAAACATACATACAAGTTGGGGCAAAGAAAGCAAAGAAAGTTACGTAAATTCGCGGGTCGACGGGATTCTAATATGCAACGCAAAAGGGGCAATAATAATGGAAAAAGAGGTTACATGAGGTGTGGCAATGTGTAAGAGGTCGTTGGGCACCAGAGTCGGGGTCGTTGTTAATGGGTTCAGAGTGGGTTCTATGGCTGGGTTCACTGGGTTCTATTTGGAGACTTTGGGGTTAAATGCAACAGGATCATGATCAAACGGAGAGAAGTCTTCAGAGGCACTGGAACAAAACGGGTAACGTCTTGGATTACCTCTGTAATAAATGGAGTGCCTGGAGAAGGCCTGAGGGGCGCTTTTACACGACAGTGTCGCCTAAGTCTCACATATGAAATAAAGGGGCTTCGGGTCTTACCTCCAATATCCTTCCGGGCTCGTCTCGGATAGTCCGTCTCCCTGTTCGTCCTGGCTCCGGCGTCGTTTCTCCTCCAACAGGTACGGGACTACGGCAGCACCTTATTACTGAGGGCAAGGGCTCGCCGGGTGCTTCCTGGCCGTGGCTGGTGGCAACGATGTTTGCTCTCCCGTCCCTCTCTCTCTCTTAGCGTCGATTATAAGGAATTCCAAAGGGGCAGTCAAAATTAAAGGTCCAAATCACAATCACAAATCTCTATAAACTGGGGTCAAAATGGCTACTACTCTTCACTGGCTAATCTCAAGGGTACTCTCAGGTGCGCGGGTGCTGTCTCAGGTAGAGTCTCCGGGGAAGTGTCATGGCGGTAGGGAGCGGGATACTTATACCCGCCCCTCCTCTAGTTGCGCCGGGAAGAGGCGCAGAAGGCCTCCTCCCTCTTGATTCCACCGCCTGAGTCAAATTTAAGGTACCGCCAGAGTCAGCGGCCTCTTTCCACTTTGCGCCTAAAATTTGACTACATATAGTATCCAGAAAATAAGCCTATCAAGCCGAACATAATAGCCGACGACAACAACCCCACGTCCTTCCTACCCAGCTGCATCGAGTATGACAACTAGGAACCAGTTTTGGTCAGTTGAACTATAACTACCCTCAACCTATGAGCCTATCGACGGGATAGACATGTTCATAAAGTGGAGACCGAGCCATAACAGGAAAACCCTAGTTTGGTAGCCCATGATCAAAATCCCAATCCGGAGACATTTTATGACGGCGGAGGTTATGCGTACATATTGACGTCCACCGCGCGATTGTAATTCTTCCACACCAATACAACTTTCCGAAATCTAAAAACCTAGCAGCGGAGGATGAAAGCCTTGTTTCTGTCCTCTGGCTTGTTTCTTAAGCCAAGAGGAGTCCTTTACTCCTCACTATTCAGACACCATCTGTGAAAGTCCTTCCACAAACAATAACCATTTTTTACTATGCCTACACTTAATCTTAAAACTTTAGCAGAAATCCACCACCATCTCCAAGAACCCATCCATCTCCATCTCCTCTAGAAATTTTACTAACCGAAAATAAAGAGAGGATGTATAATTAGCTTTACAACTTACAAGTATCATAGTTTTATAAGTTTTCACAATTGGATACTAACCCCTTATCATTCTAGTTGTTATTTCTTACCTCTTGTGAAATCCAGTTATAACAGGTTTAGTCGTAGGCCCCTTTCCACAAGAGAGGACAGACAAACAACCTTTCGCTTCCCTCCACTTCCATCATTTTCCTGCCGCCAACTCACGCTTCACTTCTCCTCTCTCGACACAAATAGGGACCAACTGACGTATTCTGCCGACGGCCTGGAGATGTCCTTACGTAGAAAGCGCTGGCCTACAGACTCGCTGGAGTCGACGGATTCCTCCCGAAGGCATGTTATTTGTACTACCCGCACTACTAATAGCATTAGATTCAATATATCACGGTCAACTGATATATGGAAAAGTGGATCGAAAACCCACCCTCCGACGATTCTGAAGTTATGCGACTGAGACACCGTTAGAGCGCACGAATCGCAATCATTAGCAGTAACTGAGATAGCAACTCAGTCGCCATTACACTGATTAGTTCTCGAATGAATCTTCTCAGTCTCTAGATGTTGCCCCTACAGTCAGTTCTGGAGCATGTGTGGGTATTGACAAAATCGTAGGTGAAACCGCTCAGTTCCTTGACCTTAGGCCAATAACCTATTACAGTCAGAACAACACCCACGTACCCCTAAGCCAAACCATCCTTATGAGACCTTACACATTGACAAAATCACTTAAAAACTAAATTTGTCTCAGTTTTTGACCGATTCTCAAAATACGCTCAAGAGCAATGCAAACGATAAACGATGGCAATCCCAACACGACTAAAGAACCACATTATTTTTTGTAAATAGAATATTTCTATCAAGAAAAACTTTCGTAAATAGAATATTTCTATCAGAAAAACTCACTAGATTAATGTCTAAAACTCGAGCAGCGGATAACACATCACATTAATCGTACCTAGAATGAGCAGGCCAAGGGTATCCTACCTAGAATGTACTACATACTCTTAGTCAAGGGCCGTACAGCTTTCAATGCGCGATGTTATCCAATTCACTGCCCTCTTACTCTGGTACATGTGACAGCCACAATTGGGACGTTAAAAAGGAATTAAAAGTTCGAGTCATACAGCATGGCTAGAAGAGCGAATTTTCAAAGAAATATTCGTGCTACATTATTATGTAAAAAGATGATACAGTGCGAATCCATTCCTTTCCGAACATTATATAATTTTTTCGTGATTTTAGCCATTTTACCTTACTTCTGATCCTTATGAAGTCAAATTTGACCCAAGTCGTTTAGAGAAAAATATTTTTATCATCGAAACTGTCCCTGTTTCTGCCGTGAATCACCATCCCACGTCAGGTGAGTTAATCAAATTTTAGCCCTTAAGACCAATTTTTAACCCCCCAAAAATCCAAATTTGACCCCTATTCTGTAAGAAAAACAACTGGAATGGAATTTTTCTGTCTTTACTCACTCTTCCATACCGCTTCCAGTGATTTTATATCGACTATTAGCCATTTTAACCGTTTTTACCGATTTTAGACCGCTAAAAACTCAGATTTGACCCCCTTAGAATTTTTCAAAATTTCCCATCTTCGAACTTTTTTTGCAGTACGAACAGTTAAAAAGCAGCAGAACAGCTAAAAGTATTAAATATTTTGATAAAGTGATGATGGTAAAACATTAGTAGGTGCACTATGTACTTCTCAATCATAATTGTAAATGACACAGTAATTTTCGATATTTTAATACATGTGTTTTGTTGTTTGTATTAGAATTCTGGTTTGCTTGAAGTAATTCTATGAAATATATAATATAGTTATGTTAGGTTAATTTTTTATTTTATAAATAAAACTGATACATTAGAAGACGATTAACTGATATCATTGCTGAGACTCCAGCTCCCAGCACAAGTTCCCTTGAAGGGACTGGTAGGATTTCGGAAACATATATATTGAAAATGTAATTATGTTTATGGTAAATAAATTGGATGTTTTTATTTATTTTTTTATTTTTTATTTTTTTATTTTTTTTTTTAAGGTTGATACTTGGGGACACAAACATAGTTGAGGACTTTGGTGTTTCGGAGTTGTGGTGAAACAATCTGGAACGGTAGAACTGTAATTTGGAACCGCTCCGCTCATTGACGTGAGCCGCCGGAACGGTTCCCTGTGTTCGAGATCCATACTAGCTATGTTCGTGCAGTCCATCAGAGCTTGCTCAGTGCAACCCGGGCATGCGCAGTAAGGGTGAGGCAAAGATTCGCTGTTCGTGCAGACCTAGGGCGAGCTCCGAGCCAAGTGGTCCAGTGTTCGTGCTGTCCACGGGGCAGATGATTCGGTGTTCGTGCTGGCCACGGGGCTCCCTCCGAGCTGCTCTGAACAAGCCCTCCCGTGCCCCACGAGGAAGCCAGGGGCAGCTGAGCCCTGCTGTTCCGCGCATGCGCCGTCGACATGCCCTTGACCCGTTCGAGCTACCCGTGCTCCGAACAAGCTCCAGGCTCACCCTGCTCCGAGCGAGCGTGTTTAGAGCTCACCCTACACCAAGCCAGTTCGGTTCAAGCAAAACTGAACTTGCTCGGAGCCAGCCCCAAGAGGACAGCACGAACAAAGCCGTCTCAAAGCTGTCTCTTATAGGGCTTTCCGCTTCTTGTGTTTCAGGTATGAGCGGCATTTTCGGGAGCAATGACGTCGGGAGTAAACACTACAGACGAAGAAAAGCGAGAACAGTGTTTTCCGATCAACAGCTGACGGGGTTGGAAAAGAGATTCGAAGCTCAGCGCTACCTTTCCACACCTGAACGAGTCGAGCTCGCTCACGCTCTCCACCTCTCGGAAACACAGGTGAGGAACGGGCTGCTGAGAGTTTTATATTTGATATAAGCACAGCTCGATCGAATATCCAGAATGGGGATTTGGATTATCGTCCGATTCCGCACAGGAAGCAGTTAGTGCAGCACACAAGTGTTCCCCAATGCAGCGTGCTCAAGGCCATTTTTCGCAGAGTGATCTCAAGAGACCTTTCCGTAAGATAGCTGGACGAGGGGTTATTACCGAATAAAAGATTGCCCTGCCGTTTTATGTAATAGTGCTTGTCTGATGTGGAGTGTGCTGCGCCCAAATATTTTGTGAGGCGTTTTGGAATGCTACATTCCTACTCTTTGCGTATCCCTTTTGCTTTATTATTCTGTGAATATTACACCTATGTAATCGCTCAGCAAAAATTTTTATAACACCCCCCTTCAAAATTTTTTCTTTTACGTTTCAAGGTGCGTACCTATATTCCAAAAACTCTGCGAAGTCCTTGTCACATGGGTTTATTATTCTATTGGACATACCTACAGAAGTTGGCTGTTCATTAATTGTTTATTTCATGTGCAATAATTGAAATGTTTTTGATTGATTTAGCCTGGACGGGTCATTGACCTTAGGCCCATAAACCAACATAAGTTTAGATCTTGTATTATGTATATAGACTCTCTAAAAATGATTATACTTGTTGTATAAAGTATTTGCTGAATAAAAAAATTGAATTGATAGTTTTATTTTGGCCCCCAAAAACACAAATTAGGCTCCTAATTTTTTTTTTACAAATCATCTTTGAACATTGATAGGGCCATTTAGTTGTCTTGATTCACCTGTTGAAACTACTTCTAGTGTTAGTATACAAATTTATGGCGATTTCAGACAATGTCCCAGGTTTTTGAGTAATAAAAAATGAATTTGGGGAGCTGAACCTTCGTTACAATCTCAATTCTTCACTCTTTGTTCAAAATCAACTTCATGTTCGGTCTTCTTGCCCTAAAAAACATGGGAAACGATACCTCACAAGCTCATATTCACTAAAACCACAAAAAACCCTCGAAAACCCCTATTTTTACACCCATTTTTCACCCATAACACCCTTGGGTGTATTCCGATCGGGCTGCCGAGCTTCGGAGCACAACTAGGATCCAAATGTGTTCCCAAATGGGGACCCAAACGGTGTGCGGAACAATGAAGATTTTAGAACAAAATTTAACGTAAATTTAAACTTCGTTAGAACCTCAATTTTCCACTCTTTGGTCAAAATCTACTTCATAATCGGTCTCCTCGTCCTAAAAAAACATGGAAAATGATACCTCACAACCTCATGTTACTAAAACACCAAAACTATCAATGATCAAAGATAATTTGTGAAAAAGAGCCTTATTCGAGTTGGGGGGGGAGGCCTTATTCAAAGACAAAGAAACAATAAATAAACAGCCAATCTGTAGAATAATAAACCCTCGTGACAAGGGCTTCGCAGCGTGTTTGGAATCTACGCACCTTGAAACGTAACAGAAAAAATTTTGTGGGGGTGTTATACAATTTTTTTGCTGAGCGAATACATAGGTGTATTATTCACTGAATAATAAATCAAAACGCAATGTCCGTCGCCGTATCATCCATATCTACTTTATTTTCGGTCTAAAAATACCTCCCTCCTTGGTCCCTTATGAATTACTGCGCATGCGCAAACGTGAAAAAGTCGAACCCACGTAACTCACAACCCACTGGTCCGAATTGGCTCAAATTTATATCGTAGTTCAGGGTTAGGGTCCCATACGTTAAACCACCATGACCCACAACCCAATGGTCCAGACAAACCATCTATCTTTAATCTGTTCCATGTAATTATTCAAACATTGTTGATACGGGGAATGTCTCTTCTTAATTTCACCAATGGCCCGGATTGTTAATTGAAGAAATCCTCTCTTTCGAACCAACCTTGAGATATCCAACAAATTACTACCTACCTATTACGAACACGGACAACTAATCCCTCACATAGTACCAAGGCCGAGCCATGTAATCCATGGATTACTCTAGACCATGTTTGGATATGAAATTGGCCCTGGGGACTAGCCAGGTGATCAGTCGTTTGACGAGCTAATAGTGGGCGAATTTAATCAAATTTATGGTCAAAAATTGCATGTTGAACAGCGTCGGAAAGGTTTCCCAACTAGCAGTTCCCTAAATGTTGGGGCAGAATTCACAGAAAAGATCGTGTCTGGAGACCTTGAGAGCTCAGCTGCTGAGATAACCGCGAGAAACAATGCGCTCACATCCCTTTGTCGGTAATAATCATCAACGATGTGAAAGCTCACCCTATAGCTTGAAGATATCCGATAACACGCCTCACATAAGATGTCATATCGATCAGAAGTGGTTGAAATTACCCCTATCCTTGAGGGCGCAGCGCACTGTCAAGACCTTCGCCCTCGTTCATTCTCTCACCCGCTCAAAAGAGTTTAGGATGAGTCGCTACTTAGTTGTGAATGGGTTCTCATCGCTTGCCTCCGTGAGATATTGTTTCCACTCTCCAGTGGGCAAAAAAACGCTAATTCATACACAACGGTTAATCACTACCACCCCACATTGATTACCTTGGTTAATTTCATGTAATAAATCGTATAAAAGAATTAGCAAATGTTAAATTTTAATTCATCAAATTGAGCACGGCTTTTTTCCATTGGCATTGCAAAAATACATACAGCCATGCAATGGTATGTCAAATTTGTTTTTAACCAAATTTATTTCTAGAACACATTAGTTTAACCAAATCTATTTCTAGAACACAAAGCTCAAAACCATATTAGATTCCAAGTACAAGAAACCGTCACAATATTAAATGTACATTGTGAAAGAATGCAGACTCTTCTTTCGACAATGTAATGTATGGGTACAGCTAGCAATAGCGTTACTTGTTTCAAAAATAAACATCTCACACCATTGTACGCTGGACCACCACCATCACACTGTACAGCATCATCAAATGTTCCAGCGTACTTTCACCACTTTCTCAAGCCTGGCATTACGATGAAACTCTGAGGCCAAATAATTGAGTTTATAAAAAGCATATATAACCCCTGGCTAAGAACAGCCTACTCCTAGTGACTGTTAGCCATTGGTTCGACGTAAACCGGCGGGGGGGATTTGGTTTCTTGTGTAATTTCTTATAAAAATTACCTCCCTCTAATACATTACACTCTCAGACCCACAAGGATTTATGCTGACCATTAATAATAGGATGGAAATCGTCCTTTCAAATTTTAATTGATTCCTGCCTACCTGTTCACCGTTTATTGTCCTGTCATTCGCTATGTGGTCATTAAAACTAATACCGCTATGATCTCTAACACAGATAAAATTCACAACTATTCCCTACCATTAGATTTACCATAATTTTGTTAGGATAGAGCTAGTAGGTAACTTTAGTATTGGCGTATCTCGTACCCTTCGTACCGTTCGAAAGTGTCAACGAGCTCAAAGAGTCAGAAAACAAGCAAACTTGGGTATTCGTTTCAGTAGTAAAACTGAAACACTATTATGGCTGGTTAAATGTCTGACCTCTTCTTTACCTTCCTTCATATTAGCGAATTTTCGAAGAAAAGGAAGCTATTGTTCTCGGTCCAAAATTTTTAAAACTCGAATTTCCGAAAGATTTTTATACCAAAATCCGTTTCAGGCCATCCTGAATTCCCTGCCGAAAGACACCAAAAATTATATGTATATATATATATATATATATATATATATATATATATATATATATATATATATATATATATATATATATATATATATATATATATATATATATATATATATATATATATATATTTATATATTTATATACATATTTATATATGTATGTGTCATTCCAGACGATAACTCTCGAAAGAATTGAGATAAAAAGTTCAAATTTGCACGAAAAATCTGTCTTGGCAATCGACAGGCTAAGTTCGAAGATGGGCAGAATCGGGTCACCCTAAGGGGGAGTTTTGGGGAGTTTTAGGGGGGGAAAATTACCCATAAATTCCCAAAATGAAAAACTCTGACAAGTGACACCTCATTTTAAAGGTTTTTGTACGCTGAACACGATGGTGAAATCAGAATTGCGATATCTCATTCCATTCTCAAACTGGAGCACTTTGAAGATGAAGGAACGTGGTTATTTCTTGAGATGTTCTTCCTGGTTCGTCTGCTCTAATCTGATAACGGAATGGGATATCGCAATTCTGACTTCACCATCGTGTTCAGCGTTGGAAAATCTACAAACCGAGGTGTTACTCGGCAAAAAATGGAACAAAAAATTTGTTACGTACCCAATACCTACTCTTCTGGTATTCAAAACATTTTTGATTTCCCCCTCCCCCTCCTTCCACCCCAAATTTTACTTTGCGTAAAACTACTCCTGTTTTAATTTTGTATGGTATCAAGTTGGGAAAACATTGGCCGAAAGTTAATTTTCAGAAAATTTTAGGCGGAGGAGGAAGATGCCGAAAACTTCGAAAATTCGCTCTTATAGCCATGCTGCATGACTGTGGTTTTTTTCTCTTTCATTTATTAGGTGTTTTTTTTTTAATATGATCTCGGCAGTGGCTCTTTATTTTTGTACCTTTAGTATGTTGCATTCAATGGGACGCAGTCCTTTGCTTCATGTTACGTTCATATAAATATAAATTAATTAAACCTCCTGTGAAAGACGTCGTAGAACGCGCATCCAACAGCCATTGATATCTTGGACCCGTCAGTAAATATCATCGTATTTTTCAACCATAGATTATTTAAATACTCCCAGAAAGTAGCACCAACACCAGACACTTCCTGTGGTTTCTCATACGCAGCTACTTCAACTAGGAATCATTGCGGTATCATAACCATAGCACTGCTTCTCGAGCTTTCAACAGTAGCATATAGGATCCGATATGATCATGATAATATGGGAATATTGCCAGTGGCCCGCGGCACTCGGAGTGAATCGTTAGGTACTAGCTGACCGTCATCAATCACAGAACATAATTTTGAAAATGAATAATTTATTCTCTCTCTCTGATCCGTTGCTATTCATGATTTTGGAGGGTTTATTTATTTATTTCGTGTATTAGGGCATGAACCTCCATACCTACCTACAGCGACCAAAGCGACCAAGACATTGTTTACACGATAACAATCACAGAATAATAAACCAAAAGTACGGGGGTTTGCCCCCCCCCCCCCCCCGCCACCACCGTAACTCAACCCCTTAGGGGTCTCCGGTGTTGATTTTTCTCACCTGTCTTGATCCCTCGTGCTAGAGAATTTTCAAAGAAAAAGAAGCTATTGCAATCGGCCCAAAATTTTCAGAACATGAATTTTTTACTTTTTTTAATACGCAAATCCGTTATATACAATAATATTATGATTCTATTAACATTTATGATGCAAATAAAAAAATAAAATAAAATTAAAATATTGTTACTTCCATTTGTGCCCCCACTTTTTTAAAGCGAATTTCTTGGTTTTTAGGAAAAACTATTGTGATTAGTTAGTTACTCTAATCAGCTTAATTTTTTGGTGGGAAAATAAAAACTCGGCGCTCCGCGCCTCGCCAGGGGGCAAGCCCCCTGGACCCCCGGTTACCTCTATTTACATACTTCGAACGAAATTATAGAAACACAGAATGTGTTTTAGCTCACGCGTTTCACATAAACCCGTCTTCAATCTTCGGTTGAAGATTGGTTAACTTCCTCCCACTAAATCAGAATTTCGCTACTTTCCTCCCACTAAATCAGAATCTTATATAATCACCGCGTCATAACAAAATATCGCATAGGTTACACCAGGTTACACGATCCTTAGTTCCGTATCATCGGTATCCATGTTATCGTCCCAGATTTCGTTACGAAATGTCGTTAGCTTTTTTGGCTAGTTAGTCCATGGCTAAAACACATTCTGTGTTAATAATAATATAGGTATCTAATAGCTTTGAAGAGATGAAAATCCCCCCGTATGGATACTGAATTTACGTTTCGTTCGCTTTATAACTCACTGTTTTTATTCACAATAATTATATTGTCAACCGAATCATTACCAAAATTGATGTTTTCTGTTATCGCAGGTCAAAACCTGGTTTCAAAACAGAAGAATGAAACATAAAAAGCAACTGCGAAAGCTCCACGACAGATCTACCTCAGCCAAATCAGTCGCACACTGTGAAGAAGATCGAAGCAAAGCGAGGGGTAAGCAGGGGTTGGTTCTCGCTTTTGGAAGAACTGTCAAATCTTTGCAACGCTAACGTCTATTTCAAATTACTAATGATCTTAGTGAGCGGAATTTATTGGGTGGAAGCGGGTTTGGTTGTTGGCGATCCCATAATAAATTATGCATTTCATCAATCGGACTGTAACTTTGATCGCCTACGCACGAACGTGTAATATTATACTCGCAACACTTATAGTAAGTTCATCGCACAATCGCCTGCACTATGCGCTCTAGCGGCGAATCCACCTAGCAAACTCAACGTAATCCCCCACTTACTCAAATTTAGCCCCCCCCCCCCCCCCCCCACCAACCGGTTACTCTGAGGTCCAACTGTGTTTGTCCAACCTTTATATTCCGTCCGGGAAACAAAAAAATTCCGCCTATTGAAATCATAAAAGGTCGAATCATCAAGGATCTTTCCACGATCGCACTTTTCACGTTCGAAAATAGGTGGAAATAGCGGGTTGAGGTGCAGAGCAGATGTAGTAGGTATATTCGCCGCTAGAGCGCCCAGTGCAGGCAACTGTGCGATGAACGTCTAGTATACTATACACGGAAGAACGGTTCAAACCTAGTTTCGGCTGAAAAAGAGACAGTTTTGTACTGATTTCGAAAGTTTGGATTTGTTTTTCAAATTCTGTGATGGGGTGACGATACCTACATGTATCAATTCCCTTATTTTGAAGCCATTTTTACCTAATTTTGTCGAGTTATTTTCGCACAGGTAGGTATATTTGAGTTTACTTATATTGCAATGGGTTTGCTCCAAGTAAACAGCGATTTCGGGATGGGGTTTGAACTCCAACTGCCCCTCGAGCGTCGCTGACTTGATCGGCAGTCCTCTCAGGCGGATCAGAATTTGTCCCGATTTGTTAGTTCGCTGTCTAATAAACCGTTGTGTAATAATTTGCAGCGTTCAGTCACATTTTTGCTGTTTCATTTACAGTTTTAGTTGCACACTGCATTTTTGTTTATTATTTTCAGTAATGAACCTTTAGAATCGAGCATGAACAAGTAAATTTAACGCCCCCTCAAAATTTGATGGTTTCCGTTTTAAGGTACCATAGAATCCGAAA
The DNA here is from genome assembly GCA_954871275.1 of Leptopterna dolabrata. NCBI lineage: Eukaryota > Metazoa > Arthropoda > Insecta > Hemiptera > Miridae > Leptopterna > Leptopterna dolabrata. The sequence continues at coordinate 25,340,491 of OX940974.1, forward strand.
ATGGAATACAAACATTTCTGTCCGTCCGCCGTACCTACTTCGTTCTTTTCTTAGCTACCATGAACGAAAATCAATGAAATTTAGTTAGTGGGTCCCATTAGGGGTCTAGTTGATCCGCGAAGGTTGGCGTTACTGTCAGGGTCTCTAAGGGGTGAAAAGTAGGGGATGATTTTCCAAGATGCCGCCGTCTCGATGTTTTAAGTTTCTATGAACTTAGGAATTTTTGAGACCACCCGGAGCGTTGTACGTCCAGCCGTTCATTCATAGTGAGGCCCTGAATTTGCATCGAAAAGGTTGGTCAACATGTTCGTGAATGAAACGGCCCAGATGTATCATTGCTAGGGAACAGCTGATTATAATCACGCATGGGTGTACGAAATCGAGTTGGTTGTTCCGGGATATTATTTCATTTGAAGAATAATTGTTATTTTGGATGTTGTTGGTAGGTTAATTTATTAATTTAACAAACTTCAGTTATGCTTCCTGAATAACAACAAATAATTCATTATAGAATCTTGAATCCACCTCATAGTTATGAAATTTGATTGCCCGGCCGGCTCCAATACTCGATTTAGGGCTTTCCTAGGGGAGCACGAGGGTAGGTATTGACCACAGAAAACAGCGATCTACACAAAAGGGGCATCTATCAGGTAAATAATAAACCGTTGTGTAATAATTTGCAGCGTTTTTAATTTGATATTTAGTTACATATCTTGAGTTTCAACGACATGTTTAGTTGCTTGAGCACATTTTTCAGCAGCTTATAAATCCGGGCCTTAGGTACTTATTTGATTTTATATATGGAATTTTCACAAGTTCTGTGTGTGCAGTTTCTGAGGTCATAGCAACTGATGAACTGATCGCAACATTTGTGTATTGTTCAAAAGGAAGCTGTATGACGCATCTTGTTCTTTTTACTTGTATGCTGAACTAGCGTTTCGAGGAACGCCCTATTTCTATTTTGTGCACGATTGAAGATGCAGTTGAAGATATGTACCACAAAAGGGTAGGTACGACGAACTTCGAGGCACTTGTTCTCACCATTCCACTCATTGAAACAGACCGCATACGCATGATTCAGTGAGCCTTCGACTGGAATTTTCAAGCAAGAAATTCAAACCCATTCCGCAGTTTCTGAATCCATCAATATTTCCTACTCGCTGAATAGGTACCTCAGATTAGCCCCGCCAGATCCATTTACAGGTAGTTACAAATATCAATCCATTTCAGCTCCTCAACCTTTTGGTTGATGAGTCCAAAGAATCAACTGCTGACGAGAATGCAAATGCCAGAAAGGGAGAGGAGTTAAGTATGAAAGAAAAATAATTGGAGTCATTATTGTTCATGAGTCTAACAAGGGTGAAATTCGATATACCCAGGAGGGTTAGAGAAGGTCACGCGCCGCTCCACCCGAACACCACCCCAAGGCGAAACAGATGGTGTAATTATTCGAGAATATCGCTGCAATTGTTGAGGGATTCTCGTTTTTCTATTCAAATAATGTTGTCGTATAAACAAAGAAGAAAATGAAGACAGAAAACGAACTATGTGCGTAGAGAGAATCTACTTTCAGACCCCACTCCCGAGCTTGTAGCTAGACGTTGGAGCTCAGTAATATTTTCGGCTGCCTACTAATTCACTAATTTATATCAAGAATCGCTTAATGAACCGGCTGTAAGTGATAAGGTTGAACGAAAGGATAAGTGAGTAGAGATTCTTCACAGTTTTACTTTGATTCATACAGTTTGCTGACGTAACTTCAATGTTATACATACCGTACGCGGATCCCCCCTCCCCCCTCACAACATATACCTACCTTATCTAGCGCATGCGCAGATCTGCCTTCTCCCCAATACGTTTTCTCAATATTTCAATAATTCCTCAAGACCTTTGTCGTATAGTTACAAAAATATGAAGGATTTTGGGTATCGGAAAGGGGTTTCCTATCTACCTATACTGAAAATGCTGGAACCGTTGCAATAGCATTTGTAGCATAATGGATAGAACCCATAATTAGATTTAGGTTCCGACTGAACAATTACAAACTGTTGTTCGCAAACTTGAGATCATATTTATACGCCGAACTTAATCATCAGAGCCTTCAAAGTAATATAATTTGGGTACTCATCAAGTCTGTGAGCCGGTCATCTATAGAAGGTCCTCTAGAAGTTAGGGAGTTTGTGTATCTTACCAACCTCTCCTTTCATTTAAGCTTCCTTACCCTGTTCCTTTCAACTCGTCTTCCATCAAAGGAGAAGTTGCGAACTTGGTCGTTTATACAAAAGGGCTCCGTTGGCTAATCGAGTCAATGTCGTGATGTGATTAGCTCTTCTCCCGAGTATTGCGTGTAAGTAAGTCTTTAACGCTGTGACAGGTCAATAATTTTAGCCATTTTTAACTAATTGAACCACTCAAATGGTAATTTGGGTCTCTGACATGACCCAACTTTGTATAATTGGGGCATAATCAACCTACCGTCTCTGTCTCACTAATTGCGTTGTCAAGTTCCCTCTTATTCATTTGCATGCATATTGTTTGTCAGTGGAGGGAACCCGGCTTCAAAGATTTCATTCAATAATCTCATACAATGGGAAATGATAAAGTTGCATACAGAATTGTTGGAGGTACTGGAGAAACGAGATGCTTAGCATCTCACCAGCCAACGGACTCATATTGATTCAAGATACTGTTGATAAAGAAAAACGGAGTTATTGAAAAAATTGTCTATTTCCACTAATACACGAAAAAACACTGTTATACCGGTTTCGGTGATCAAACCATCGTCAGTAACGCACAATAACTGAAGGCACTTTGGAGAGGTGCCTTCAGTTATTGTGTGTTACTGACGATGGTTTGATCACCGAAACCGGTATAACAGTGTTTTTTTTTGCGTTTTTTCGTGTATTAGTGGAAATAGACTTTTCAATAACTCCGTTTTTCTTTGAAATGGGTTTCCACGATTTCTTCGCGAGTGATTTATTTCGTATACTGTTATGTCTTCAAGAGTGGAGCTTCTATCAAGAATCGTAGAAGAGATAAAATTTAAATACTTCAGGCGGAAAGACCCACGTGTCGGAATAAATTACTATGCTCAACACTCCAATTTAGGATCTTAATATTTATTTGCATTTGTTTTTCACGATAAATTAACTAATGTTACACATAGTAGAGGCCTCATCCACCAGCGTGATCCGTGAAGAAACCAGTCAACTGATCATAATCTGGGAGAGTATTAGCTGAAAATTTGCCTTCAAAAGCTCTGTATACTCTGTACACTGTATACTCGTTCAGTATACAACTGGTTGGATGTCGTTACGCAACAATAGTCTAACGCACAAAAAATCTTTTCTTTTTTACATATTTGGCTTCATTTGGACATCCGCATTCTCCTCCAATGGTTATTTTGATCGAAATTTCTATAGCCATTTTTGTAAAAATGAAGAACTATTGTTCAAAACTCGTAATGCTAATGAACATCGATATGCAACAATCATCTAACCACGGATACATTGTTATAGTCTGTGATGCCCAGGATTCACTTTTACGACGATACTGACTCCTCTCCATTCATTCAACTTTTATTAGTTAGGAACAACTGTTCATAGATGGCTTCCAGCATCCTTCGCCGTTAATCCGTATCAGAGTTTCGGCGTCTCTTCAACGTGTGAATTTCGTTATTTCACGTTTTTCATTTTCATTCGTACCTACTTAATACAACAACTATTTTCCGTTTTGAACGGAACTTCCTAGTTTCTGTTCAGATGAAAAATGGAGAGATGCTAAAGTCTCAACAGCAGAACAGCGCGGGACAATGATTATTGTTTCTCATTATTTTCCATTAGGTACCTACCTACTTTGTTCAATGAGAAAATGAAAAATGTATTTAATATTTGGGTTTTGAACTGATCACTTATTTACTATTCCATGGGTAGGTACCTAATTTGGTTTTGATGAAACTTTCCACTGCAGTTTGGGCAGGTAATTTAGCATGCACCTCTGCCTATAAAGTGAAGTGTGAGTAGATATCGGTTAGCCCATTTTGACAGTGTTTTCGAATATCAAGTGCCTCTACGCTACGCTAGACTTTTTGTCGCAGCAGACGATTTTCGGCTATAGTTTTGACTTTAGGCGAAAGTCGACTGTTGCGTAACTCCGTAGAGGTACCTACTTGATATTCGAAAACATTGTCAAAATGGGCTAACTTATATACAGTCTACCCACAATTTTTCTTGCGACTTCACTTTATAGGCAGAGGTGCATGCTAAATTACCTACCCAAAAAGTAGTGCAACATTTCATCAAAACTAAATTAGGTACCTACCCATGGAATAGTAAGCAAGTCATAACTATAGCCGAAAATGTTGGTTTTTTACCTTAGAAATGGGTTAGACAGTCTGTACTGGCCATGTCGAATACGTCTAAAACCATCTTGGAGATAACGGAACGGAATTGTGGAATATTTCAAATCGCGATTCCCAATACTTCGGGAATTGTGGGAAATGACATCCAACTGAAGCCAACGAGAGAGCCATGTGAGAGTATTCACGTTATTTTGGACTGAGAGAAACCTCTGTAATTTAAGGTCACGTACAGGTTTGGAATCAAATATTCTAGACATAAAATGTGGAGCATGAATGGGCTTCAAAGTAGCAATGCGAACCTTCAAACCAGCAACTGCTAAAGCGTAACTACTGGCCTCTCATGGGGGGGGGGGGAGGAGGAGGAGTAAATAAATCCAACGCGTCGGCGTCACTGGGAAAACGCTAGCGCATCCGACCAAGAGCGTAAAATAATACCCAGTCCGTAAGTTAAACTCCTGAACCTATCTAGAACAGGACTAAAATATTTCAGTAACCTTGTACACCTACAGGCAACCCCTACTAGCAAACATTACTGATTTCTCAGCCTGATGACACGTCAATCATACCTTTGATCTGTGATGGAGCGGAGCCAGTCGCTGAGTGGGTTGGCGCTCGTTCAAAAGGCGGCTGGGATCGGGATAGCAGCTGAGGTCGTCAGTTCGAATCTCAGCAGACCCAACTCAGGAATGTGACGCCACGTGTAGCCTTAGCAAAATTATCAAACCAACCGACTCTCAGAGTGGTCAACAGGATCACATCCGCATCGCCAACAAGGCCGTCAAGCCTACAACCGCCAATTTGCTCAACTATACACTTAGAAATCCCCCTCCCCCTCCCACCAAACTAACAGCAAACAACTGTACCTACTTTCAATATCTACTGTGTTCAAAAAGAAACCACTGTCTTCATTTACAGAACGGCCAATGGACTATTCCCGGGCAGCCAGCTACCACTCATCAGAAGATTCCGATCAAGACATCGACATCGTTGGAGACGCCGACAAGACGCGTGGCAAGCAATGGGCATAACCACCGATGAATGACACTCTACAATCGTGATACTGCACAATAAAGCCTCATCGCACGATGATTTTAACAAGCATCGCGTGAATCGATGGGGCGTTTGTTCACAAGACTGTTAATTTATTTTGTTGAACTTTGGTCGTTAGTTTTTGCTTCAACTAACCTAATGGGTTTCTTTCACCCCTTTGGCACTGAGAGCACAGCTACGCACAGCATCCTTCAACAGCATAACCTATAATATGTATTACAATCATCACCACAACAGGTGGAGAGGAATGTTTTCTGCAAACATTTGTCTGATTTCTGTTTAAATCCCAGATATAACTACCAAAATACCACGTAATTTTTTTCTAACTGAAAGTAGAGATTAAGAGTAGATTACTAGGTACCTCTCTTTGCTTTTCAGCGAAACATTTGATCGATTTTTTTTTCCTCAATAAATCGGAAAAATGCGTTGATCTCACTGTGCAAGAGCGTTTCAAATTGTACTACCTCCGAAAAAGCGCATGGATGCTTTGATAGTGGTAGGCTATACTTGTTAGTTTATCAAATACAATTTATAGAAGTTTTTCTTAAAATTTCGAATAAGCAGATTATGCTCTTCCTTGTCAAGAAATCATTTCGTACGTTCACTGAATTCACATTCATACAATACCCGTCTAAGAAAGCCAATTTAACTTTGAATGTCCACATTCTTTGGCATGGTTATTTTCAACGTAGAATAGGGTGACTCAGCCGGCAAAGTGGTAAAAATAAACCCACAGTTCAAATGCAATATACTTTGATGTAATTCGATTCATTAAATAAGACGTAGCTACAGAACCCAACATTTAGTGTAATGGCTCCCTAATCATTACGTGTATTTCATACAAACAGTCTGTCTTTTGAGTTGGAATGATGGCGTTAATGATGAAGTTACCCAACCTTTTTTAATAGAATCTTCATACAAGGCAATGTAATTATTCATACAAGACAATGTAGTTATTAAGAAATATCTTGAGAATAACCTAATCCATTCCACCTTGCGGTACATTTACACTGATCAAGGCTTTTAATTTGTGAAACATTCATGTAACTATATTCCTAACTATATACATTCGACGCTAATGTGTAATTTGATACTCAACATGTGATCTCAATTAATCTGATTCTACTCCCATTGATGCACCACCATTAGAATTATCTATCTCCTTTGTCATCAACTAAATGACCAATGATCGAGTGTTTTAGTATGGCAGTAAATGTTATTCAACTATAACATCAGATTATACTCCCCAAACATTGAGGTTTCGCTATGTGCAAGTTGGAGTCAACTGTTTATATGGAATGAATACCACCAATATTGCAATATCACAGGGTGAGATAGCTGTGTCCATTACTGCCACAATACTCCACGTCCATGTTTACAGGTGAGTGCCATTCGACCTCCTTCCATGCTGAAGTGGATTACAGTCCAGTCTTGGCCCATGCGTTGGGTACTGATTTCAGAGAGGAGCCAACTAACGGGATAACCTGGATGAATGTCTGTCGGTGGGGACCAAGGTGAGTAGGTATATGGGAGGTAATTACTCACTACTCGGCCTCCAAGACCAGCTGCTATATGATGTCACAAGAGGAGAAGAAGTACAATATTTCACACATTCAAACCACTCGAACGCTCCAGAATAATGAAATGTAAAAAGAAAAATAGTAACTAACAATAATAATTTAGCAGTTTAAATCTATGTTTTGGGAAGGTGTGAATAATTAGCATTCGTCATTCTAGTTGGATCTTTGGCCAGATTAACTAAACCTTTTGCCAAATGAATTAAATTATTTAAATTTCAATTCAACATTTTGCTAGATGAATTAAACGTTTTGAAATATGTTGAACACTTCTAGAGTGTTACAAATCACATCGCAAGAAGTAAAATTAATTGAAAGTGTAAAAGGGTTAATTCATTTGGCGAGAGGTTCAATTCCTTTATAGGTAAAACGTTCAACTAAAAAGGCAAATGCTAATTAAAAATATTTAGGGACCTTTTTCTTTGTTGATACTTTTTATTGAAATACAACATCAATAATTAATGTGACAAATGAGCCAATCGACTACATGTATGGTAGTAAATGTCAGATTCCTAAGTAAAAGAGGGGAAAATGTTCAATGAACGATATTCAGGTAGAACGCTGAGTATCGAACATCAATCAAAAATGAATGTTATGTGTGTTGTCCAATCAACTTATGTTCCGCAATAAAGGGAGGAACATTATTCCTATACTTCTAACTGTTTTTAATTAAAGTAATGATTTTAATATCCATATTGTAAAGCAATAAATTAGATTAATACAACAATAATTTAGTATTTGGGGACTACGGGATTTCGTAGGGGAACATCTGGGAGATAAACACCAACTACCCAACAATTTTTAGCAAAATCGGGCTATTCAATTCATTCGTACAAAATTGAGTTCCTCGGATTTTGCGTTTGTGCATGCGCAGTGACCTTACCAATGGTCTGGTCGTTCTGAAATTCATAGGGGACCATCTAAGGCCCAACCCGTATGAGCCCTGAAAATTTCAACAAAACTGGATTTGAACTGAGGTAGTTACGCGTGTGGCACGTATTTGCGGACACAGACACCGAAGCAAATTTGTCCAGAAAGCTCTAAAATGTAAAACACGAGTAGAAGTTTTAATTTTGGAAACAAAATAATGATTTCCCCTCGAAAGTGAAAAAAAAGCTAATAAAACTAACATCAATGCTGAAGAAACGTCAAAGCATGATGTCAGAGATCACTACTTATCGCACTGCACAATTACTTATTTCAATGTGGATTTTGGTTTGGAATATGTGACATTTCATGTAGAGATTTCGATGTGACTTATTATTTTGCCACCTTTCGAATGAGTGGTGAACTTACCTATGGTGCATGTGGTGAGTGTGAGACTTAATTATGTTAAAGGGGCTGCAGTGATAATCACCTGATTTCTACACTGATGCCAAGTGTATACTTAGGATCCATGCTCGTTTTGGTTGCTTCCTTGAAAACAGATTTCCGCCTTCTTCATCTACATTCTCTACCCTGTTTGTGTTCCGTAGAGAGTGACTGTTACCACCAACCCACTGACACTTGAGTCAATATGCATGCATTAACGTCAAATTATTTATTCAGTGATACCAGGCCAGCTTCAGATTGTACATTCTGGTTGAAAACGAAGTTGTCCCCCAGAATCAAAATTTTCACTCGCGTTTCAGAATATTCCAAACAGCAGGTTGGCTCCTGGATGGTTTGATATGAATTTAAAAAAGTGAGTATTTCGTTTGAGCACAACCAAACGTGATATCCTTGTTATGCACAAAATTATGGTTCTTTTTAACCAAGTGAATATTTGCTTGATTATGGGAAAACTGTGCACCTACAGTTCAATAACGTTGATTATTTTTACTTCATAAGTGTTGGCCAGTGGTCTAAAATGAATTCAATCGAGATTGATTCACATTGGCCTCTGCTCAGGCGCGACCTATAAAATATCTGTAATGCCAACTCTGATTATTTTCACCCAATACAAGTCACACATAGTTTATGTCACGATGGATCAAGAGCAAGATTGAATCAAACCACCAAAATTATATAAGTAAAGCCAAAAATATGTAGTTTTAAGGTACAAAATAATTGTTCACAACAAATAAGTAGTTTTTCCTTTTATGCAAGTTGCAGAAAAGTGAAAAACTGAACGGTGAGATTAACAAAAGTTAAGGGATGTATGTTTACTTATAACCCCATGTCGGTGAGCTAGGAAAACGGTTTATATTTGGTTGCCATATGTGGCTGCCACATCTTTACAAGAATTATCAACGAATAGAGAGAAAAAAATGGTAGTTTGCAATGGCAGTCAGCTAAATCCTAGGAATGAAAAATATGAAAGCAATTGAAAAAAATTATGTGGTTTGTATCTCGCGTTCCCGATATTCATAACGATAAACCGCATGACAAGCAATGCAAGCAAAGTGTACCCTTACATATTGAATTCTTTTTTTTTTTCTTTTAGTTGATCATTGAGAAGTACCCACGTATTTTTCATTTGGATGTAGAGAGAGATGAGTCAGTGCAGCTACCTATTTTGGGTTCCCACCAGACATCCGATAGCCCAGTGACTTTAAGGAAAAAATTCCAGTCATGCAGCATGGCTTAAGGAGCGAATTTTCAAAGAAACAATTGGTGGAATTGAGAACTAAAATTAATGATCACCTGCCACAGCACTCGTTAAGGCCTGATAGGGCACTTGTTAAGACTACACTCGTTGAGACCAGAGTAGCACGCAGTGCAGAAAAATTACGTAAAAATATCATTTTTGGGTGTTTTGAACCAAAAAATTGTTATTTTGATAACTAGATGCAGTTTGAACGTGCTGAAACTACTGGCAATCGATTCAGCGATCAAAAACACATGGTAAACGACACATCACATGCCTACATAAAACGCTAGGTGCGTCTAATGGGACTGGGAGGGGAGCAAAAAATATATATATATTATTGACAGCACCCCCAAACGCCTATGGTGCTAAAATCCTTTTAGACTTTTTGAAACAAAAATTTGCAAATTTAGACACCTGCACACAGTGCGATAGGGCTCATCATTACTCTTGCAGAGACGGATTTTTCTGTGCATGAAACGTTTTCTGGAGGCGTTTCCGGTTCACTGGGATCACGCAAAAATCTTTTTAAAAAAAAGTATGTAAATTACTGCTGGAAATGTTACACTGGGATAATATCCGGGTCAGGAACCGGCCACCAACTTGGAGATTTTAGTTCCCTTTTTTCCAATATCTCTGGAATGGTTGATTCTATCGCGAAACTTGATGCACTCCAATGAAAGATAATTAAACTTCCTACAAATTGACTATATACATTTTTGTCATAAATATATCTGACTGTTCTGAGACATGATATTTTCACAATTAGTATTACCGAAAAACGCTACGAAGTTCTTGTCACATGTCTTGATTCACCTGTTAAAGGTGTGGCGACATTGCCACCGGACTTGACTTGACTTGACCTCACTTGCGTGCCTGTCTAAACCCATCCTTTGTATTTCAAAGGTGAGCTGCGTGCGAGACTGCGACCGGACCTGACTTGACTTGACTTGAGCCACCCACCGGACTCCGTTCTGATCCGGTCTGCATGGGTTGAGACCTGACTCCGGTCCCCCCTCTACTGCGATTTTCAACCCCTCGCACCCCAACGAGCCATCCAACGCAGCCCCCACTGCTCTCTTCTCATCCTTATAGTTTTGAAATTGAACATCGTTCAATTTTGGAATAGGGTGTGAAATTCACCATACTGTGCTCGTTCGGAAACATATGGTGACATCCACGACTCATTCAAAGATAGAAAACTTATCACTAGTTCTATTTCTTCATCAGAATCTGATTCTGATTCTAAATCACAAAGAATGGCTTCCATTTCGGAGGACATACCTACTCTTGTGACGCCTAAGAACAAACTGGACTGTTGGAGTCCGGTGGCTCCGGTCAAGTCAAGTCCGGTGGCAGTGTCGCACCTCCCTCCGGTCACCAGTCAGGTGGCTCCGGTGAAGTCAAGTCAAGTCCGGTGGCAGTGTCGCCGCACCTTAATACTACTCCTAGTGTTATTGTATACATTTATGGAGATTTCAATTTCCCAGGTTTCTGGTCCATAAAAAATTAATTTTTGGAGCCATTACATACAACCTCAATCCTTAACTCGCTGGTCAAAATCAACTTCATATTCGGTCTTCTCGCCCTAAATAACATGGAAAACGATACCTCACAAGCTCATGTTCATTAAAACCTCAAAATCCCTATTTTTACACCCATTTTTCACCCATAACACCCCTGGGTATATTCCGATCGGGCTCCGAAGTTTCGAGGCACAACTAGGGCCCAAACGGAGCCTGTATGCGAAAGGACGATTTTTTTTAGACCGAAATTGAAGTAGATATGCATGATAGGCGGATGGACATTGATTGCACTTTTGGAATCTACGCACCTTGAAACGTAAAAGAAAAAATTTTGAGGCTGTTTTGAAAAAAATTGTTTGCTGACCGACCGACATAGGTGTATTATTCACGGAATAATAAACCAAAAGCAGCGAGAAATATGGGGGGAGGGGGACCCCCTTCACACATGTATAATATTCCAAATTCGGATAGTCAGAATAACCACAGTTGCAGAGCATCAAATTCTGAGCCCTATTTTTATTAATACATTAAATTTAAAATTGTGATTAAAACGTGAAATTTTAAATTGAATATTTCAATAAAAATAGGGGTGCTCTAAATGCAGAATCTGATGCTCTGAAACTTCAGTTATATGACACTTTTCATTTGGAATTACCGTTTTAGCGAATTTTCGAAGAAAAGGAAGCTATTGTTCTCGGTCCAAAATTTTTAAAACTCGAATTTCCGAAAGATTTTTATACCAAAATCCGTTTCAGACCATCCTGAATTCCCTGCCGAAAGACACCAAAAATTATATGTATATATATATATATTTATATATATATTTATATATTTATATATATATTTATATAGACTAGGTGAAGGATGGGAATCTTGAGTTTCGGTCGAGAAATAAAATCAGATAGGTTTAGGCCGACGTTTCGATGTATTTGTACATCATCTTCAGGGCTTATGTATCATTTGCAGTATCTTTGCGCATCCACTGTCAGCACACGTTACTCTTCATTATTATATTTTTAACATCGATTTAAGTTAAGTATCAAAATTCATCAGCCGTTCATATAATCAACACTGTGAACAACTGCAAATGATACATAAGCCCTGAAGATGATGTACAAATACATCGAAACGTCGGCCTAAACCTATCTGATTTTATTTCTCGACCGAAACTCAAGATTCCCATCCTTCACCTAGTCTGAATATCAACGGTCAAAACCAGAATCTCCTATATTTATATATTTATATATATATTTATATATGTATGTGTCATTCCAGACGATAACTCTCGAAAGAATTGAGATAAAAAGTTCAAATTTGCACAAAAAATCTGTCTTAGCAATCGACAGGCTAAGTTCGAAGATGGGCAGAATCGGGTCACCCTAAGGGGGAGTTTTGGGGAGTTTTAGGGGGGGAAAATTACCCATAAATTCCCAAAATGAAAAAGTCTGACAAGTGACACCTCATTTTAAAGGTTTTTGTACGCTGAACACGATGGTGAAATCAGAATTGCGATATCTCATTCCATTCTCAAACTGGAGCACTTTGAAGATGAAGGAACGTGGTTATTTCTTGAGATGTTCTTCCTGGTTCGTCTGCTCTAATCTGATAACGGAATGGGATATCGCAATTCTGACTTCACCATCGTGTTCAGCGTTGGAAAATCTACAAACCGAGGTGTTACTCGGCAAAAAATGGAACAAAAAATTTGTTACGTACCCAATACCTACTCTTCTGGTATTCAAAACATTTTTGATTTCCCCCTCCCCCTCCTTCCACCCCAAATTTTACTTTGCGTAAAACTACTCCTGTTTTAATTTTGTATGGTATCAAGTTGGGAAAACATTGGCCGAAAATTAATTTTCAGAAAATTTTAGGCGGAGGAGGAAGATGCCGAAAACTTCGAAAATTCGCTCTTATAGCCATGCTGCATGACTGTGGTTTTTTTAGTTACAGGGGTGTGAAACCGAGCACAATACACTTCAGTCAAAATAGAAAAATGTGTCTTCGAAAACTGCCGACCACCCGCTGAACCATATTTAGTGGTTAAGTTTATTCGAGTAGAATTTAATGTTCTTTAATTTTGGTAGGAGTGAAATTTCTTGTAAGCCAAAAATTGAACTCCTAAAATTTTGAGGTTTTCTGGTTGCCAAAAGTACGCCTGTAACTAAAAACTGGTTATCCCACCCCTATTTTTACTGAAATATCCTATTCAAAATTTCAAGTTGTTAATCAACTAAAAGGGTGCCCTGAACGCAGAATTTGATGCTCTCTACAACTCAAGTTATTCTAACTACGAACTAAATCACTCGCGACGAAATCGTGGAAACCCATTTCAAAGAAAAACGGAGTTATTGAAAAAATAGTCTATTTCCACTAATACACGAAAAACGCAAAAAACACTGTTATCACTTGAGGCAAGAGTATTCACGATATCCAAAGGTTATCAAAGATAACCAGTTTCAGACAACGTCCGAGGAAGAACGTGTGACGTCACTGAATGCCAGTAGGCAATTTTGGCTACCTAGTAAGTATAATGTTATTTCCCCGACTAATTTACTGGAATTCCTAATCAGCGTGAAAAATGAATTGAGGAAGGAATCAGACAGTTTTAGACCCATGGGTATTCTTCATTATCTACGTTTGATAGAAACTTGTAATGAACCCATAAATGGGACACCAAACCTACAAATTGAAATTCGAGGAGATAGGTAGTGTATAGAACGATTCAATTTCGTATGTACACATATTCCATTGAGTTAAACTAGTTATGTATTGAAGAATGTGTCAGTAATTTACAGTTTCCCGTTCATACCTTCACAATGTATCCTAAAACTAAGTATAGGTACTGTATGTAGGGCATACATTTGGGCGCATCGTTATGTAAATAATGTATATAAATGGATCTTTAGAACGTAAGGTTATAGTAACAGAGAAAAATTCATGTGAACCTGCCTCTAGAATGAAATGAATGAGGAATATAAATAAGTGTGTAACTGTGTACATTTTGAGATTACCATTATTTTTACTAGTTGAATGTTGACTCGTGATGTGTAATAAAGTATTACTGAATCAGTGTTTGTTGGTATTTTACCACTGTTGAGCCGAGAAAATATCCTTCACGAACTGTTATGAAGTGAGGTACCACCTCTGAATTCTTGTGCATCTTCGACAACAGCTGAGAAGTCCTTCCTGAAATCAAGGCCTCCATTACATGTAGGTAGGTACCTAATATACAATAGGGAGAACGGTAGTACCAATGATTGTTTTCCAATTTTTGCTTCTACACGACCGAAATTTCTTCGGGCGATGGAACCAAAATCTGAAGTTCGTTTTGAGTGAAAAGCCTATGAATGGGTGAAATTAAAAAAAAAAAATATTCTAGTTTTGAAAAGTTCAAACACTCTTTCGGTCTGCAACAGAGATACCTATGCGTTTAAACCTTAAACAAGGTGTTGTGGTTCCCCTCAAATCTCTACAATAACTACTCCTATGTAATATTGAAAGATTTGACCAAATAAACGAAGGGAATGACTAGCTGAGCGACACTGAGGAGAAATTACGAGAAGGGTGCTCCTCCCTTCCATCAACCACCATCGCCCCTCAACGGTCATAACGGCCGATTGTGGGTGGGTGGAAAGGGCCCTTTATAATCAGCCCTTCTAGCCCAGCTCGTCATTCGAACGATCACTCTCCGACTTGCTAATTCTATCTCTCCTACCTTTCTCCTGCACTCGCTGAGGTTCATCCACGGGGTATTAGTTACCTTCCTCCCTTTCCTCTAGCACTCGCTGTGGTGACCTCCGCGGGGTGCTACGCTAGGACCTGCGGAGCCTGAGTCCTGGCTCGTAGGTTCTATCACAGGTTCTACGTGAGGATTATCCGGGGCAGGGACTTGGACTTGTGGTTCGGCACAGCTGGCACCGTCTCCTATGGGCCCAAGATGTCTGTATGACACAGTAGTCTCAAGCCCACCTGGATATCATCTTATGTAGGAGTAGTACGGATTAGCCTCTAACAGCTCTATTTGGACTACTGTCGGTTCATATTTGCTCCCCATGATATGCCTCATCAATACTGGTCCTGATAGACAGCCATGTTGGGATCGATGTCCCGTGACCGGATATTCTTCGATGAATAAACATTCTCTCATGAGGAGTAGTGTTGGTAGAGGTACGAACGAGAGATCTGATCGAATGGAGTGCTTGATTCAAGACCTTTTCCCAGTCTCTAATCTCGAGGTTTGAGGTACGCAAGGCCAGTTCTACTGCTTTCCAAATAATGTCATTATATCTTTCCACCTGGCCGTTGACCCATGGAGTGTATGCCGTTGTTCTGCTCGTTGCAACCCCATTTTTAGTCAGAAATTATTTGACCTCAGCTGACATAAAGGGCATCCCTCTGTCAGAACGAATATATGCTGGCATGCCGAAGGTTGTGAAAAGGGTTGCTGGTGAAGAATGACGGTAGAGGCTGACATATCTGGACAAGGAAACACAAATGGAAAGTGAGAGAATTCATCCACAATGGTTAGCAGATAGCCGTTTCGCGTTGCTGATGGGACTGGACTCGTGAAATGAAGGTTGAGTCGTTCAAATGATGATGTGGCATGAACTAGCAACCCTATATTTTTCACGAACCGCGGCTTTAATTCGGCACAATATTGGCAAGATGAGAGGCTCTACGGATTTCATCAGTTTAGAATGGAAGGTTCTTACTGCTTACCCAGTGAGCCAGCCTAGTAACTCCTGAGTAGCAAAGACTTCGTTGAAGACTTGTGAGATTAACAGGAGCAGTTGAAGATGCGCTAATCCGTGTGTTGGCAACTACGTTTTCTTCCCCTGGACGGCTCAATATCTCATACGAATAGCAAGAGAGTTCAAGCCTCCAGCGCATTATCTTCTCGTTTTTTATTTTAATATGGCGCCTGCGGTCGAACATGAACGATACGGAACGTTGGTCAGTTATTAGGCGAAATTGCCTCCCCAAGAGGTAATGCAACCATTTCCGGAGGGCCTCAACTATCACAGCAGCCTCCTTTTCTACAGCTGGATGGTTTTGTTCACAGTAAGTGGGAGTTCTCGAAAAGAATGCTAGTGGCCGACCTCCTAGTGATAAGGTAGCAGCAATGGCGAAATCTGAGGAGTCAGTCTCTACTACAAAACACTCTTTACCGTTGATTGCAGAGACCTACGATTTGGCTATGTCAGTCTTCAATGCAATTATCATCAATTCGTTTAATCAGATGGTAAAGGAAAGCTTTCAACTTGGACTAGAGGTCTGTTTAATTCAGATGGTAAGGGAAAGCTTTCAACTTGGACTAGAGGTCTGTTTAATTCAGATGGTAAGGGAATGCTTTCAACCTGGACTAGAGACCTGATGCGATCCAAATATCGAGGAATCCACCGGACTAACATCCCCAGTGCTCGATTCAGTTCTTTATGACTGGCAGGAGCGCGGAGATTCAATAGTGGTTGGAATCTATCCTCATCGGGTTTTATGTAATTATCATAAATTGTGTACTCCAAAAGATTGATAGACGTCTGAGAGAACTTGGATTTTTCCTTATTTATTGACTTTGTACGTCTGTTGCCTGTAAAAATGGCCGGAGATTTGAATCGTGTTCTTTAGTCTTCCCAAAAACTGTCAAATCATGAGATAAGCATAAGGAGCTTTTAATTGTTCAATTTCGATTATACTGTTGATAAATGTTTGAAAAGCCGGAACACAGTTTTTTACTCCAAATGGAATTCTAATAAATTGGTAGATTCCCGTCTGCTTCAAATGCTGGTTTTTTTATTCCAGTATGGGGGCTTGACGATAGGCGGATTTGAAATCAATCTTGCTGAAGAAAGAGTATTGTGCAACTTTGGCTACAATGTTTCCAATGTTGGGTTGGGGTAGGCAGTAGCGGTGCTTGGGGTCTTAAAACGGTGGAGCACCAGACCAGAACACAAAACCGACAGATATGTCTACAAAATACCCCAAGGCAACAACGCCCTTCCCTTATTTACTTATATTACTAATATTCCCTTATTTACTGATACCAGTGATATTCAGCAAATCTTATCTCTTTTAATCAACACTGTCATACAAAAACGTCGACAATTTCTACTGCAAATGAGCCACCAAATTCATGTGTAACAAAAATATAGTAAACTAAAATACAACAAAACAATGACCCGTCGGCTGGTACCTACTTGAATCTTGAATGGAGAAGCTATTGACTAGAAGCTAGATAGTTATCTGTGTGTTGACGCCGATCAATCCACAAACCACGAACAGCAAACAGGACAAAACGCACGTAGGTACCACAAATACAAATCTGTCATCGGAACCGGACTGAACGCAAAACGCGGAAAATTTGAAGCAAAAAAATTGAAAACTGACAAAGAAAGCGGATGATTCAGAGAAAAACTAAACAGAAGAAGCATCTCGTATGGAGATGACAAATTGAATCGAAGGGATCGAATCAATTATGAAATGAACGATTTTGGGGTTGATATCAGATTCTGGGGCAGTGGCCCAAAGTAGGAATGGCAAACAACATTTTTACTCGACTCAGCTTGCGCGGACCGGCAACTTTTCTCGGTTGCCATGGCGACATTAGGTCCCAGGACCTGCCAGTTTCAGGAGCCTAGGTTTCGATTTCGATTTCACGACATCGATTACTGTCGCTATATTCTGATCACATGCTCCGTCTGGGGAGCTACAGGGAGCCAACATGACGGAACCACATATTGAATATCCATAGCCAGAGAACTCTGTCGAGTCACTGTTGAACTGTGTGAAAAATGCTGGGTACAGGTCACGGAGGGAAAATTCAAATGCCAATTGAACACATGGTTGGAGTTGTTTTTTTTTAACTCTTGGTGTTTCTGGGTGCCGGGGCAGTGTGGCCTTATGGACGCAATGGCCCCTGGGGGTAGGCGTCTAACTTTCTTTTTTTTTTTGTTAAATTAAGGTTCGTACGGGGGATTTTTGTGGGGTCTGTATCAGCTCCCACCCACTGCGACCTACAAGATCTATTGTGGTTTCTCCCCCCAGGCTGCATTAGCCTTCCGGGAAGGGTTTACCAAAAACCCTCCAGGCATCTAACATAGTGAATCTGCTGATTGTTTGTGAATAGTCAATACACATCCTTTTTTTGTGACTGGTATTAACTACCAGGACCTGAGCTCTCCAAGGTGAGACACTTGGTTCTATGACCTCTTCGTCAAACAGTTTCTTTATTTCAGCCTTGATAAATTCCAAGTCCTCCTTCGCGTTGAATCATGATTTGCTTGCGATTGGGCGCAGATCATTCGAAAGATAGGTGAATAGTGATAGTGGAGGAACGTAGGCAGCTGCCAGGTTGCAAATGGAGAGTGGCTTATTGGGGCCACCTAATTCTATCTCCAGTGAATAATGGGTTGACAGAATGTCATGACCTATTATAACGCCAGCATATAGGTTATTCATGATGAGAAGTCTCTTTCATATGTGTGTCCGAGCAATTCCACATTCACATGGCAGCAGCCATCAACAAGGGATGGTAAGGAGGAGCTGGCCATCGTGATCTTCTCATGGAAGGGCAACTTCAAGGCACGGCACATACCTCCAATCGCACTGGTCAGAAAGCTAGGAGAACTCCCGGTGTCAATAAGCGCTGAACACTGGACATCACTGATCCAGATCGGAACGATAGCTTTCCTTAACGAGTGAAGCGCAGACGCTGCTGTAATGGCAGAGATAAATGTGTCTGAGTTGTACGCTGCTGAGGCAGAAGTGCTGGAGGACTTCCTTTGAGACTGGCAAAATTTACTGTAATGCCCTAACTTTTCGTCTTTTGCTGGGCACTCGCTCTGTGGGTGGCGCCTATACCCGCGGAAGTAACAGTTCTGGATTCTGGATGAGGTAGCAGTGCAGTTGCCAGGTATATCAGGGGCTAGTTGACGAGAGATAGGCGAGCTGTTCTCAGACGCAGTAGCATTTATGGGTATGATAGGATAAGAGAAACTAAGAACATGTTGCTGAGCGGCTTCTAGAGATCGCGCCTGTTCAAAAGCCTGTGCAAGAGTGAGAGGTATATTCTCTAACAAACGATGATGTATACATGAAGAACCAGCAATGAACCCATCCCTAATATATGCATTTTTATTTTGCTCCGCAGTAACGGCCAAAAAATCTACGAGCGTATACACTGAAGCAGAGATATGATTGGTGAGATAGAGTAATTTTTCTTCAGGAGCTAAAGGAGCGTTATTCTCACCTTTCGAGACCATGAGAAAGTTGGAGACTTCTTCCAGTGGTTCCATTCTTCAGATGCGTTGCTGGCTGAAGATGCCTAAACGGTCTGGCCTTAGACACCTCTCCATATTAGTTCATGCTTAATATACTGTAATAGAGATATGCGTTTACATCTTAAACAAGGCTTTACAACACGTGGAATAATTCGCATGGAAGTAATTTGGAAGCGTCCATTGTTGCAACTTGAACACATGGGAGTTTGTAATAATTTCATCACACGGTTTTAGATACAAGAGACTGCAGCTTCAATTTATATTGCATCTATTACTGAGCCCTGTTTTCACTCAGGAACGAATTCTTTTAGAAGCAAGGAGTAGTGTACCTGTGGCATTTTTTCGAATTTAGCTAATATTTATAACCATTAATTATTCGAAAATTTCAACTTTGTAAACACCGACTGACATGTAAGTCTCACAATGTTGCTAATATCCCCCACAAACAACCCTATTTTAGAAATTAACCAGCCAAGAGAACTCGTCAGCCGCAAAAAGAACTCGTATCCATTTTGCCCGCCAAGTAGCTTGCTTGGTGCTTCGCACCTCGCTCTGATGTGCATACATAGAAACCGGTTCCTTCCTCCCTCACCGTCCCCCCCCCCCCCCTCCTTTCTGTTTATTTCGAACTGTTTGGTGGGGAGCTTGTGATTTCTAGGAACATCATACAACATGTATTGAGTTACCTACCGAAATTAAGGAGGTGATGTCCCTCGGGTTAACCTGAGGGTGGCCAGATTTTTACGGTACATGTATATACCTACCTAACATATTATATATTTGTCTTGAAGGGAAAATTTCTCACTTTTGAGTGGGAGCGACAGCGAGCAAGTTTTATCATTCATCAACAAGAAACATGACTACAAGTACCTAAGGTGAACAAGCAAGAAACAGTTCGGTTTGCGCGAGAGGGGAGATAACGCGTTAGTACCAAAATAAAAATAAACCTCCTGAGAGGTTGAATCGGTACTTTAGGTACCTACAGATGATGAAGACCGTACCTGTCGGTAGAGGCAGACTCCTAGTGGAGATCGTCCGAGATGGCTCCATCCGTGGGCGTTTTGCTGGGGCCATTACTTATTCCTCCTCCTCCTCGTGACTGGGAAAAACGCAGCGAAGTTAAGAACGGTTGAATCGGACGAACCTGCAAATTGTAAAAACAAAACACGGTTTTTGTGGTGAAATGGTCCGGTGTATTTTTCTGACCGACAGCAACTTTCTATATCAACAATCCCAACAAACAACAAGAATGCGAGTAGCCAAAATATGTAAGCTAATAGACTGAAGAAGCTATTAATTAGGCTAAATAATTTAAATTACTTCGTCTCTCATGAATAGAACAAGTTTCATGGCTTTAAAAAAAGCATACTGATTATACCTATAAGTACTCGTGAGTTACTAACAGTTTTGTGATACCGCATTCCCTCTTTTCAACTCAGGAACGGTTTCTGTACCAATGTAGGTAGGTACCCTGCTGATGAAATTAATATAGGCCCCAACATTCAACGACCATCACAGTAGATCTGAGTTTTCGTCGAATGAACTTCAAAGAGGAATATAATATGGCATTGCTGCTGCTGCTATGTTGATGATGAATAACAACAATAGCATATTGATGATGAATGTAATAATAACAATGCACTCAAGTAAGCTGTTGAGAGTTATGACGCTGCCATGAGATTGTATCAACGGTGCTGAATAGATTCATTAGAGTTCCTATCTCGTCTGTGTATTATTTGTAGAAAGAATCATTTCAATATTTCATTTGCTCAACACTTCAGAGTTTCATTTGTACAGCACTTCAGGGTATAACACTCTGTAACTTATCCCTCCAGGGCAGTGAGGACGAATAAAAGGTTTTATAAATATGAGGATGAATAATAGCTATATCATGAATAAAAAGTTCCAGTAATGCAGCATGGCTGTAAGAGCGAATTTTCAAATAAATTCGTGCTTTGCTGTAAAAAAAATATATAAAAAACCACAGTCATGCAGCATGGCTATAAGAGCGAATTTTCGAAGAAATAACCGATTTTATGTAAAACTGTTTTATCTCAAGAAATAACCACGTTCCTTCATCTTCAAAGTGCTCCAGTTTGAGAACGGAATGAGATATCGTAATTCTGATTTCACCATCGTGTTCAGCGTACAAAAACCTTTAAAATGAGGTGTCACTTGTCAGACTGCTTCATTTTGGGAATTTATGGGTAATTCCCCCCCCCCTAAAACTCCCCAAAACTCCCCCTTAGAGTGACCCGATTCTGCCCATCTACGAACTTAGCCTGTCGATTGCCAAGACAGATTTTTCGTGCAACTTTGAACTTTTTATCTCAATTCTTTCGAGTTATAGTCTGGAATGACACATACATATATAAATATATATATATATATATATATATATATATATATATATATATATATATATATATATATGTATATATATATAATTTTTTGTGTCTTTCGACAGTGAATTCAGGATGGTCTGAAACGGATTTTGGTATAAAAACCTTTCGGAAATTCGAGTTTTAAAAATTTTGGACCGAGAACAATAGCTTCCTTTTCTTCGAAAATTCGCTAAAAAAGATACAGCGAGAAACCATACCACTTTCCGTAAAATTATATCTTTTTTTCGAAATTTTAGCCGTTTTTACTGATTTTTTACCCTTATAAAGTCAAAACTGACCCACTCTTTCTTGAAAAAAAAAATATTTTTATCGTCGAAATATTCCCTCCGTCGTGAATCATCATCCCAAATGTCAGGTCAGGTGAATTAATACTGACTTTAGCCCATTTACCAATTTTAGACCCCCAAAAATCCAAATCTGACCACTATTCTGTATGAAAAACAACTGAAATGCCATTTTTATGTCTTTACTCACCCTTCCATGTGACTTTCAGTGATTTTACATCAATTTCTCGCGATTTTAGCCGTTTTTACCGCTTTTTGACCCCCCACAAACTCAAAATTGAGCCCCTTCGAATTTTTGAAAATTCGAACTCATCCTTTTGCTTGGTAATACGAACATTTTGGGGGAATAGTGAATTTTTATCATGTACCCAAGGTCAGATATCGCCTGGAGTGGTGTATATATATATATATATATGGAAACGGTAAAAGGAAGCGGTAAAAGTTGGAAACATATCTCACGTATCGTGCATTTCCCAGTCACCATGGCAGATTCGCGAATTTCCCGGTAAATGCTACTTTTTACCTAGGGTCGGGGTTTTCCCGTAACATATATACCTATGTATATATTTATAAATAAAAATTTTTGATAAAATCTAGGGATGAATTCAGGATGCTCTGAAACGGATTCGCCTATAACAAATTTCAAAAATTCATGTTCTGAAAATTTCGGACCCACTGCAATAGCTTCATTTCCCTCGAAAATCCGCTAAAAGGAAGTCGAAATAGCAAAATTAAGGAGGAACTTAAACTACACTGAATAAGTAACTAACATTTAAAATACCTACCTACAGTTGAAAGTAAGTTAAGCTAGAAAACAGAACTAGACCATTTAAACAATGAAACACCAAACTTTGTGAGATGATGAAACTTTGTGGGCTACTTATAGCAAATTGCTCGAATTCAACAAGGGATTGCTGAATTCGTTTTCCATTTTTCCACCAAATATTGAGTTTTGAGCCTAGGAAACTTCACTATTTTATGTCAAGGGTGGATTAGGTCAACAGGATAAGGGTTAGTGGGTTTTTAATGGGTGAAACCTCACACGGCTGGGGGGTGCGGACCCTCCAAAGCGCAAGTCTTTTTCAAGATTTTCCCACTGTTTCCCTCGTTAAAAAAAAAAAGATCTATGTAGAATTTCCTTTCGAGAAAAATATAGATTGATAGTTTTCTCTCCACTAATTCCACTGTGTAAAACCTCTGTGCTTCAAGTTTCAATGAGTTCTCAAGATGTAAGTACAAGGAAAACTCCCACGTCAAATAATAATTAGGACTTAACAATTACAACAAGGTAGACAGTGCAATAAGGTAGACGTTTCAGCGAATTTCCAAGCAACATTCCATGTTCGATCTATGGGGGCTAAAACCAAGACTCATCCAATCTTACGAGATTTTAATATTAACTAGGTACCTAAGGTAGAAAATGAATGTAAATGCCTATCCAAAATCGTTGCGTTTAACACACTGAGTGGCAAATATGGTTCCGTCTCTGTGTAACTGAACAAAAAACGAATGTACCTAACTGTGTAAAAAAATGTACAACAGAGAATGAAACTTTGAACAAACTCCAACTCAGTAACGCACACATTGTGTTTCCATCGACATAATAACATTAAATGTTTCATCTGCCTGGTACTCTCGTGATCACCGTGAAATTCCCTGTAAGACTTCCTAGTACATTAAACAACTTAAGAGAGCAGGAACTGTGGTACAGGCGAATCTCTGGTAGTTAGTGGCCCGTGTGAGAGGAGCCGGATACGCCACTGGTGGTTAGGGTGGTGATTGCCGAAAAGAATCGTTTAGTAAACAGATGCTCTCAAGGCGGGAGTTGACAAGGGTTTGTGATTAGAGGCCATTCTATTGGGCGGACTGCTCCCTGCCGAGCACGCGCCAGCTCGCTTCCCCCTTCAACGCGATAATTAGATTTCCTTCAACAATAATCTCCGCCAGACTTCGTTTAGAAGGCGCTTTTATTAATTCTGATGAAATGTAATATGATTTTTAGAGAAAAGGGTCAGCAGAAAGGGGGCATGGTAAATCAGGAATGTTTCATCTCTGTTTCTGAGGATCATCACGGGCCACACATGGGATAACCAATATTTCCGTCGGTATGAGTAAAATGGGAAACTTGATTAGTTTTTTTTTCATTTTAGCGAATTTTCTAAGAAAACGGGTTCAACATCTATATTTTTCGATGTGAATCACAGAGAATTCCGAATCCATTCCAACTTTTTATTTAATTTAAATGTAAGTACCTACCTAGGTAAATATGCATATTTATTTATAGAGCGTTCTATTCGAATAGTTGCTTGTGGGTGGACCTCAGCCATCTGCCAAAATGAACAAGAAATCAAATCAGTGTTTTTATAGGGTATAAACTACCCACGATGGCGCATGAGCAGGCAGAATTCAAACCTGACCCTTATGTAATTCATACAAGGACATCTACGCGAAAACACTTACGAAGTTCATTACGTTTGGCTGATCAGGAGTTACCTTTGCATGCGGCAGATTCGAATTTGCGTATGAGTAAACGGAAGTTACTGTCCGATTTGTATTATTACGTCTTTATACGTATAAATCTTATAATGATTACAAAGAGTAGCGAATAAGAAAGATTAAGAAGAAAGAACAGTTTTGAATAAACAAAATACAAAAATTCGTTTTCTCTTCTGAAATTATCCATCCTTATATTACATGGAAAAGAATAGTGTTTTCAAAATGTCAAAGAAATGTGTTATTGTACCTAGCAAAGACATATAGGTACGTAGCTCAACAAAAATGTTTTGAACAAACAAAAGACAAAACAAAAAGATTTTATAGCAGTAGTGAGATACAACCGAGGACATTGATACATAAGTTTTTATGATAACTAATAGAAAGTAAAACAGTTAGTTTCGTAGCTTTCTTTTTATTTTCTACCCTCAGGATACCACTAATGTTATAAAATGTCAGCAATTCGCCACCGTAAAACTTCCCTTCGTTTCGAGCCCCCGGACAAACGCCCAAGAAATGGAATAATGAATTTTCGTCTCGAGCTTACACCTCAACAGGATCACTTTTACTACGAAGCTCCCGACCTCGACGGATGGCAAGCGATTTACTCCTCAACTATACCTGGTGTCATGTTCATAATCTTGCTGGATGTAAAAAGCGGTACCTTTAATAGTTTATCACTATGGATGGTAATATTTATAAATTGAATTTTTCTGCCATGAATTTTTTTATATTAATGACGTGCAATTATCTGAACCACCCAGAATTTTTACTCCCACGAAAATTAGATTAATGCGACGAGACCTATTATCAACGACTTCTAATCTACCACGTAGAAGATTTATTTCTTTTTCAAAGACTCATTCTGTGCTTTTAGCACCGGGATGTTTTGTTTCAGCACCCCACCGTTTTGTCTTTGTTGCCACGTCAATTTCGGCAATTACTGAATTCCTTCAACTGGGCGATTTTAATACGGCCCACAAACAGCTTATCCTGTGTGACCGGGTACCGCTATTGAAGGTTCGGGTTCCCTCCGCTGCAGTTGGTCCAGCGCCTTCGTCGCATCCACCGCGTGAGTTAAGCCTTCGGAAGGGAGGCAACCCTGCACGGATCACTGCACTGCCTGGCGGCACCCAAGGGAACCGCGCCCGTATATAAACGTCCGTTTCCCCCTCCAGCGGCATTCACTCAATCTTGTCGCTTCGAGCCGATTGGTGATTCAAACATTTTTCCTTTTAACTTCCTTGGGTACGCGTACCCGTGAGACTCCAAGTCGTGGTACATTTCTGTACGTGTTGGTACAACTCGGCAAGGGCAATCCGTCGAGCTACCGTGTGCTTCAAGACTGCAGTCCCGGACTGGTGCTAGTGAGACCCTGGACATTCAACTGATTTACCTGGTACGACCTACTCTTTTGTATTTGTCATCTTTGGAAATTACTTTACTTCACTTAAATTCTTATTGCGCCTTCAGCACAGACCTTAACTTCTTCCCAAATAGATTCAATTGTATGCATTTCTCTTGTCTTAACTGCCTTCAGCAACAACGTTATTTGTTCACTTACGTAGTAAACGCCCTTCAGGCTATCAAGGATTGCTTGAGACTCCTTCCTCATTTTACAAGATTAAGGGCGGTATTCATAGTCCTGACTTAAGTAAAAATATTACTTTACTTCTGAAAGTAAAATAATTTCTTAAGGAAATGCTTTATCTGATTTCGCTTTCATAGACATTACTCCCCGAAGTAAAGAAAAATCTTTACTTAATCTTTTACTTTATAAAATTAAGAAAAATCTTTATTTAAGTCAAAATTTTTCCCAACTCTCTGGTTTGAGCTTAAGTTGGCAGTTCTGGCAGGGTGTGTTTTTTTTGTTTAGTTACATGTCCTCGCCTATTAGCCGTGCCGTTCTGTCGATTTTCCGTTGTTGTGAACGCCGTTGTCCAGCATCCTCCCTGTGTCAGGACAGGTAAACAGTGGAGCAAGCAACCTTTGTTTTATTTTGAAAACTTTTCTATTATACACTTGGTGCTCGCGTTTAGCGGTGCTGACGTGCATTTACTTCTCCCTTTCCCTTCTGTATTACTCCTCCCTTCTTTTCCCTCCTTCTTCCCTTTTGTTTTTACTCACTCTTTAACTTTGTTTACTTATCCTTTTAAATATAAATTACGTTCTTACTGTAGTTCCTTGGTTTGCCTTTTCAGTGGAATCAACTACCAATTGGTCTTAGAAAAAAGAAATAATTGGGTTTTATCCTACTTTTGGTCAGGCAGAATCTTATTAGTAGGCAAAGTCAATAAAGTTAGTCAATAATGAACAAATCGAAAACGTTTGGAACAATTTTTGATGAACTATCAAAATCGATGGCAAACTCCCGGCTCACGTTAGGATTACTTCGAAGAGTGAACATTTACAAAATGCAAAGGTAATTGATAAACAAAGTCCTTTTCACATGGGTTTATTATTCTATTGGACTTACCTACAGAAATTTTGGCTGTTCATTTATTGTTTCTTTCATGTGAAATAATTGAAATAGCTATTTCTGAATGTTTCCACCAATTTTGGCCCCCAAAACACAAATTAGGTACGCTACTTTTTTTGATCATTGGCAGTGCCATTTAAATTGCCTTGATTCACCTGTTGACACTTTTTCTAGTGTTATTATACAAACTGATGGTGATTTCAGACAGTTTCCCAGGTTTTTGGCTCATAAAAAATCAATTTTAGGAGCAGAACCTTTGGTAGAAGCTTAGTTTTCCACTCTGGTCAAAATTGACTTCATATTCGTCTTCTCGTCCCACAAAAACATAGAAACCGATACTGAAAAGCTCGTTTTACTAAAACACAAAAAATACCAATTTTCATACACATTTTCGCTCATAACACCCCTGGGTATATTCCGATCGGGTTGCAAAGTTTCGGGACACAACTAGGGCCCAAATGGAGCCTGTGTGCGAAAGAACGAATTTTTTAGACCGAAAATGAAGCCGGTATGCATCACCCGCATGCTCTCCGTTACATCGAACTCGTCATCCCACTCATCGAAGTCAAACAACATTTCGTAATCCATCGTATCAAAACAAACAAAAAACCCGAATAATATTAGGAAAAGAAATAAAAATGCCGAGAATGATGACACTGAAAAGATGACATAAATGAAAAGAGAACAGTGCAAACGATCAATAAGGAAATGCTTAAGGTACCTTTCGACGTACCTCAGTTTTTTCCACTTATTTAGGCCAAAAAGTAAAGATTTTTCTTTACTTATTGTCTATGAAATAGGAATAAAGGAAATGCTAAAGGAAGACTTAAGCATTTCCTTTATCACTGACTATGAATAGCCCAAGTGGACGTTGCTTCCTTATTTGTTCACTTAAGCATTTACTTTAATTAAAGTGAGGACTATGAATACCGCCCTTAATCCTACGATACTCTGTATCACCTATTACCTATAAAAAACCTTAGTCTCGAAGATTGCCTTCGCGCTACCGCTGTATAAAACTCTTTATTGTAAATACTTTATTGTAAATAATAACACACTTGTTTTCTTCATTATAATTATTGTTAAATTCAACGTTTGTTTTCCTTTCACCTAAATACTGAAAGGTGTCCTACGTTATCGTAGGTGGTGGCAGCAACCTCATTGCATTTTAATAGTAAATTCGTAACCTCTACTGAGGGTTTGCTCGGGCTTCACCCACAACGACTCTCAAAAGAGGGTTACACCTGTAAAGACATCTCTATTCTTCTCTTGGAACTATGCTCTAATTCTGGTGAGCTTCTACCAAGTACGTTTTGGCGGAGTCGACCCGGAAAAAAATTTCGTCATAAGGCACTGAGACAGTAAATATCATGTTCCTATTGAGCCAGAGGTGTCATATTATTAGTCCCTTTGACAGCCCCTCCCAATCGGACAGCGAGTTATGATCTCCCTTCTAAAGGTGGGATTCGAATGACGCGGCTGGAACGACTGTAGCATAAAATCTGGAAATCTGCATATATGCAGACGACTATATTACTGCCAGTCACAAATTCGAAGACGGATTAGCCCAACTCGAAGAGGTATTCAAACGAGCTCGCAAGTTCGCATTCAAACTAAAGATTAGCAAACGTGAGCTATTCCAATATGAGACAGTAGTTTTAGGCAAATTAGTAGGGCGAAATGGATTGAAACCCACTCAAAAAGCTATCAAAACATTACACGCAATTCCAATGCCGTCTACCCTAACTGAATTAAGAAGCTTTTTAGCAACTTGCAATTTTTGGAGACAACATGTCCACAAATTCGCCGAGATCGTTAAACCTCTTACAGATGCAACAAAAGGTCTAACTGATAAATCAGCAAAAATACCCTGGACATCAGAACATGAAGCAAGTTTCAAACGAATCAAACAAGCAATTGCAGACTCCCCAGCACTCCCAGAATGGGAACCACACAGAGAGAATGTACTCCTTGTGGAGGCTTCTTTAAGGAGTAGGAGCCGTTTTCTGCCAAAAAGACGAGAAAACGGGAAAACTGCAAATCATTGAATTTCTATCGTTACGCCTAAATGACAATAAAACGCCCACACCAG
Organism: Leptopterna dolabrata; assembly: GCA_954871275.1. NCBI lineage: Eukaryota > Metazoa > Arthropoda > Insecta > Hemiptera > Miridae > Leptopterna > Leptopterna dolabrata. The sequence goes on from OX940974.1 coordinate 25,369,605, forward strand.
CGGTTGTCATGGAATTAATGGCTATAACACATTGTTTGACGAAGCTCAGACATTACACCTTCGGAAAACCCCTGACAATTTATTCTGACCATTTTTCGTTACAATACTTGAAAAACTTTAATAGTGGAAACATGAAACTATCAAGGATGGCACTAACCATAAAATATCATGAACAGATCGTGGTCAAACACATCAAGGGCAAACTAAACCACCTTGCAGACTTCCTATCACGATACCCAATCACGGATGACGTCCTCGATCAAGACGAACTGGAACCAAATTATATGCTTCCAATCGTAACCGAGAAACGGAAAGTAACGATAACAGCAGTTCAAACCAGATCACAAACGGCTGCAGAGAATAATGGGAGAAAGAATACTAACAACATGGGAGAAAGAATACTAACTTAGAAAAACTGAAAGAAGACCCATTTTGCCAGGAAATATACGAAATACAACGAACAGGGAAAAAGTCAAGCAAAGTTTGCAGTCAAGCCGCGCGCGGATAATATTTTTGCGTTCGGATTCGCGACGCGGTTGAAGACCTTTGAGTCGTCTATGGACAAGTACTGACCTCGGTTTCCCTGAGGAATATGCTGACTTCCGACGTCCGGGTGTTGGCTGCTTCACCGGAGTGGCTCATCCGAGCCGCGCGACCCAGAGACGCTTATATGACTTCCAATATCGCGATTCTAGCCGCTACGAACGCCACACGTGACTTCCGATTGCTTGACTCTAGTACCTACGTTAACTCCATGGAGAGTACATCGCTGCAGTTGGTGTCGTCGTTAGTCCAGGAAGAGGAAGAAGAAGAGCTATTGCTGCTGGACCTTATGAAAAACAGGCGTAATCCTCACCCAATGTACTTGGTGAGAGAAACCGAGGGGTTTCAGAACATTCTTATAAAGAAGCACCTTCTGAAGGATGAAACCGTGTTCAGGAAGTTTTTCCGGTTAAGTATTGAACAGTTCAACTATGTGTTATCACTTATTGAACCAAAAATAACAAGCGAGTCATGTGGCAACGTCAAGCAACCCATCAGCCCTGCTGAAAAACTGGGAGTTACGCTCAGGTAAAGCAATTTAATCGTAATAACATTTATTATTTCAAATTTTCATTAAATTTATACAAAAAAAAGATAAAAGGTAGGTATTCTAAATTCAACACTCAAGTGAAATAACGGCCAGACGCATTTGTGATTAACTGAAGTTCACTGTCGACGGTGGAAGCAGGTACTGTTGTGAGGTGCAGGTCCGGTGCAGAATCTGTGGGAGGGCGGGAAGAGATTTCAGACAGCTCGAGTTGACCAACAATCTCACAAATTTGCATTTTGGCACGGATTTGATTTCTACTGGACAATTTTTTAACCGACATAGCCATACTTTTGAAAAATGTGTCAATGGGGTCCTCTTCCGTGGGTTTAGCAAGTATACGGTCGATAATAATTTGGCTCTGTCTTGAGAATTTTTCTTGTGAACTATTCTCTCGACTTTCCAGCCGCGTGGTGGGACGCGGCTAGACTGCTCCCCGAACAGTTGAGCCGTGCGACTCCGAGCCGCCTCGTTCGAGTCGCTTCGGCCGCGCGGCTGCAAACGCGCCATTCGAATGGGTTCCATTGTATTACTGTCAAAGCAGTACTACTTCACAGCTGCGCGGTTCCAGCCGCGCGGCTACAGTCGCTTCGGCCGCGTCATTCGAATCCAACCTTCTTACACCTGCCGAGTACTGGGCCGAGACAGTGCACTCGGCCGAATAAATCGCAGTGTGATCGGCCCAGACAGTACTCGGCCTAGTAACGGGCGAGTGATTTTGGGCGAGTCTGTGGATAGAACCATGTTCTATTTTTACTCGGCCGAGTGGGGACCCCCCACCACTCATCCACTGGCTCAGTTGCTACTCGTCCTCCCACTCGGCTAATGTAATCAGGTTTGGCGGGCGAGCGCGCCTTTTGGTTTATTATTCTGTGAATAATACACCTATAAATTCGCTCAGCAAAAATTTTTATGACCCCCTCAAAATTTTTTCATTTACGTTTCAAGGTGCGTAGATTCCATAAATCCGCCGTACCATCCATATCTACTTCATCTTCGGTCTAAAAAATTCGTTCTTTAACACGCAGGCTCCACTAGGGCCCTAGTTGTTTCCAAAAACTTTCCATGTTTAGTTTCTAACGAAGTTTCAGCCTTAAATTTACGTTAAATTTTGGTGTAAAATCGTCGTTTTTCCGCACACAGCTTGGGTCTCGATTTTGGAACACATTTGGGTCCTAGTTGTGCTCCCAAGCTTGGCCGCCCGATCGGAATACACCCAGGGGTATTATGGCGGAGGGGGGGGGGGGGGATGGGTGTAAAAATAGAATAATTTCTTTTTTTCACACCTTGTGAGATATTGTTATCCATGGTTTTTAGGGCGAGAAGACCGAATATGAACTTGATTTTGACTAAAGAGTGAAGAACTGAGGTTGCAAGAAGGTTCAGCTCCCCATATTAATTTTTTTATGGGTCAAAAACCTGGGTCACTGTCTGAAATCACTGTAAAGTAGTACAATAACACGACAAGTAGTATTAATAGGTGAATCAACACAATTAAATTACACTATCAATGATGGGAGATAATTTGTAAAAAAAGGAGCCTAATTTGTGTTTTTGAGAAACAATAAATGAACTGCCAACATTCCTGTAGGTATGTCCAGTGGAATAATAAATCCATGTGACAAGGACTTTGATCTTTTTACTTCGCTGTGCCATATTGCGCGGAAGACTACAAGACGCAACTGTCTCGTCTCTGCGCAGCTGAAATGTAATCACCTACTCGCCCCATCGAAGTACCTCGGCCGAGCTACTCGGTAGGTGTAATTACTGACGATGCCGCAGTCGCGGGGGAAAGTTCCCATCTCCCAGTACGCACACTCGACGTTCCCACCACTGCCGCGTCGACGCGTCTTACCGGTATGCGGAGAAGCAGAAAGCAGCAACTTCCACGAATAATACGATTCGAAACTTACTGAAAGTAATCCAATTACATACCTCCCTATATAAGTTACTCTCCGAATTTGAAGAACCTCATCATTTGAGACCCTCTAAGGCCCAATCACCCACCCCCAAAATTCGGTTCGCTACGATCGTTCTATCGCACTTTTATAGGCGTTGCAACAATTTCATATTTGAGCATACGCAGAAGATAGTGACTGTCATTCTTTTATGGCTTTTTTCATCACAGCCGTTATAAGTATTAAGTTAAGTAGGTACAATACAAATTAAGGTGAAATTATAGTTCAACATTTTTTACAATCAGTGATATTTTGATTCACAAATATTAATTCTAATGATTTCAAAAAGTCAATAACTTATATACATTTCGGATAAAAAGGCTGAATACAATAAAATAACTAAGAGTGCACGTGGATCAGCATCTCAAGTTGAAGGATCATGTAGTTGAATTAGTGAATAAAATCAGGAAATCCATGCACTACTTTGTGATGCTACGAAGATGGCTAACGAAAGAAAACCTTAAAATTGTGTATTATGCTCATGTAGGTATATAGCATTTTAACTTATGGTATCACTGTCTGGGGAGGTACTTATGCGTCAACCTTTAATAGTATAAACATAGCAATGAATACAGTTTTGAGAATTGCAACGAATTCCCATAAACGTACTTCAACTAGTTACCTGTACAAACACTTCGATGTTCTCACTCCCACAATGGCTTGTAAGTATTCACAGAACTGTTTTATATGTGCATAAATACCTGCATTTATTTACTAAGCAAGCGGTGATTAGACCGACGCGAACAAATGCCAACTATGTCCTCCAGATACCACAGGCACATAATGATTTCTACACTCGACAATTTCCATTGCTAGCTCCAGCCCTATTTGAACAGTTACCGCTCCTAACCAAGACTTCAACATCAACAGGAAAATTTAAAAAACTAGTTCTAGAATATTTTGAGCTTGAAAATAATGAAAGTGTTGTTATAAATAAGTTTAAATTAGGATAAAAATACAAATCAGCCTTCGCAGCATTAAGTGTATTTACTAACTACTTAGGAATAACCTGTAAATACTGTTGGTTCTTGATCAATGTAACTCATTCTCCAAACACTTAAGGTGTGTTTTGTCAATGAAACTGCTGGTACATACATACGCAGTAATAAATAGTGGTGGAAGAGACGAGCCTGGACGGGTCATTGACCTTAGGCTCATAAACCAACATAAGTTTAGATCTTGTATTATGTATATAGACTCTAAAAATCATTATATTTGTTGTATAAAGTATTTGCTGAATAAAAAAATTGAAATTGAAATTGAATTGGTTTTTGAAGACGCCGGAATATCGTGCCCAGGTAGAAGGGACTCTCTCCGGGACTTCAATCAGAATTTCTGTCTTACTAGCATGACCGCTCGCTTCGCTCGCTATCCGAGATTCGCTGTACGCAGTATCGTACTTAATTCCGACGTTGCACAACTTGGGAGCCTACTGGATATTCGTGCCAAATTTGGTCGATATCCGTCGAGCCATTCAGGAGTTGACCATGGTCGACCATATTTCCGCTATGGTCAGGGAATTAAAAATGCGCCTACGTTCAACTTGGGAGGCTACCGGATATTGGTGCCAAATTTGGTCGATATCCGTTGAGCAATTCGGGATTCGACCATGGAGGGGCCCATGGATGTGCTATGGTCGACCGCGGGGGTAGTCCGAAGGGTCGATCGTAGATAGAATTTCACGTAGATTACGAATACGCGATAAAAAATAGGGGTTACCATTTCAATTAACGAAGTTGACCATGGTCGACCATAGTTCCGCTATGGTGAGGGAATTAAAAATGCGACGTTGCAAAACTTGGGAGCCTACTGGATATTCGTGCCAAATTTGGTCGATATCCGTCAAGCCATTCAGGAGTTGACCATGGTCGACCATAGTTCCGCTATGGTCAGGGAATTAAAAATGCGACGTTGCACAACTTGGGAGCCTACTGGATATTCGTGCCAAATTTGGTCGATATCCGTCGAGCCGTTAGGCCGTGGGAAGACGGACAGACAGACAGACAGACAGACAGACAGACAGACAGACAGACAGACTCACTCACAGAGATTCGTTTTTATAATATATAGAGATTACGATGAGAGTCCATCCAAATCTCAACCAGGAGCTAGGCAACCAACCCTCTGAATCCGAGCTCAAACGACCATTTTTTCCTAGGTTCACACACACGGTTGAGACACACTGACGGTCAGACGGACAGACACGGAATAAAATTTGTTCATAAGGTCTAATACACAAAACGCCAATGGGAATTTCGATTCTGGAGAAACAAAATGTTTTCCCTCGCAAAAGCGATCATAAGGTTTCCCCTACTTTGACAGACTCGGATGCAGAACAGTGCAAAGTTCACGAAGTAGGTATTACGTACCTACTCGGTGTCCAGTACCAAGGAAACTCTTTGGGTCCACTGCAGTTAATGATCTGGAACATCTGGGGGATTTGTGAACCCATCCAGCCAGGGTGACCGGGCTTTTGCTAGTTCCCAACCTCTAGCCGACCAACAAACTCCTTTCATCTCCCAAACGAGCTCCTTTCAACTCCTTCTTGAACTCCTTTCAAACTCTTTTCTACCTCCTTTCATTGGACACAGAGAACTGGGTTGCATTTGTACCGTTTGCTTTACGCTCAAGTTGATGAAGCTTTTATCGGTTCTAACTTCAAGGCCTCACCGTGAACAAACGACTGGCCGAGCAATGCTCCGTATGGTCTGGAAAAACGCTGCAAATCCCTGCACAACGGTTTACTATTTTGTACAGAATACCCTTCTGTTACAGATCACAGCTCTATGTATAAATAACCCGTCTATATAATATAATATGTACTATTCTATACATATTATGTAGACCGCAGACCCTCCGTAGGTTAGTACCTAACCCCGTACTCGTTACTAGGTACCTACCTACCTAAATCACGAGTTAAATGTTACTAAAATAATTCTGTCGATGACAAACAGTAACTAAAACGGCAAAAAGAAACGCAAATAATGAAGTTCTGAAGGGAAATTGTTGATGTGGAGTGAAATAGATGCCCCTTCTGCGTAGATCATTGTTTTCTGTGGTCAATACCTAACCTCGTGGTCAAGTATAATGAACCGTTGCGTAATAACTTACCCATCAATAATACTTCAACGGTTGTTCAAGTTGCAAAAGTACCGATCAACAAAATCCAGCCCCTTCTTGATAGATGAACCGTTGTGTAATAATTTACCGTTCTGTAATAATTTACCGTTGTATAACAATTTACCACTATGTAATAATTTACATAGTTATAATGTTACATAGTAACATTATTACACTATGTAATAATGTTACATAGTTATAATGTATAGTTTGCATAGTTGTAATAACCGTTGTGTTATAATTTACCATTGTGTAATAATCTACCCATCAATAACACTTCAACGTTTGTTCAAAGTACCTACCAGCAAAATCCAATAGTCCATAACTTACCAAATGAAATAATATCGCAGAACAAACAAGTCGACTTCATACAGCCATCATTGATTATTATACCGTTTGATTCACGATCGTGTTGACGAAGCTTTTTGGTGCACACGAACGGCAGGACGTACAATGCTCCGGGTGGTCTCAAAAAATTGTTTAGCTCAAGACAAATTTAATTACCTACCTTCTATCGAAAGTTTTCGAGCTATGGCGTTCTGAAAATTTCAACCCCTATTTTTAACCCCTTAGAGATGACTGACAGTAACGCCGAGCTTCGAGGACCAACTAGACCCCGAACGGAACCTATAACCCGAATTTCATCAATTTTTTTTTCATGGTAACTAAGAAAAGTGCTCAGTACGGCGTACAGACAGAAATTTTTTTATTGCATTTTCGGATTCTACATACCTTGAAACGTAAACCATCAAATTTTGAGGGGGGGGGGGGGTTAGAATTTTTTTTTTCATGCTCGATTCCAATGGTTCATTATTGAAAATAATAAACCAAAAATCCAAGGCTCGGAATCTATTCAGGTTCGCTAAGAAAACTAATAGGTACGTATATTGACTACTGAAATAAGAGTTACGGCGTTCTAAAAATTTCATCCACTATTTTCCACCCCTGGGGCTGACATTTCAACACCAAACTTCAAGGACTAACTATAAATATATTGATCAGTTTTTGGTTCATCAATGTTGAAATTTTTGGTTCAATACTGAAACTGGTGGTTCAAAATTTGGTGAAGTTCTGGTTCATCATTGAAAGTAATGAACCAAACACTGAAGAAATGACAAAGAGATATGCTTCTAACCAGAGATATGCTTCTAACATTCCGTTGAGGCTAGAAAGCATCGTTTCAAGTAGGTACCTACTCATACAGGGAATGATGGACCCCCACTCTGTGTAACGCCCCTCCTGAATTACTAATAAAAATCGGTACGAATAAGTCCGCCGTGCAATTTACTTGTATCCCCAATTAATTCACTTCACGGGACAGACGAGTAAATCAGGAGACACCAATGAAATAGCGATAGCCACCGCTAAAAGAGCAGATGGACGGATAAGACCCTAATAACATCGCTCAAAGCTACTCATCCCACTGTGCGGAGCAAGCCTTGTCATAGGAGGCATCATCCAGAATATTATCAGACGTGGTATTTGATTAGGTACCTGGATTTTAATCTAACACAGCGGCATATGGAAGTCAAGAGCATTACTGACGGGCGATAAGACCTTGGGGGCGATAGACCTCTGTGTTCATTCACTGAACAAGATCAAAAGGGAGAGCGAACCCCCACGTAATGAAGGTTTGAATAACTTGTGGAATCCTGAGTTGAGGGAGTGACAACCTAAAAGCTGATTTCACATCAGTGACATAACTCTCGAACCTGACTGGCAGAATTTTAATGAGAAACTTCTTCGAGAGATGGCAGTGAGAATGAAATACTGATGCTACAATCCATTTTTGAATTTAAGTTTAAATTTCGAAAAACAATTTCTAATCTTCAGTCTTCTAAACGTCGGGACAACCAAACAAGGAACCACCCCAAAAACAATAGGCGAATTTTCATTGCAGAAAAAATGCAATGGGTCCAAAATATTTTTAATTCTTGAAATCTCGGGGGACTTGCACACGAGTTTGTAATTTTAACTATTAGGTAGTACAATGATGTATTATTTTTTGATGAGCCCAGTGTGGCAGTGGGATTGTATATCTAGCGATGAGCTGGATAAGAAAACGACACGAAACACCGTTCCAAAAGCTAATACTATTGACCAATCCGGTGACCATATCCAAAATACCACCAAGGACAATCCGACAAAAGTCTTTCAGGGTGACGGATTAACCAGAAGAGTTGAACTTCCTAATGACTAAAAATTACAAGACAGTAATTTATTCTGTGGAGTAATAAGTGAAACGAATGGCCACAGCAGCTCACTAACTTACAATCGTAGATTTGGCGGTAACGGATGATATCTTGCAGACTCGGAAGCAACACGTCTGCAAAGTTGCGTGGGCAGAATAAATTCCTCACTTATTTAACATGGACGTGTTAACATTTCCACTAACAAAATACAGCATAATACCGGTTTAGGTGTTCAAATCATCGTCAGTAACAAACAATAACGAAACTGTAACTTGGTAACAATATCGTAAACTTCAATAACGCTATTGTTTGTTACCTACTGACGATGGTTAGATCAACAAAACCAGTATTGTGTTCTTTGTATAATCAAATAATGTTTCAATAACTCCCTGAAATGCAATTTCAATACAAAACAGAAAATTTCCTTTCCACTTTTCTATTATATGAAACATATTTTTCTCTCGATTGCGTTTGAATTTTGGTTTATTATTCTGTGAATAATACACCTATGTATTCGCTCAGCAAAAAATTTTTATAAAACCCCCTCAAAATTTTTTCTTTTCCGTTTCAAGGTACGTAGGTTCCAAAAATGCAATGTCCGTCCGCCGTATCACGTGTACAGGCTTCATTTTTGGTCTAAAAAAGTCGTTCTTTCGCACATATGCTCCATTTGGGCCCTAGTTGTGTCCCGAAACTTTTCAGCCCGATCGGAGTATACCCAGGGGTGTTATGAGTGAAAATGTGTGTAAAAATAGGTACTTTTTGCGTTTTAGCAACATGTTAGTAAAATGAGCTTTTGAGGTATCGTTTTTCATGTTTTTGGGGACGAGAAGACCGAATATGAAGTCGATTTTGACCAAAGAGTGGAAAATTGAGGTTGTACCAGATGTTCAGCTCCCAACATTGATTTTTTATAAGTCAAAAACCTGGAAAATCGTCTGAAATCACCATCAATTTGTAGAACAACACTAGAAAAAGTATCAAGAGGTGGATCAAGACGATAATCAAAGATAAGAGCCTACCTACCTAATTCCTGTTTTGGAGGCCAAAATTGGTGGAAACCACCAGAAATAGCTATTTAAATTATTTTGTATGAAAGAAACAATAAATAAACAGCCAACGTTTCTGTAGGTACCTTATGTCCAATAGAATAATAAACCCATGTGACAAGGACTTTGCAGCGTTTTTTGTAACCTCACATTTTAAAATAAATTATTGAATTGAATATTTTAAATTTGTACAGGTCTTTCGGCAGGAAGTACAAAGGACTTGAAATAATTATTTTAGAACTGATAATAAACAATATCGCCAATAAATAATATGTACCATCTCCCATACAAACATGACTGACGAAGCTAAATAAATCCTTTATTCAAAGCTTTTACGGGCTTGAGTAGACTATGCAACCCCTAAAAACAACCCTTGTAAAGATTTACCCTCCAACAAAACCTCATCAGCCGCAAAAAATACTGACATCCATTTTGCCCGCCAAAGTAGCATGATCGGTGCTTTGCACCTTGCTCTCGGATGCATGTACATTTTGATTGTAATGGGAGACCTCAATGCCAAGCTTGGTTTAAATAACGAAGGGATTGAGCAAATCATGGGCACTCATGGTCTAGGTGAAATGAATGAAAACTGTGAGCATTTCTCAACTTTCTGCGCCCAACATGACTTGACTTAGTCATTGGCGGCACCCTTTTCCCTCATAAGAGATGCCATAAAGTTACATGGGTTTCACCTGATGGCTCAACTGAGAACCAGATTGACCACTTCGCCCTCAGCCATAAATTCAGGCAATCGCTTTTAGATGTCCAAAATAAACGTGGAGCAGATATTGGCAGCCATCACCATCTGATTGTGACCACCCTGCGCCTGAAGATAGTAGTAAATGGGAAAAGGCCTGAACTTAGGGCTAGACGGTATGACGTAGGAAAGTTACGTTCAGATGTTGGCAAAGAAAGGTTTTGTATTGAGTTGAGAAATAGATTCCAGGCATTGCAGGATCTCCCAGCAGACGTGAACCAGACTATCCAAGAGGAATGGGACGGAATTGCGGAAGTCATGAGGCAGTCCTGTGAAACTGTTCTGGGCTTTAGAGATCTCTCAAAGAAGAAGTAGGTAGATGTCAGAGGAAACCTGGCAGTCCATAGAAAAGAGGAAAGAGATGAAAGCTCATGTCAACATGAGTCGCACCAGATCACAAAAGTTAAACGCACAAGCTGAGTACAATAAAATCGTTGGCGAGGTGAAGTAGGGAGCAAGACGGGATGGAAGGAGATGGGTGGATGGACAGGCTCAGAAGGCGGAAGAGGCAGCAAGTCTAGGCGATTCTAAAACTCTGTACAATATAACGAGACAGCTCTCCAAAAGGGGTTTTAGAGCCAGCCTATACAGAAAAAAAGAGGAGAGTTGCTCACATCTGCTGAACAACAACTTCGAAGGTGGGAGGAGCAAAGTGTTCAACCCTACATTGGTTGAGAGAAGAAATGACGAGCTGTTTCAAGGTATTCAGGGTCTAATCCCAGTCTTGGACAGCCAGGTAAGTACCGAACCACCCTCTGAAAGCGAAATCAAGAATGCTGTAGGAGAACTGAAAAATAGAAAAGCTTCTGGTATTGATAATATACCACCTGAAGCTCTGAAAGTTGACAGCGAGACCACAGCGCGCCTTCTGCAGCCAATTCTTGGGAGGATCTGGTTGGAGGAAACTGTCCCTGAAGACTGGAAGAGGGGCCTCATAATAAAACTACCCAAGAAAGGAGACCTCACCGTCTGTGACAATTGGAGGGGAATCACACTACTCACCATGGCAAGCAAGGTAATGGCCAAAATTATTCTGGATAGAATAGAGGAGCTTGTTGAGGGGACTATGAGGAAGGAGCAAGCTGGTTTTATGAAGCAGAGAAGTTGTGTTGATCTGATCAACACACTTCGTATAATCCTGGAGCAAAGCGCTGAATGGCAAAGTCCCCTGTACGCTGTTTTCATAGACTACCAGAAGGCCTTCGATTCGATAAGCAGAGAGGCCTTGTGGAATACCCTCCAGTCGTACGGAATCCCCAACAAGATCCTCAAAGATCATCAAGATCATCATACAAAGTATGTATGATGGATACACCTGCCAGGTTGTCCACGAAGGTTCCCCCTCATTACCAATTCCCGTCGGCACTGGATGTAAACAGGGTTGCGTACCCACCCTCTTCCTAGTCGTCCACGACCTACTAATGCGAAAGACTCTGGAGAGAAGGAAAAGAGGAATCCAGTGGGGTCTCCACAACCGCCTGGAAGATCTAGACAATGCTGATGACGTCTGCTTGCTCTCACATAGACTAAGGGACATGAAGGAAAAGCTTGAAAAGCTCAATCTCTACTCCTCGATGGCTGGTCTTAACATCAATGTCCATAAGACCAAAGAAATTAGAATGAACGTCACACGAGGAGATGGCCTAGAGGTGGATGGTCAATGCATTCCAATACCTGGGTTGCAGTGTCGACATTCAGGGAGGTAATGACGAGGATGTTAAGAGTAGGATCCGGAAAACCAACGGTTCGTTCGTGCAACTGTATCCAATTTGGAGAAACAGAAGCATCTCATTCCGAACCAAACTTCGCCTGTTCAACAGTAATGTGAAATCAGTCCTCCTTTATGGATGTGAGACGTGGAAGGTGACCGGTGCCCTGACGCGGAAGCTGCAGTCCTTTGTCAACCATTGCCTGCGACGGATTCTTGGTGTGTGGTGGCCCGAAGTGGTTTCAAATGAAACACTATGGGCGCGGACCAACCAAAAGCCTGTCTCGCATGAGATAAAAAAACGAAAATGGAACTGGATCGGCCACACACTGAGGAAGGCTGAGGGTCCAGTGGAACGTCAGGCTCTGGATTGGAATCCACAAGGCCGCCGGCGAAGAGGTAGACCCCGTATAACTTGGAGACGTTCAGTGGAGGATAAGGCAAGACGGGTTGGGAAAACATGGCAGGAAGTTAAGGTTTTGGCACAGGATAGGAGTGCTTGGCGTGCATTTACCGAGGCCCTATGTTCCTAATTAAGAACGAGAGGAATTTTAGTAGTAGTGTACCATCTCCCATACAAACATGACTGACCCCTAAAAACAACCGTTGTAAAGATTTACCCTCCAACAAAACCTCATCAGCCGCAAAAAAATATTGACATCCATTTTGCCCGCCAAAGAAGCATGATCGGTGCTTTGCACCTCGCTCTCGGATGTACATGTACTTGGGGGCAAAAAGCTGCTCGGCAAACAGCGTTGAAAGAAATTTCAAGGTTTGGGAGTAAGGAACAGATTTCTATATCACATCCAACTGAGGGGGAAGGAACTGGTTTCTATATGCACATCCAAGAGCGAGGTGTTCAGCACCGAGCAAGCTACTTTGGTGGGCAATATGGATATCAATCCATTTTGCGGCTGAGGAGGTTTTGTTGGCGGGTAAATTTTTACAACAGGGTTGGTTTTGGGGTGATATCCCATCTTCTTGCATTGATGGAGTAAACATTTTTACCCAGTAGGCTACCCATGGCAACAAACTCACGCTGCTATGGACGCCTGGTCATGAGGGAATCGAGGGTAACGAGACCGCCGATCACCTCGCAAAAAAGGCATCTGAGTCTATCCCATATGGTCCCGAACCACAGCTCGGGATCACCAGGAGCTTTGTCGCTCTACAAGTTGAAAAAAAAACCACAGTCATGCAGCATGGCTATAAGAGCGAATTTTCGAAGAAATAACTGATTTTATGTAAAATGTGATGTTTGGGATATCCCATTCAAATATGGGCAATCTTAACTTATTGGGTACTTATAGGTATTCAAGTATGACGCTATTCGGTTAATTCGGTATGCATCAGGTGTGGTGCTCTCTGACTAAAGATCGATAGGTACTTACAATAGTCTTCTTATAGTTACTTGTCATCTTGGAAAGAAAAGGTTCTTCTAGTTACCGTTACAAATTTTTTGTAACAGCAGGCGAACCAGGAAGAACATCTCAAGAAATAACCACGTTCCTTCATCTTCAAAGTGCTCCAGTTTGAGAACGGAATGAGATATCGCAATTCTGATTTCACCATCGTGTTCAGCGTACCTTTAAAATGAGGTGTCACTTGTCAGACTGTTTCATTTTGGGAATTTATGGGTAATTTCCCCACCTAAAACTCCCCAAAACTCCCCCTTAGAGTGACCCGATTCTGCCCATCTACGGACTTACCCTGTCGATTGACAAGACGGATTTTTCGTGCGAATTTGAACTTTTTATCTCAATTCTTTAGAGAGTTATCGTGTGGAATGACACACACACACACGCACGCACGCGCACACACACACACACACACACACACACACACACACACACACACACACACACACACACACACACACACACACACACACACACACACACACACACACACACACACATATATATATATATATATATATATATATATATATATATATATATATATATATATATATATATATATATATAAGATATATTAGGTGCTTCCAGAAATGACTTTTTAAAAAAGGTTATTTTATTCTTGCACACAAAGTAAAGATAGACAACATGAACCTAACGGTCTGAAGCGCAAACACCAACTGCCTTGCCGCGCAGGGCTGGCTCCTTATAAAACCTTTGGATGCTGATGTCAGCTGAAATGGTTATCTCGGCAGTCGCAAGCTGATGCACGTAAGGGAGCTGTACATAAGTACTCCCCCCCAAGATTGAATTTGGGGAAGACGCTATTTACAGTCGGTTAGCTAGGAAGAGTATTATGAAACATGATTAATAGTACAACAATGATAGTACAACAATTAATAGTACGATAAGTACAATACAATAAGATCGGACAATGTAAGTAGATACAGTGAGAACCCTATAGTGGAAATAATATAATACAACAAAATAATACAACAATACAACAGAATAGTACAACATAATAATACTACAGAGAATAACAGAACACTAGTAGCATAAAAGTGGTAGCTAGGCGTCAATTGGGCTTTATATTACTACTTCGTTTACTCATTACAACGGATGGGCATCGTTCCTCTTTTATATTCGGCGTAAGCTGTGACTATATAAAATGTGATTGCAATGATTATCAGGTAAAGTACGACGGTCCAGATGCTTGGCGTTAGATACTGCAGAACTAATTGTTTGGTTGTGAGAACGGGAACTGAAGGGGACACAAGGTGTCTGAGGCTTTTTAGTTTTACTTCTGCTGAGGGTTTTCGGTTAGAATCCCAGGGCAATTTAACGAATTTCACAAGTGACGGGGTATTTACCGTTCGGGTCGACGGGGTAGTCAAAGTTTGGTTTCGATATTCAATCGTACTATTTCCTGGTGAGACCAGGAAGATGCCTTGGATTTTTCTGAATTCGATATTTCCGTTATTTATAATTTTTATTTTATCTTCATAAGGGAAAAGGAATATGTATCGCTTGGCTTCGTCAAGAAATTCTATGTGATTCTGTTGCATTGTAAGTTGGATTAGGTCGCAGTTTCCGTTTATTCCTTTCAAGAGAATATCTGATTCGCACCCGTGTTCGTTAGACAGTTGCAGGTTGTTGGGGCAAAAGTAATAGTTTTGACCAGGTTCGCAGGGGTCGTTTGAAAAGATCAGGTCGGAGTTTGTCTTCGATTTTAGAACATACTTGGTTGATGGGGAAATGGTCGCGTAGACGTCTTCTACTAAGGTCGGTAAGGATTGAAGAAAGATTAAGTCGTGATCTTCGGGATATACTATGGGGACATCGAGGAAATAGACTATTTCCTCAGAGCTTATGAAGCATTTGACTTTGATATGGTTTTGAATTTCCCAGAGTGATTCTCCTTCGAAATCGGGTAAGCGGTTATTATAAAATGGAGCGAGATTTCTAAGGGTCGCTTGTAGGAGCTGAGGTTTTATAATGCTAGGGTGGAGTTTCCTCAATTTGCAAAACGTTATGGAATTTTCTATATCCTGGGTAATGTCCAGGATGAGTTGTAGTAACAACTGGTTATGCTCGAGGGCATTTTCGATTTGCTTCACGTGAGTAGTGAAAGAGCTTAGTTCCTTCAGGCTATTAATTTCGGAGACTAGGATGTCGTGGTTGTAATTAATATTGTCGATGGTGGAATTTAGATCGTTGATTAATTGGTTATTTATGGAATAGTGGTGGTTGATTTGTTGTGCAAATATTTCCTGGTTATTTTGGAGATGTTGAATAATTCGGTTGTACTTCTCCTCGTCGTTAGCGTCGAGGTTTCCAGTTACAAATTTTACAACAGAGCCTAATCCGTTAAGTAGACCTCGTTTTTGGCGACGGGGTAGAATAGATTCAAAAATTCGTTCCTCGGCTGACTTTAACATATGTTCAATTACTTGCGTCCGTGGGTGGATTATTTTCTGCACTTCCCTATCGGTTTCAGTGATTCTTAGGATTTCGTCGTAGTGAGCACGGATAGCGTTTATTTGGTCGAGGACTCCTTCCAACTTGTAATAGTGGGTTATGGTGTGGTAATAATGGATTCTTCTAGCGGGACCTAGACGTACGGGTAGTAGTCCTAGATTTAGCGTGACGTCTTCCATTTCCAGTCCGTCAGTGGTCAGTAGTTGGCAGGCCGACACCAGTATCCTGAAATTGTTTAATGAGGTTAGGTGTGTCAGTCAGTCGTGTCACTCGTTGGGATTATTGTTACTCCAGAGTTTGGTTTAAAATTTCAACGCATATGTTGTGTCTTAGTGAGGGAATGTCGGGGATGTCAGTATCTATTGCCTCTTGTTTGGCGGTTTTGTTCGCAAATTGCATGACGAATACTCCGCATTCATGAGTTCCCGGTTGTTGAGGGATGTTTCGGTTTTGTTCTATTTTCCACGTTGAAAAATCTATGGCAGATCCCTTTTTGGCGTGGTGCTCATGCGAGAGGTAATTTCGAATGCTGGTGAGGCATTTGGAACCGTCTAGGTTGAGGGAGTCCAGATAGGTAATTTCTTTAATTTTGGGGCGGACCACGATCAGTCTCCAGTGGCTTAGGTCGAAAATTGGGATTAAGACTATGTCTTTGTCGAAAATATCAGTCTTTTTACTGTAGTTCTTGACTGCTTCGTAGCCTCGGTTAGCGAAAGAAACGTATAAAAAGGTATTGAAACAGAAGATAGAGGGGCCAATTTTAGTGTTATTTCTCTCTTGTATGAGTTCAAAATAGAAGTAATGTTGTCGTTTACCCAATTTGAACCTTTAAGGCTGATTAAGTCTCCTCGGGTGATGTTGAGGTTAAACTTCTTGACAAGGACTTCCAGTTTGTTGGCACTTTCGTCCCAAGCATTGGTGACGTTAGGAGTGAACTTTTTGGGTCGTCTTACGTTGGAGAGGTGGATTTTGGCGACTGTGTTGTGATGCCTGGGTTCAATTTCGGCTATCTTTAGGTCTGAGTTAATTTTCACTATCGTCTCTTTGTTGCATAGGGGTTTAGTTTTGGATTGTTTTTGGACGGTGTTTACAAAAACTTCTTCCGGTATTGGTGGGAGTTCTTCCCTTTTTACGTTTTGCTTATCCATGTTTTTCTGTTTGGCGGTCTCCAGTTGTTCTCGCGTTTGTGAGTATAGGTGTGACATGCGTTCTTTGTCTCTCAAGGTAGTTATTCACGAGCGTTTGGTCTGTGTGGAGGTCAAGTAGAGTGTTTTGACGGATGTGGCCGTAAAGGACTTCGAAAGGTGTGTATTTCCCGAGTGCGGAATGGATGGAATTGTTATACGCTAACAGTGCGTGAATTACTTTGGTACGGATACTCTCCTTTTGGTTTATTATTTTCAATAATGAACCATTGGAATCGAGCATGAAAAAAAAAATTCTTACCCCCCCTCAAAATTTGATGGTTTACGTTTCAAGGTATGTAGAATCCAAAACTGCAATAAAAATATTTCTGTCTGTCCGCCGTACGCCGTACGCCGTACGGGCCACTTTTCTTAGTTACCATGAAAAAAAATTGATGAAATTCGGGTTATAGGTTCCGTTCGGCGTCTAGTTGGTCCTCGAAGCTCGACGTTACTGTCAGTCATCTCTAAGGGGTTCAAAATAGGGGTTGAAATTTTCAAAACGCCTATACCATTTTTTTACGTAAATATTTTTACGGTTTTAAATAATTCTTGAACTTGCGAGTTTTTTAAGACCATCCGGAGCATCGTACGTCCAGCCGTTCGTTCACAGTAAGGCCCCGAAGTTTGCACCGACAGGCATTTTCGACTCCAGTGTGAATGAAATTGTATACAATTCAAACCAAATCTCGTAACCAGAGACGCGCCCACAATAGGAATTTGTGAATACGGCCAATCATTGGTAGGGATCACCTGATTATATTGGCGGAGTATGAAGTCGAGTTGGTTGTTCTGTGATATTATTTAATTTGAAAAATGATGGCTCTTTTGGAGTTTGTTGGTAGGTAGTGAAACTTGAACAAACGTTGAAGTATTATTGATGGGTAAATTATTACTACGGTAAATCATTACTCAACGGTAAATTATTACACAACGGTTCATTATACCATCTACGTAGAAGGGGCTGGAGTTTGTTGGTAGGTACTTTTGCAACTTTTTTCACTCCTCATCAACAATTTCTTTTCAGAACTTCATTATGTGTGTTTCTTTTTGTTAGGTACTGTTTGTCATCGGCAGAATTATTTTAGCAACATTCAACTCGTGATTTAGGTAGGTACCTAGTAACGAGTACGGGGTTAGGTACTAACCTACGGAGGGTCTGCGATCTACATAATTATGCATAGAATAGTACATATTATATTATATAGACGGGTTATCTATACATAGAGCTGTGATCTGTAACAGAAGGGTATTCTATACAAAATAATAAACCGTTGTGCAGGGATTTGCAGCGTTTTTGTACTCTGTCCGCTCGCCTAGAAGGCGAATGTGTTCCAGCAGGGTTCCATGGAATCGTTCGACGATTCCCTGCGATTCTGGATGTTGGGAGGACACGTAGTGGAGGTTAATTCCGTGTAACAAGGCGAATTCTCTAATCACTGAGGATTGAAATTCCGGGGCATTGTCAAGGGAGATTGTTTTAGGAATGCCGTGATGTGTACAATGGTTTAGGATGGCGTCCATTATGTCGAGTGAGTTTGAAGATTTTAGAGGATAGGCTTGCGCAAATTTACAAAACTGGTCTACGACGGTCAAAAATTTTGTTTTATCAAAAGTAACTGTGTCAATAAAAAGGGTTTCTAAGGGTTTAGATGCTGTAGGGGTTACGTTATATTTTAGTCTGAGTGGGGCACGGTCGTACTTGGCACGTACGCACACTTCGCAGTTGTTGATGTACCTTTGTATGCACTGTCGCATATCGGGCCAGTAGTAAGTCCGTATGAGATGTTTGTGTGTTTCGTCGATACCGCGGTGGTTTGTCAGGCCTTCGTGGTATGTACGTATAATGTCCGTTTGTTGCTCTGTTTCAAATACGTCAGTGAGGAGGGATGTGTATTTAGCGAGGCTGAGTTGACTGTTGGTGAAAACTTTCATGAGGACGCGAGTGAACGTCTCGTAGAGGTCGTCTTCGAAGTAAATGCCGTATTTAATTTTAGGCATAAGGTTTTCCTTAATGAATTTGATTATGTCTTGTTCGGGTTGCGTCTTTGAAATTTGTACAGTGATCCTCTTTCGATTATCGAAAAGTTTTTTGATGCTGACTGGATTTGCGACGGGAAGGTTGGCTGATTTGACGATAATTTGATGTCTAAGTTTATTTACCGGACTATCTCTTATAGGTATGGTTGTTGACGTGTTACCTATTGCATTCGAGTGAATAGTTTGATCTTGGTCGGAACCACTTTCGGAAGGATTGACTGCCACTGAATTTGAACCTAAGAGAGGGAGCCGATTGACTATTTCTATTTCGTCGGAAGTGAGTTCTGAAAAGAAATCTTCCACGGCGAAGTCGGGGTCATCAGGACAGGACCTTTCGTCTTCGGAAAGGTTTAATAGTTCTATCCTGGACAGGGCGTCTGCGTTGGAGTTCGCTGAGCCTTTCTTGTATAGGATTTCAAAGTCGTAGGCTGCTAGACGGGTTTTCCATTTAAATAATTTTGAGCTAGGTCCCTTGATGGAGTGAAGCCATTGCAGTGGTTGGTGGTCACTAAACACTTTGAATCGCCGTCCGAATAGGTAAGGTCGAAAATGATGGATTCCCCAAACTACGGCTAGTAGTTCGCGTTCTATTGTGGACAGTCGTCTCTCTGTGTCATTTAGTGTACGGCTAGCGTACGCAATAGGTAGGTCTTGTCCGTCGGTTACTTGGGATAGTACGGCTCCGATAGCTACGTTAGAGGCATCGGTGGTTAGTCGGAATTCTTTGTTGAAGTCAGGGTATTTGAGTATAGGTTCGTTAGTCAGTAGTTGCTTGCATCGTTCGAAACAGGCAATGTAGTCAGGGTCTGTAATGTCAATCTTGTAACCTTTTTTCAGGCAGCGCGTCATTGGTTTGGTGATTCCCGCAAAGTCGGAAATGAATCTACGGTAATAGCCCAATAGTCCAAGGAAGGATTTGATCTGGGTGCACGTTTTAGGAATAGAAAATTTGAGGATGCAATCGATTTTTTCTGGGTTGGGCTTAACGCCTTGGTCAGTAATCATGTGCCCAAGGTACGCAACTTCCTTTCTAAAGAAATCGCATTTAGCCAGTTGGACCTTCAGATTGGCGTTCCTGAGGCGCTTGAAGACTTCGTGGAGGTGTCTAATATGCTCCTCGAGGGACACACTAAACACAATCACGTCGTCCATATAAACGCACGAGTAATGGCCAGCGGAACGCATGACGTTGTCCATTAATCTCTGAAAGGTACTGGGGGCATTGCGGAGTCCAAACGGCATGCGTTTGAACTCTAAATGATATGAAGGCGTGCTGAAGGCTGTTTTAGTTTGGGAGCTTTCTTCCATGGGTATCTGGTGGAAACCCGCTCGGAGGTCGATTACGGAAAAGTACTGGCTTCTGCCTAATTTATCCAAGAGTTCAGATATTTGAGGCAGTGGGTATTTGTCGGGGATAGTGACTTCGTTTAGCGCGCGGTAGTCTACGACTAAACGACAACGAGGTGGAGCGTCAGGTGGGCTTCCTGGGATTGGTTTTTTGGGTACGAGGAAGATTGGAGCGTTGTAAGGGCTGGTGGAATGAGTCACGATTCCTTGGTCTAACATTTCTTGGACTTGACGGTCAACTTCCTTGCGATAGACCTCGGGAAATCGGTAGTTCCTGGTGTAAATGGGCATTTCATGTTGGGTTAGGATGCGGTGTTGAATTGCGGTTGTGTAAGTTAGTGGCTGGTGTTCGTAACTGAAAATGTCGGGGAATTTTTTTACCAGGTTGGAGATGGCACTCTTTTCGGCTTCGTTCATGTGGTTGATTTTGAGATCTTGAAGGTTAAATTTGAAAGTTTCGTCCCAGAAATGATGTAAGTCTTGCGTGACGTCCGTGTGTTTTGCCGGTGGGATTGCTTCTACTTTGAAAGGGGCAATTTGAGAGAATTTAGCAATTTTTTGTTCGGGGTTGGAAATGGTTACGGTTGTCTCGAAATTTTCGACCTTGACGAGGCTTTCGGGAATTTCCATTTTGCCGATTTTGGTGTAGGGTACTAATGCTTCTCCCTTTTCGACGTTAACCCGAACTTTGATCTTTTGGATCGTTCGTGCGTCTATTAAGTGGAGGTCGGCACATTCGGACCCGAGATATTGCAATTTTATTGCCCCGTGTCGGGTTGTGATTAAGTTTTTTACTAAGTCGAGGGAACAGGATAATTTTATTATTATGTCTAGGCCAATCAGGCAGTCAAATTTGGAGTGGAAGTCGAAGATCCTGAACTTGTGATTCAGATTTTTTCGCCCGAACAAGGGTCCAAGGGGTATCATGGTCGTGAAGCGACCGTCTGTACACCCGTGTGCAGTTCTGACAGTGAAAGGCTCAGATTTTATTTTGTCTGAGAAGAGGTGTTCGGCTATGGTGGAGTTTACGTAGGATTTGGTAGAGCCAGTGTCAATAAGGAAGCGGAGGTTGGATTTTGGGCACGTGATGTAAGGGAGTTCAAGAATCGTTTTTTTTTCTAAGTTCATCAAGGTGTATTCGGGTTTTCGAGGCTTGCCTCCTCTAAAAAACAATTTTCTTGGGCTTCTACATTTGGTTCAGGAGTGTCCTCTTGAACATACTCTCCTTGGTAGTATTCTTCTGTCTCTGGGTATGTTTCGGGGTTTCCTGAGCTTTCATAGTGTTCATCGGGGTCTTGTGGTACGTTATCGGAAATTTGGTGATAGTTGGGGGTAGTTTGCCAGCTCATGTGAGACTGGGGTCTAGCGTTCCCTTGGATGTTCTGGTCTCGCTGGGGCGAAGGGCGCCAGGGTTGCCAGGGGCGTTGTTGGGGGCGCTGGGCGAAGTTCCCTGAAGGGGGTTTCGTTCCAGCACTTGGTCCGGGTTTAGGGTTGTGTTTTAACTGAGGGTTCGTGGGCTGATAGGGAAAATTGGGTTTTTGGTTCCCACCAAAATTCTGTGGTCTAGGGCCTTGAGGTGTAAAGTTCTGAGGTTTGAAATTTCGGTTGAAGTTATTATTATTCGTTGGTCGTGGGCCTGGCTGGAAAGTTGGTCTGGGGAGGTTTGGAGGTACGTTAGGTCCTATTTTTCTGGTACCCGTCGACAACATTTGGTAGTCATTGGTCATCAGTCCAACGGCCTGACTTAGTGTCTCGGGGTTCCTGGCTCTTAAGCTGGCTCCCAGGGGTTCCTTTAGATGCATCAGAAACACTCTTAGCGCCAGCTTTTGGAAATGGTTTATGAGGACATTCGCGTCGCGTTCTTCCTCGTGCGTCCTAGTATAGGCTATGAGGAGTCTCAAATGTTTTTGTACCCTATCGTGGAATTTGAAAGGGTCTTCCTGATCTTGTTGTCTGAAATGAGCCTGATGTAGGGTTAACGTAGGACCGTCCCTTTTGTCTTCGAATCCTCCTATAATCGCGTCCCTTATTTCTTTATACGTGGAGCAGTCGCTAGCTGCGATGAGCTCCGCGGCGGGGGATATGATTTTAGATTTTATGGCAGAGATCAGGGCAAAATTGTGAAAGGACCCAGGGGCTGTCTCGTCAAAAAATTGGTCGTATAATTTCTGAGTTATTTCTAAAAATGGTTTGACTGCTTCAAGTCTGCCATCAAATAAGGGGATCATATCGACATAGTGCTTGGAAAGAGTGGCGCGGTTACCCTCTGGTATAACTTGGTTTACCATTAAAGATTTTACCAACCCTGTTAGTTCCGCGATCTGATTTTGCTGTTGGCCAATTATCCTTTCGGCGGTCCATTGTTCCGCGTGGGCGTTGGAGGAGCTTGTTTGTTGGGGGTCTTCCATTTGGTTCTCAGAGATGGTAGTTAGAGGAGATTGAAATTTAGGAAATACCCTAGCGTGAAGGTATTTCTTATATAGTTTTGGAATTTTGGCGAATTAATTCGCGGCTTTGTAAAGGATGTGAATAGCGGCTGAAACAAATTCAATCTGACGCTTTGCTGTACAGGGGAAGAGAAATGGGTTAGCTTATAACTAACATAAAGAGTAAACAAGATAATGATATTTTGAAATATTAGTTGCTAAGACTTAAGGATAGTGAAGGTCGACGGAGTTCTCGACGGAGGAAGATTAGGTCGGGTGAGTATCGTGTTGGCGAAAGAGTCGCGGGCTGAGCAAGCTCGGGTGAGCGAGAAGATAAGATGCGGATGAAGGGCGGCGTATTTAAATGTTCGCCTTTAAATAGCTCCCAAGTGCGAGTCGTTGGAGGAGATGATTATTCCGATTTTTAAATGAAGAAATTTTTCTTGAAGTTTCTCCCAAGTGCGCGTCGTTGAAGGAGATTGAATGATTTTAATTCGTTTTTGATTGTTAGGTTTCTCCCAAGTGCGAGTCGTTGGAGGAGTTTGATCAAGCGGCGCCCCAAGTGCGAGTCGTTGCAGGGCGTTGAGTTAATAATTTTGGTAGTCCCAAGTGCGTGTCGTTGTAAGACTCCGGTTACGAAATTATTAAAGCTTAAATTTAACTCACAGAAGAACGGCGTAGATCATTCTCAGTCGAAGATCTCTGGAGGCGGCTTCTGTGAGGAGTGGTGTTTCGCTTGACCGTTGGGTGGTTCGTCTCGAGCCAATTCGTCGATGTTCTCTCGAAGAATTCCGCTGAGTTGTCCGGAACGACTGCGCCAGATATATTAGGCGCTTCCAGAAATGACTTTTTAAAAAAGGTTATTTTATTCTTGCACACAAAGTAAAGATAGACAACATGAACCTAACGGTCTGAAGCGCAAACACCAACTGCCTTGCCGCGCAGGGCTGGCTCCTTATAAAACCTTTGGATGCTGATGTCAGCTGAAATGGTTATCTCGGCAGTCGCAAGCTGATGCACGTAAGGGAGCTGTACATAAGTTATATATATATATATATATATATATATATATATATATATATATAGGTATATTTTGGTAGGTTAGGGGCGACGATGGTAGCTTAGGAGTCCCAATGTGGGCCTCTAGAGATGGGGACTGTAAAGGAGTACCTAGCAGTCCCATGTCAGATATTTTGGTAGGTTTGTGGTAACAAACCTCTTAATGACTGCAATAGCTCTGAAACACAGGGGAATGTGTTTTTGTGAGGTTGGTAACTTCCCTCAAGGATGGGGAAGCTCTTGTGAAGCTAAGATATTAGGATGGTGATTACTATGTCATGTTCGTCGCCCCTATAGTAGGAAAATATCTGAAAGCCCAAGTTAGGTTAGGAATAGATATTTTGTTCTCCACCGCAATCCCAGAGGTGACTACAAAGCCCTGTCTGTCGCCCCAGTGGTAGCAAAATATATTCAGAGTGTAAGAAGCTCTGAAACCCTCAGTTGGGTTAAGAAAAAGGATTTTATTAGGTAAAGTATGGTACTTGGAGTAGAGTGGTGATAATTATGGTAATTATTATAAATCTCTAACAGTACAAAATCGTGTTAAAAAGGGTTATTGTGTAAAAGTGAGTTTTAGATGTCAGCCTTACAAGGTTAGAAGTGGATGGTTGGACTAAGTGTAGGTAATTATACCAATATTATTATAGGAACCGGAAAAACTTAAATTATGAAAAAAATATGTTGAATTTAATGTTCAGGCAAAATTGGGTAGGGGTGGTATTTGCAGTATAGTGGTGGCAATTAATGAATATTAGAATTCAAACAGTAAGAAATCGAGAACAATAAGTTTCATCCACTAATGATTAAGGGGATTAGAATTTCCATTGTGTGATTGAGTTAATGACCCTGGTTGCACCAGAGTGGGGGTAATTATACGCATTAATTAGTTGTAACAGTAGAAAATCAGGGAAAAAATGCATTATTTTGTAAAAATTACGAGTAATTCAATTTGTTTGGTCTGATGATGGTAGGACCGGAGTGGGGGTAATTATACGAATTCGGTAGTAGTAACAGTAGAAAATCCGCGAAAAAACGTATGTTTGTGTAAAAATCACGAGGATTTCAATTTTTATGGTCTGATGATGGTTGCACTAGAGTGGGGGTAATTATACGAATTCGGTAGTAGTAACAGTAGAAAATCCGCGAAAAAACGTATGTTTGTGTAAAAATCACGAGGAATTCAATTTTTTTGGTCTGATGATGGTAGGACCGGAGTGGGGGTAATTATACGAATTCGGTAGAGTAACAGCAGAAAATCGGCGAAAAAAGGTATGTTTGTGTAAAAATCACGAGGAATTCAATTTTTTCGGTCTGATGATGGTAGGACCGGAGTGGGGGTAATTATACGAATTCGGTAGAGTAACAGCAGAAAATCGGCGAAAAAAGGTATGTTTGTGTAAAAATCACGAGGAATTCAATTCTTTTGGTCTGATGATGGTAGGACCGGAGTGGGGGTAATTATACGAATTCGGTAGAGTAACAGCAGAAAATCGGCGAAAAAAGGTATGTTTGTGTAAAAATCACGAGGAATTCAATTTTTTTGGTCTGATGATGGTAGGACCGGAGTGGGGGTAATTATACGAATTCGGTAGTTGTATCAGTAGAAAATTGGGAAAAATAGGTATCGTTGTGTAAAAATCACGCGGATTTCAATTTTTTTGGTCTGATGATGGTAGGACCGGAGTGGGGGTAATTATACGAATTCGGTAGAGTAACAGCAGAAAATCGGCGAAAAAAGGTATGTTTGTGTAAAAATCACGAGGAATTCAATTTTTTTGGTCTGATGATGGTAGGACCGGAGTGGGGGTAATTATACGAATTCGGTAGTTGTAACAGTAGAAAATTGGGTAAAATAGGTATCGTTGTGTAAAAATCACGCGGATTTCAATTTTTTTGGTCTGATGATGGTAGGACCGGAGTGGGGGTAATTATACGAATTCGGTAGAGTAACAGCAGAAAATCGGCGAAAAAAGGTATGTTTGTGTAAAAATCACGAGGAATTCAATTTTTTCGGTCTGATGATGGTAGGACCGGAGTGGGGGTAATTATACGAATTCGGTAGAGTAACAGCAGAAAATCGGCGAAAAAAGGTATGTTTGTGTAAAAATCACGAGGAATTCAATTTTTTCGGTCTGATGATGGTAGGACCGGAGTGGGGGTAATTATACGAATTCGGTAGAGTAACAGCAGAAAATCGGCGAAAAAAGGTATGTTTGTGTAAAAATCACGAGGAATTCAATTTTTTTGGTCTGATGATGGTAGGACCGGAGTGGGGGTAATTATACGAATTCGGTAGAGTAACAGTAGAAAATCCGCGAAAAAACGTATGTTTGTGTAAAAATCACGAGGAATTCAATTTTTTTGGTCTGATGATGGTAGGACCGGAGTGGGGGTAATTATACGAATTCGGTAGAGTAACAGCAGAAATTCGGCGAAAAAAGGTATGTTTGTGTAAAAATCACGAGGAATTCAATTTTTTTGGTCTGATGATGGTAGGACCGGAGTGGGGGTAATTATACGAATTCGGTAGTTGTAACAGTAGAAAATTGGGAAAAATAGGTATCGTTGTGTAAAAATCACGCGGATTTCAATTTTTTTGGTCTGATGATGGTAGGACCGGAGTGGGGGTAATTATACGAATTCGGTAGAGTAACAGCAGAAAATCGGCGAAAAAAGGTATGTTTGTGTAAAAATCACGAGGAATTCAATTTTTTTGGTCTGATGATGGTAGGACCGGAGTGGGGGTAATTATACGAATTCGGTAGAGTAACAGCAGAAAATCGGCGAAAAAAGGTATGTTTGTGTAAAAATCACAAGGAATTCAATTTTTTTGGTCTGATGATGGTAGGACCGGAGTGGGGGTAATTATACGAATTCGGTAGAGTAACAGCAGAAAATCGGCGAAAAAAGGTATGTTTGTGTAAAAATCACGAGGAATTCAATTTTTTCGGTCTGATGATGGTAGGACCGGAGTGGGGGTAATTATACGAATTCGGTAGAGTAACAGCAGAAAATCGGCGAAAAAAGGTATGTTTGTGTAAAAATCACAAGGAATTCAATTTTTTGGACTGATGATGGTAGGACCGGAGTGGGGGTAATTATACGTATTCGGTAGTCGTAACAGTAGAAAATCTGGAAAAAAGGTATGTTTGTGTAAAAATCACGAGGATTTCAATTTTTTTGGTCTGATGATGGTTGCACTAGAGTGGGGGTAATTATACGAATTCGGTAGTGTAACAGTAGAAAATCGGGAAAAAAGGTATGTTTGTGTAAAAATCACAAGGAATTCAATTTTTTTGGTCTGATGATGGTAGGACCGGAGTGGGGGTAATTATATGAATTCGTTAGTCATAACAGTAGAAAATCGGGGAAAAAAGGTATGTTTGTGTAAAAATCACAAGGAATTCAATTTTTTTGGTCTGATGATGGTAGGACCGGAGTGGGGGTAATTATACGAATTCGGTAGTTGTAACAGTAGAAAATTGGGGAAAATAGGTATCGTTGTGTAAAAATCACGAGGAATTCAATTTTTTTGGTCTGATGATGGTTGCACTAGAGTGGGGGTAATTATACGAATTCGGTAGTTGTAACGGTAGAAAATCGGCGAAAAAAGGTATCTTTGTGTACACATTTCTTTTTTCACAGTTTAATTGAGTTACTCGTTGTGTTTTGACAAGGTGGGGGTAATTATATGAGTTTTCCCCAACCCTTGAGTAGTACTACCGATTTCCCGGTTTGGAGATATTTCTTGATATCATGAAGGGCTCCTGACACCTTCTGCATCCTCGGGAATTAATGCTACTCCCCCGCAATAATGCTACTCTAATCGCTGTAGTAGTAATGTAAATAAGGAATAATGCGGTTTTTCTAAACATATTCATACACCTAGGTGGGTGATAAAAACATGTTATCCCATGTAATTTTGATGTGATGTTATAGTGGCCTCGACGAAATGGAATTGTGACTCAGTTTCATATTTTGATCGTGTTACGGAATTCTTCTCTTTGCTACGGGTGCTCGACATAAACGAGCCCTCGTCGCTGACACAATACCTATATCAGTCTAGTAACCCGTACTACCCAAATACTTATTAACTAATAATGTGGAATAAAATTTTAGTATATGGCTACGCGGAGGATAACAAAATTGTTAGTTCCAATTTCGATGTGAGGTGAAAGTGGGCATCAAAAAGGAAATTGGGACTCCTTCTCATCTTTTGTCATCCTATGAATTCTGTGATTCAGTGTAATTTTTGAAAAATGTACCTACCTCCTTACAGGTGCCAAAGTATGGCGTCACCACTGTCCGTAATGGTGGCTGTAGGTACAACGAAGAGATACTACCTATCATGTAACTATAGTGAGGATGGGTGTGCTGAATTCTTTTCTTTCAACGAAATTGGTTAATCAGATACGTGTGTCAAGTTCATATGGCGGTACCACTGGCGTCGCTAGGGTGAAAGATGTACCTACGATAAGTAGGTAACAGTATTCTCTTTGTTCTCTCTTAAAATGAGTAGGTAACTACGGTAGGTCCGTAGTTGTTTATTACAAAATTATGTTTTTCAATGTTCATTAATATTTTGCATGAAAAAGGTGACAGGAAAAAACGTAGATACATCCGTTTCCTTCCATCACCCGAGAGATAACTCCATTCATTTACTGTATTTTTTGTGTGTGTTCCAAATTTGAAATAATACCGTGCATATTGAGGAAAATGAATTATGATGTACCTACTTCTTTCGCACAATTACGCTAAGTAAGGTAGGTATTGAATACCGTACCATTGGAATAATACCATACCATCATTCAATAATTCACCACTGAAGAACATGAAGTAGGTCAACCCCCCAATTATTGGAAAACCCCAAATTCAGTCACCAATGTAATTCAAATTTATAAATTCTTGGTCAACGTAATGTCTGTGAAGTGTGTAAATCAGGAAAACAAGGTTATCATGAAGTATGTACATCAGAAAAACAGGGGGATTAAATGTTTTATTTTTATCAGTGAGTACGTGAGGCAAGGTCAGGCGCGGATCCAAGGGGGGGGTCACAGGGGTCATGACCCCCCCCCAGAATCAGCCTGCATTTCAAAAAGCAGAGCTGAACGAATTGTTCACAAACCCGAAAACAAAAAAAACCAAACGAAAACGAACCCAGTTTTTGTGAAATCAAAAAAGAACTATAAAAAATCTAAAAAGATTCGATCAAAAATGTCAAAATTAGTCGAATCGTACACTTGGTCCTACCAATGTTACTTTATATACCTACAATTATGTCAATAAATTTACCTTGGTGTATCCGTCAAATTACACCTTGTTTATTTCTTCTTATTTTTGTTAATTATTATCTTGTTTTTGTTTCGTTCTCGTTATCTTTCCTGCCAAATTCAGTAAAAACGATACTGAACTCACTGAGATCAACAATAGATTGTTGTGGTTTCAATGTTTTGATTTGCAAACTCTGAAGTTAGCTACGCTGCCATAAAATGCGCCAATTTGTTTGAAAACACATTAGGACACTTTTTTAGAAGAAAATTGAAAATAAATACATCTATCAGTTAAATAATTAATATATATTGAAAAATATTTTGTACATAAACAATGAATTTTATAAATAAATACAATTAATTTTGTAAGTAGACAAATTGGACGAGTTTAGGCATAAGGTTGAAAATTCGGTTTGAATTGTTCGTTTGGTTATTTTGTTATTTTTTATATTGTTCTACCCTGTGACATCCTCCAGAAAAAAATTCTGGATCCGCCCCTGGGCAAGGTACGTAACCTACCTGCTTCCCCAACAGTAATCACCACGCCAATAATCACTTCGCCGTTAGTTAAGCCATCAATGGATAGGAATTTGTACGTTACTATCTCAATGTGAGTATGAGCCAGTCACGTGACCAAGTTGACGTAGGTGTATGTTAGTTACGTTGTAGCACTATCGAAATAGGGCAAAGCAGCGCGTTAATGAACACGTTACCATCACCAGTT